>JAFBJW010000077.1:90379-137964 GCA_016785235.1 Pseudorhombus dupliciocellatus
ATGGACACGTGACCCCGAGCAACCAAAAATAAACAATATGTTGAAATGAATTTGATTTGTCGTCAGAATCAGCTGTGACATCACACCGCACCACGTTCAGTTAAATTATCTCTAAATGATCGTGTGGAGCAGGATGACAGGTACGTACCGTGTGTATTTATACATATATATACAATTACACAGCTGTCCATCAAAATCTTGAGTCATGATTTGAAATAAGAAGAAATCAGTTTAATCTCAGTGACATTAGAAAACAACACACATGCGCGCGCACACACACACACACACACACACACACGCGCACGCTCTCAGGGCTGCATGCGAATGGCGCCGTCCAGTCTGATGACCTCACCGTTGATCATCGGGTTCTCAGCCAACGATGTCACAAGGTGGGCAAACTCAGCGGGGTCTCCCAGGCGCGAGGGGAAGGGCACCTGACGGGCGAGGAACGAGCGCACCTTCTCTGGAAGGCCGGCGAGGAGGGGCGTGGAAAACAGACCTGCGGGAGGGACAAGGGGAGGGGCATAAAGGACATGGACGTTGACCCTGACCAACCAGCGGTGCTTTAACCAACCAGGTGCGATGGTTATGACTCTGATGCCCATGGGCGCCAGGTCTCGGGCGATGGGCAGCGTCATCCCGACGATCCCTCCTTTAGAGGCGGAGTAAGCTGCCTGCCCCACCTGTCCGTCAAACACGCCCATGATTATTATGGTGACGTTTACCTCTAACAGCAGTTCAGTCATTTTGGATGCGGTGTAGGAAGCACCTGTCCATCGAACGCCGCCACACTCGCCGTGTTGATGATGCACCCTCGGTGGCCATCGGCGTCTGGCTCGTTCTTGCCCATCTCGCCCACGGCCAGACGGATGACGTTAAATGTTCCCGCGATGTTCACCTGCGGACAGAGACACATCTCACACACGGCCCGAGGACACACGGAGGACAGCCGCTGTCCCGGGTCCTACATTGATGACGCGCTGGAAGTCCTCCAGGCTGTGGGACGTCTTCTTGTTGAAGTTGTACGTCTTCACGGCCACGGCGATGCCGGCGCAGTTCACGGCCAGGTCCAGTTTCCCGAACTTCTCCGAGGCCAGAGACACGGCCGCCTGCACGTCCGCCTCCGACGTCACCTGGGAAACCACAGGCACTGAACTCTGGGTAACCGCTGCGGTGACAGTGCCCCCCGCTGGGCCCAGGGCGCATTACACTCAGTCTAATCAGGGCGGCACATTTGTCCCCTGTCTGTCATTCAACTGTCCCGACAGGACGAGGACACACTCCACGTCTGCGTTTGACTCACGTCTGCGGGAGCGAAGACACACCGGTCCCCCAGGCTGGAGGCCAGCGCGTGTCCATCGGAGGACGGCAGGTCGAGGACCACGGCGGACGCTCCGCTCTGCACCAGCCGCTCCACGGTGGCTCGGCCCAGACCGGACGCTCCACCCGTCACCAGGCCGACCATCCCCTGGACCCCGGGACAGAGACAGGTCACATGACTGGCTGGGGCTGTGGTTTGTTGACATGTACGCCATTTTACACACGTCATAGTCCCACTGTTCATATTGACATGTGAATGAGTCGTGTCTCCTTCCCTGTCTCCTCTGTCCTTGTCCCTATGATGAGGACTCGTCTTGGTGACGCTGTTTCCGGTAGGGAGCGCTGTGACTGTGCTCCCCACGTGCAAACTTTTGCGATTAACGTTAACGCGCGAGTCAGCGCACGCGCTCAACAGACCTATTCTCTGTGTGAAGCATGTGCGTGAGGCGTGTGCATGAAGTGTGCGCATGAAGCGAACTCACCTTCACGCATCGGATGTTCGCCATGTTGGATCCGGAGACAAGAATCTTACGTCACAGCAAAGATCGTTTATGCCGTGAGGTGATCACGTGTTTCAATCTCAGCGGGTCTTTGGAGGTTTCCGAACCTTCCGGTTTCCTGTTCTTAGCTTAATGATCATTGTTTGACATATGTATAATAAGATAAAATATCAAAATAAAGTGAATTTTACTATTTGATATCATTTTGAAAACAGGCAGAGTGACAGTTCTCTCCCCTCTATACTTCTTTGGTCACAGGAAGCAATGCCGTAAAAATCCCGCCCTAATTTCTAATCTGACCAATGGGTGCAGGGCTTCAGGGAACAATCATCTCTCCATTGGCTGACTGTCGTCCAATCACAGCGACCCAGACCCGGTTCACAGCCACCACACTTCCGGGTTTGCCAAAATTAGTCTGAATCCTTTGAGCAGAACACTGCTCACCACTGCGAACAGGTAAAACTCTGTCCATCAAGTTATGACGTCACCTACAGGAAGTGCACTGTGACGTACTGGTTTTAGTTTGATTAAAAGGAACTGTGGAGGTTGGGTTCAGGACAGACAGGAAGTTCACCAAAAATAAAAGTACACAGGAAGTGGAAACCCAACTAAATAAATAAAACAGGTAGCTGAATGTGACAAAGATAAATGTCAGATTTACTGTTACTGCTGATCAATGACGTCATGACCTACTGGATTCTATGTGCTCAGTGGGCGTGGCTGAACCAGCAGCAGGAACAGCGAACAACGGCAACAGTGGACGAGATAAGATAACGGTCAAGTACTGAAGAACAATGGCTAGTACAAGTACTTTAGTCACGCCTTTACTGAGTGTGCGTGTGTGTGTGTGTGTGTGTGGGAGGAAGTGGGCAGGAAAGTTTCCAGTAATGTTCACAGTGATGGGAGGGGCTAAAGTGGACTTTGAACAGGCGCCTGTCTCTGTCTGTCCCTTCATCTCTAAGGACAGTCTCACCGAGGGAGACGATGATAAAGTCAAGCAGCAACGCAGCTATAAACAAGATGTCAGCCGCCAATCAAACCAACAACAAGTCTTCATTTGGAGTGTTTTCTGGAAACTCGTCCTCCATGTTTGTTGGTGTCAGGAGGTGAATTATCTGTGTCAGACGTCACGTCATCAGCCCACACACACACACACACACACACACGTGACGGGAGAAGTTTGGATTTGATTCTTTCTTGAAGTCAGTTCAGGAGGAAGTTGAGACACGCCATAAACTCTTTTCCCGTCAGTTTGTTTCCTTCTGGTCAGCGTTCCCCAGATAACCGTGAGTCACCAGGTCGTTCACTGGGGCCCAGCGGGATAAAAAGCAGCCGCAGGGGCTCAGAGCCTCACTGTTCGATTCCTGGAACTATGCTCCGCCTCCGTTGCTGGTTGTGTGAGTACAGACGCTGTCTGATTGACAGCTCAGTTCTGATGTGATAAACCAGATTTCACGTGTGTGTGTGTGTGTTTCAGCGCTCACAGCGACGTGCTGTCTCATGACCACAGGTGAGTACATCTTCTGCCACATACATGCAGACGTCCTCCTGCACGTCTCACTGGTTCTGTCCTGTATGTGTCCAGATGTCTCTGCAGAGACAGTCGTCACCTGTGATGGCGGCGGGAGTGTCCAGTGCCTGAGGCGAGGCACTGGACGAGGCCCCACATGTTCAGATCTGACGTGGTCATGTGACTCGTCCTGACACACGTGTACCGTTGTCCTTTGTGTTCAGACAGTGGCGTGATCAGCGTGCAGGGAGCACTGTACGGACGCAAAGACCCACGTGCAGCGAGGGCCGGCCCCCGCAGCAGCTGCTCAACACGTGGCGTGGTCTCTGCAGGGGACCTTTGACCGCCTGTAGACAAGGTGAGGTCTGCGAGAACTCAGACAACGCTGCGCTGCGGTACAAGCGCCACGTTTAATTCATGTCTGTACACGTATGTCAGTGGGTTTACAACTCGTCCTCCTCTCCCCGTCAGATGACGGACAGGTCATATTTGTGTACGGCGCCAACTACGGACATTAGGACGTGTTCGTACCGTCGTCCCGAGTCTCAGCTCCAAAACGTCCTCTGCTCAGGTCCCACGAGGACAGTGTCTCAAAGGTGCGGCTCCCAGGTAACTGCCTCGGCTCTGGAACCCGAGCCCAGGTGATAACATCACTGCGTCCACAGGTGTGACGGGAGGAGGAGCTGCAGGGTGAGAGCGGCCAACTCGGTGTTTGAAGACACATATCCATTTACCTACTAATACCTGGAGCTGTCCTACACATGTCACTGTGAGTGTCAGAGAAGACACCGCGAGAAGGACGAGGACGAGACGTTTGATGACATGCGTCCACGTCTGTTTCAGATCCCGTGTGATGTCATGTCCAACGGCCATGGGTTCAGTCTGAATCAACTTTTTATTTCTGTCTTTTGTTTCTGTCTGACACTGATCAGAGGATCAAGAAAGAGGCGGGGCTAGAGGCAGTCGCCACTTTTTACTGTTCGATACCAACAGAGACAGAAACGACACAAATAAAAATCAGAGAAGCAACAAACAGTTTGACCAGAGACGATCACAGACAGAAGCTCTTTGATCTCATCGACCAACGCTGGAGCCTACGTTTCCCATGATGCACCAGTCTTCTCTGAACTCATCCAGTGTGAACAAAGTTTCAGACACTGAAACATGGAAGACTGAAACTCACCCAGCCCCTCCCCCGGTTAATGAGTTAAACTAACTAACCCTCAGCACTCGGCTCCAGAAACTACGATTAAACAACAGAAGAAGAAGAAGAAGGTATGAGTGAGCGCCACAAACAAACCTACATTAAAAAATTAAACTGTTTCCAAATGAAGCTGAGGGGAGGAGTCCTGCACCTCCTCTGTCGCAGGGTAAAACAAGACTCCGCCCACAAACTACTTCCAGCTCCTCCTCGCTGGTTTGTTCTCACAGAAGCTCCTCGTCGGGAGCTCCAGCTCCCCCCCCGTAGAGGCAGTCTGTGGGCGTCCGCAGTTGGAGCGAGGGTCTCTGAGGTCATCAGACGGCGAGGCCGCATCTGTTCAGGAAGAGCTGCTCAACGACGGACGAGTCGGCCAGCGTGGACACGTCCCCCAGGTCGCGCTCGTCGCAGGCGATCTTGCGGAGCACGCGTCTCATGATCTTCCCTATGGAGACAGACAAGGACGTCCCTACTGTTCCTTAAAGGGGAGGAGTCTGCACTTCCTGAAACTCACCTGATCGGGTCTTGGGGAGTCCGGGGGCGTTCTGGATGAAGTCCGGAGTGGCGATGGCGCCGATCTTCTCCCGCACTGAAAACACAAAGCATGCTGTCACATGGCGCTGCTACCCACCCCCCGCGGGGACGCCGTCTCTCATTCCCACCTTGCTTCCTGAGCTGGGCCTCCAGCACGGGGGTGAAGGTCAGGCCGTCGCTGAGCGTGACGAAGCAGTAGAGGCTCTCTCCCTTCACGGGGTGGGGGCGGCCGACCACGGCGGCTTCGGCCACGGCCTCGTGCTCCACCAGCGCCGACTCCACCTCGGCCGTGCTCAGCAGGTGGCCTGAAGACAGAGGCGGAGCTTGAATATGTCATCAGAGGATGGATGGGACTGGTCGGCCATTTTGTTTGGCGTCTCGCTCTCACCTGACACATTGAGCATGTCGTCGATCCGCCCTGTGATCCAGTAGTAACCGTCCTTGTCTCTACGGCAACCTGCGGGACGACAGCGTCTTTAGGACAGACGGCAGCGAGAGTCTGACGGCTCCGCCTCCCAGAGGAGCAGCGCTGCTGCTCACGGCTGAACCGAGCCTCCCCCCTGGGCGCTGGGCCTCTCACCGTCTCCAGTGACGTAGTATCCGGGGAACTTCTTGAAGTAGGTGGTTTCAAACCTCTGGTGGTTCCCGAACACCGTCCTCATGACGCCGGGCCATGGCTGTTTGAACACCTGTCGCACAGACACATGCAGCGGTCAACACGGGACACGTGACGGGCTCCTCGGCGGTCACGCTGCCTCGGCGACGTCCTGACCAGGTAGCCTTCGCACGGCCCCTCCAGCTCCTCCCCCGACTCGTTCAAGATGGCCGGCACCACTCCAAAGAATGGGAACGTCTGGATGACACAAAGGCGAGCTGGTGACATCACATGAGGTCAGAGACAGGCGGAGGCGTGGCCGTTTACTCACAGCTGATCCGGGCTTCATGGGCGTGGCTGCAGGAAGAGGAGTCAACACGTGCCCACCCTGGAAGACAGACAGGATGTCATTCCACCGTCTGTCCCACAGGAGGCCCCGCCCCTCTGCTTCCAGTCAACTCACCGTCTCCGTCTGCCAGAAGGTGTCCACGATGGGACATCGCCCCTCCCCCACCACCGTGTAGTACCAGTGCCACGCCTCCGGGTTGATGGGCTCCCCTACCGTCCCCAACACCTTCAAGGAGTCTCGCTTCCACCTGTCCACAGATGGGGACAGACAAACGGTCAAAGCTCCTCCCATGTGACATTACATGACTCACGGGTCCTCACCTGTGCACCGGCTCGCTGCCGTACTTCATCAGCAGCCGGATGGCGGTGGGAGCCGTGTAGAACTTGGTCACGTGATATTTGTCCACAATCTCCCACATGCGGCTCACGTCGGGGTGGGTGGGCAGGCCCTCGAACTGCGAACAGAGCGGAGGCGGGGCTCCGTTACAGAGCGCCAGAGGCGGCTGCAGTGCATCATGGTTAAACGGTCTCTCACTGACCAGCACGCTGGTGGCGCCGTTGGCCAGAGGGCCATAGGTGATGTAGGAGTGTCCCGTGATCCAGCCGATGTCAGCCGTGCACCAGTACACGTCGTCGGGCTGGTGGTCGAACACCAGTTTAAAGGTGGTGGCGGTGTAGAGCATGTAGCCACTGACCGTGTGCAGAACCCCCTGAGGACGGGACGGGGGACAACGCGTGACCACGAGTCCAGGTCCCGTTCCACAGAGCGTGCGTGTGTGTGCGTGCGTGCACTACCTTGGGCTTGCCCGTGGAGCCGCTGGTGTAGAGGATGAACAGAGGGTCTTCAGAGCCGCACCACTCGGGCTCACACTGGTCTGGAGCTGCCCGGGTCAGGCTGTGCCAGCACCGGTCCACCTCGGGGTTCCACGGCACCTGCGCCGCCACAGACGTGCAGTCAGACAGACACGGGACGAGCACATGCACCGACGGTCGGCGAGCAAGCAGAGCATCTACGGTCTAAAGGCGGGAGGAGTTAGTTTCAGGGTTGGCGAACGCAGCTCAGCCACTTCCTGTCTCGGCAGAAAGTTCACACCGACGCCATCTACGGCTTAACGTCACCAACGGGTGGTGTCACGGACACAGGCGTGGTGTGATCCACCCTGCCCCGCCCACTGAGAGAGGAGATGCTCTGGACGTGTTGGTGACATGCTGATGGCGTGTTGGTGGCGTGTCAGTGGCGTGTAAACACTCTGAAGCTGTGATGTGGAGACAGGAGGGTCGCTGAGCTGAGACGTCTGCTCTGTCCGTGACCGGGGGGGGGGGGGGGGGGGGGGGGGGGGGGGGGGGAGTGGAGGGGGAGTACCTGCGGGACAGGACGGGCTGTCTTTATGCGCTCTGTCTCCTGCTGGAGGAGGAGACGTTAATGAGGGACAGTCGTTACTTTAAACCCCTGCGTCCAGAGAGGGACACCCTGCAGCGTCTTCAGGACTGAAACGTCCCTGTGTGGACAACGGGACGCTTACCTGCAGGTCAGGACAGGGACGCTTGGCTGGAGGACACTGGGAGTCCAGAGATGTGTCCTCTGCCTCCTTGGACAAGTGCTTCAACATAATACACTTCTGTACTGGGAACCCCCTGCAGGGACAGGGACAGAGGACGCGATGCTCCATCAACTTTTTAGCAGGTACAGGAGGAGTGGAGTATTTAAGTGTGTGTGTGTGTGTGTGTGTCCTACTTGTCTCTGCATCTCTGCAGGGCTTCGTCAGCCAGAAGCTTCAGGTTGATCAGTTTGTCTCCTCGATAGAATCCATCTGAGTGAGACACAGAGAGGCTGCAGGTCACAGGTCAACAGAGTGTGTGTGTGTGTGTGTGTGCGTGTGTGTGGCTGACCTGCAGTGACCAGCAGCGAGCACTGGGAGTCCATGATCCTGTCACACAGGGACTCAGCAGAGAAACCTGCAAACTGGAGGCAGAACAGAGTTAACGGCGTCCCCGTGTCCCCGTGTCCCCGCCCACACGTGCGCTGTGGGTCCCTGACGCACCACGATGGAGTGAACGGCTCCGATGCGGACGCACGCCAACATGGCAACCACCAGCTCCACCACCATTGGCATGTAAATGGACACGCGGTCGCCCTTCTTCACGCCTGCAGATGAGACCCCCAATGACTTCACTCAAAACACACACTGGCGACGTCAGGGGGAGGGATCAGGGGGCGTGTCTTACCCTGAGACTTCAGGACGTTGGCGAACTGACACACCTGCCGCAGCAGCTCCCTGTACGTCACCGTCAGCTCCTCCCCCGGCTCGTTGCCCTCCCTGCGAGCAGAGAAACACCGTTAGCACCGTCCAGGGGCCCCGAGACGTCCAGGGGCCCGACATGTGAGGACACGAGAATGACGTGACGGGCGTCTCGACCGTTGGACAATCACAAGCCTGTCGCTCGTATTCACGCTCCTGGATAAATGAGTCCGACAGAACTGTGACGCAGCTTCACGGCCTCCGTCTCCAAGTGTCCATCATGTTCAGGGACGGGCAGGACGCCACTTACACAGCTGTCTCGTTCACGTCCCCAGATCAGGACTTAATGTCCAACTGTGAGCGAGTGGACAGAAGACGCTCGGTCTCGAGGACAATGAGCGAAGTTTCTCAACTGGGCCGAAGTTTCACTGCAGACGACGCAAGTGTGTGTGCGTGTGTGTGTTTCACCGTCTGTGACCCAGTTCAGCTCCGACCTTCACACTCAGTGCTGCGTTCAGGGTCATCAGAGCCACGGGGTCACGTGCACAGGTCACTGACAGGCTCCGTGTGAGAGCTGCACGGCGGCATCACCAACACAGACAGAAACTGGTTGGACGCGTCCTGTCTGAAGACACGTGTCCCAGCTGCAGGTTTGAAACGTGGTCACTGCACAATAGAGGCCGGCACATGCACGCCGTTTCACTTCCTGTCCGTCTCTAACGAGGCTTTATCATCTAAAGCTGCGCACGCCGTGTGAAGGTGGAGGGACACGGTGACCTACTGTTATCAGGCCACACCCACACAAAGTCCACCGCTCCCTTAAGGACACGCCTCCTAACAACACACTGCTCCAACCAGTTCATCTGGAGTGTCCTTCGTGTCCCCGAGGACGCCATTACATCGCCCCCCCCCACCCCCGGGTCGACTGCAGGACACATCAGAGACGAGAGGGACAGAACTGACGGGGTCAGGAGACAAGATCAGCCGAGAAAATATGAACAATTTAAAAAAAGGAGATGAGCAGAGACGAGGACAGAGGACAGGGACAGAGGACGGGGCTGATGGGAGGAAAGAAAAGAATGTGAGACAAAGGAGCGAGGACAAAAACTCCATTCATGTGACTGTTGGTGGTCAGCCCCCCCCCACACTGACCAGTAGAAGGCCACCTTCTCGCCCAGCTTCCTCTCGTGCACGTTGCGGTCCAGCAGGTTGTAGCTGATGTTAGTGGACGCTCCGTCCATGCACTTGATGAAGATCTCTCCCTTGGTCACGTCGAAGTTGTAGTCGAGGAACTGACCCGTGTGCTTGGTCTTCCAGAAGAAGTCTTTGGCGATGTCCCCCCAGAACTCTAGAGGACAGAGAGGACGCCATGAGGGACGGCGCAGTGCACGAAGACAGAGCCTCTGCAGAGGACCTGAACCCTCCGTGGACCGTGTACATGAGGCGGTGACGTCACAGACCCAGTACCACTCTGCCTGTGACGTCACCGCCAGGTGTGGACTCACCTCCCGGACTCTCCACGGACTTCATGTACAGCTCCTTGTACTGGTCGAAGCTGGAGACGTGCGCCTCCTTCTTCAGGTCCGCGGACCCGTGGAAGACGTCCTCCTTAGGGGCTTTGTCGGGAATCATTTCGGCGGCTGTTCCCCGCGCTGAGGACGACGTGCTGCGGCTGCACAGGCTCCTCTGGCACCTCCTCTGACGGCTCCTCCGCTCTGGCACCTCCTCCCCCTCCGACCAGCACAATGAACCAGTGCAAGCGCGATGCTAGCAGCAGAGCTCATCCACACTTCCTGCTCCTGCAGCCCGCTTCTCTCTGGGCGGCTCGTGCACACACTGACGGCGACAGGCACGCGTGCCGCCGAGAGGGGGAAGTCCCAATCGGTTCGGCTGCAGCTCCGGGTTAGAGTTCCGAGAAGTCCTGCACGCGCGCGCACACACGGACACCTGCTAGGCTAACAAGCTAAGCTAACGAGCTAAGCTAACGAGCTAAGCTAGCTCAGCCCAGCTGCAGCGGAGCGGAGCGACGGAGCCGCGTCGGTTCTTCTGGTGTTCAGAGCTGATCGGACGCGGTTTTCCGCCAGAGGACGGTCCCTCCTCTTCCTCTTGTCCCTCCTCTTCTTCTCCTTCTGAACTGCAGCAGCAGCAGCCTATCACAGCTCACGGGGCGTTCACGTGCCGCTGGGAAAGGTCAACATTCACACGATTATTTTTCCATAAAAGCAAAAGTCGTTTTCAGGAAACTTAAAAACAACAGAGGGTGAGGAGGGGCCTCAGTTCAATGACGTCACTCCCCACCTAGGCATCTTCATGCAGAAATGTGATGATTAATAAAAGTCCACATTAAAACACATTCGTTCTTTAAAGGGGAGGACAGCTGTCGTGAGCGGAGATTGAGTCCAGAAGGAAAAGAAATAGATTCTGGAGGATTGGGAAATTCAGTTTTATTGTTTGTACCAAACTTGATTCCAGAAAACTGAGTTCATCAAATTTTCAGAGTTGGCGTCACTGGCCCACAGTGAACACTTGCTACAAGGGGGAGAGGTCAGAGGTCAGAGCCTAACATGTGATGTCTCCACTGATCTGCATCGAGGCCTCATGAATGGAAGAGAGGACAGCAGCGCCCCCTACAGCCACATGTGCTAATGAAGCGCTTTCATGGCCTAAGTGACCATGTCCCATGATGCTCTGCTGCAGTCTGGTCAGATCTGAAATATTCTCACAGCAGGACGCTGAGGGGCAGAAACCTACAGAGACGACTTCAGGTTCTGATGCTTTTGAATCAACACCTGAAATGTGGTATTAAACAAATGTGATTATCGTCATGAGGACGTGCACGCTCTGCGTGTGGATCACATGATGAGGGTTCTTTGCTGCTTTAAAAGGACCAGAACTGAGGACAAATGGGACACTGTTGGCAAGATCCTGGGTGACGGGTCTGCGGAGCACCAATACATGGGTTCAGATGTTCAGCTGCAGACTGGTTCCATGTTTCCAGTGACGCTGGGCCGCGGCAACACATCTGAGCCTTTATCCAAAACACCTCCAACGCACTTTATTTTCAGAACACATTTAGAAATACGACTGTCACAGCACAAACATTGACCCAGAACAGAGACAGTGAAGTCAGGGGAGTGTGATGAGAGAAGGGTCTTTGTGAATAAGGCCATCAAGAAGATCGACACTCGTTTGTTTCTAATCAGAAATTATTTTACAAAAACTGCTCTCAAATCAGATCCACAACAAACAGCGTTAAAAATGAATCAGGGTCAAGTACAAAACACAGGGAGACGCCCTCTGAGCTCACAGAGTTTGTCAGGTGGCTGCTGTGGATTTCCCATGATTCACACTGTTGTTATAGGGGAGGGGCTGGTTAAAGGCCACTGGTATCAAACAGTGCATCTTCCTAAAAACAGACAAAACATATGAAAACAATCATGCAGTCTCTAACTGGATTTGAGCACTTTCTCACAAAACATTGGCGTGTTGATCAAGAAGGCCACCGCCCACTTCAGCCCGAGGGGAGGAGTAAGCCACTTTCCTGGTAGGAAGAATCAGACAACGACGAGCCGCTGCGAGAAAAACTGTGGCAGACGCAGGAAAAGGTGAGAAAACAGTTGCTCATCTGAAGCCGGACCCGACAGAACCCGACTGGCGCCTCGCCACAGGCCGCACCAGATCCTGCAAACCTGAACACCCAGTGATGCCGGAGAAAACTGCTACGGACCATCAGAGCGTCTGCAGAGGAGGCGCATCACGTTTAACACACACACACACACACACAGAGAGAGAGAGAGAGAGAAAACACCACTGCGCTGTCACACTGACGTCCATTTCTAAAACCAGATTTGTACTGCACCTCTGGGGGGGGGGGGGGCAGTGACCGAGGCTTGATCGTTGCTGACACTGGTCAGCGACCTTCTGGAAAAGGGGTGGAGTTGTATGACAGGCTGAAAACGAGGACGTCAGGCAGGTGAGAGTCGAGGTTCGGGACAGAAGGGGCGGGGGGGCACAAGTCAAAACCAGGTTTGGCGTCAGATATAACAACCAAACGTGGCGTGAGGAAAGATGTCGTTCAAGGACCTAGGTGTCTGATGATGAAGGCTTGAGCCTTAAAACTCCTCCTGCTCCTCAGCATCAGGAATCACAAAGCCAACCTAGAGAGGGAGGGGGAGGGGGAGAGAGAGAGCGCGTTGGACGGAGCAGCTGGTTCAATAACACAGACCATCAGGTCAACATGGAGGCGTGCCCTGGAGCTCCATCTCAAAATGATCTTCATGAAGATGGAGGTGACTGAGGAGCAGCAAACTCACCTCTGTGGCGTAGAGGATGTCGATGATCCGCTGCATGGTGGGGTCGTTGTCGTCGTCCTTCTCCTGACAGATCAGCTCAATGTCCCGCAGCTTTCCAAAATAAAAGTCTCTCTCCTTCTCCATGTCCTGGTAGGTGGATTTCAGCGTCTCCAGCTGTGGAGGGAGGAGTCAGCGTTACCAATCAGATTTCCATGGCGATGGTGTTTCTCTTCTGTGGTGCGCTCACCTCATTAATTAGCTCCGCCCTTTCCTCGCTGGCTCCTCCCATTCCTGTTTTCCTCACACTCACCGGAGCCAACTTGGGCGCCACCTTGGCGACGGGCGGCCTCTGAGGAGCTGAAGACACAGAAGGTTATTTCCCCGCCATCAATCAGCATCACGTCAAGTCTCTGACCTCTGACCTTGACTGAGGGCCTTCTTCGGGGGCTTGCTGAGTGCTGACGTGGTGGGGTTGGATGCGGACATGGCGTCCTGGCCCTGCCGCGCCTCCACTGGATCGTATTCGTTGCCGTCGTAGTTGGCATCGAAGAACTTTTTAAACCACTGGACGAACTCAAAGTTATCCTGAAACTTCCCCTTCACCAGTTTGTCCACGGGAATGATCTGAAAGAAGTAACAGGTTGAGAGCAGCTTCGTCTCCGCATGTCCACAGGACAGCAGCCTCACGTGTCCCCTGGACATAACAGGAGCCAGAGAAACACCGAGCGGCAGGAAGTCCCGCTCGGTGACAACCAGCCCATAGGGGTCAGGGGTCAGCACGTGAGGTCTGCTCGTGTCAAAGCAGCATCTTCACACACACGTCTCCGTCCCCGTGTGGACGATTGGTCTGGGTGTAAAGTATGGCTGCATCACTTACTTTGTCCACGCCCATCTTCTTGAAGGCGACCTGCAGGAGCTTGAAGTTGTGGATGTACTCGTGCTCCAGCTTGGCTGCAAACTTCACTCTCTTCAGAGGCACCGAGCTGGGGAACAGCATGTCCATGAACTGGCAGTAAGCAGCACCTGCAGCCAAACGTCCCTGTGAGATTCCATCGTACACACAGACTGCTGCTTCCTGCCGTGACCCGTGCGGGAAAGATCTGAAATGCACATCACACTCACCTGTGCACAGCATTTCAATCTTGGTGAGGTTCATCTGAAGAGACTCGTTGATCCAAACCAGCATGTCATGACGACTGAGGTTGTCGCTGGTCACTGAGGTCGAGTACACGTTCACAGCCATGGTCTGCCACGGAGGAGACGACAGCGTGAGCACAGTTCTGAACCCAGGGCTCACAGAGCAGAGTCTCTCTCACTCTCTCACACACACACAGTACCTGGGATGGCTTATGTGAAGCTCAGAGGTAACAATCCAGATCTGTTAACGCTGTAAATATATACGGAATCAGTCGAAGAACTGATCCGACAGCAGTCTGATCTGTGATCTGCTCCGGTGTCTGTGATCTGATGTCTGTGATCTGATGTCTGTGATCTATTCGGTGGTCTGATGGGATCTGGCCTTTGATCCTGACGTTGAAAACCTTCTGATCGACATGGAGACACAGCTCATGTCTCGCCTGTGTCGCCCGCTGACACGGCGGCGGCCGGACGACGCAACAGGCCGCGTTCAGGAATGTGGACGCTCCCGATGGCCGTAGCGAGCCCGATCCTCCGCAACATGGAGCCCAGCCACGCGGCTGCTGCTCCGTCGGAATGTCAGCCCCCAGGCTGCGGGTCCACCGCTGACTGGACCCGTTTTCACTCGAATGGCGACGGAGAAGTAGCTCAGACTAGCATCGCGTAGCCGGCTAACCGCTGGCTAACCGCCGGCTAACGCGACTCAGCGTATCTTCAACATGTAGCCATTTCCCCGCCCTGAACTCACCGGGCACCGCGTTAGCCCCTGATAGCTCGCCGCTGCTAATGAAACGGAGTATTAAATGTCGCCCCGGCAGCTCCGTGTCTCGGGGAGGACAACCGGAGCTGCTACACCCGAAGAACAGTCCCTGCTCCGCCGACCACTCATAGGGCGCATCCCGGTCCGCTATGCTAATGTGTTAGCTACCACAGTTTAGCTTAGATTAGCTTAGCGGCCTAAGGCTGCGGCTCGCTACCGGTGCCGGGAGAGCCGCCATCCTCACCGGGTGAGGGTCGCTCCACTTACCGGGAGAGGAAACTCGGTCACGGCGAAGTTTCTCTGGTGGGAGCGTGAGTCATAAACCGTCACGGAGCTCTGGTCTGGTTGTTGGCGGCTCTGATGGAGCTGCTTCCACTTCCTCTTCTTCCTCTTCTTCACCGGCAGCGGAAGAGCCGGCCTCGTGACGTCAACGTGACGAAATTAAACACATCAATACAAATCCAATGAAAATAAAAATCTGCTGACAGCCGTTAAAATAGAATCAATTAAAATGTGAAAACACCACAAAATAAAAAGTGAAACAAAGATGTTCTGGGATGAGTTGCGTTGGTTCCAGATGTTTGTTTATTCACTGACGTGAACACAGCTGGACCCAGAGGTCATCACTGGTCAACTCAAAATATTTCATTTCAATTATTACAAGATGATTTCAGTGTTTTTTACTTTTATAACAGTCCCAGTTTGTCTCTTTCAAATTAAAAAATAAATTCTGTGAATTAATAAGAACAGTGTAAAACATGATGGTTAAAGCTCAGAGTGAAAAACATCAGACACGCGTCCTCGTACAAATTGTTAAAATATTAAAATATCAAATGTAGACACATTTACTCTCTCATGATCATGATCTCTCATGTTCATTTTAAAAACAGACTCTATAGCAAAGAAGACTTCACACTGTCAGTCTCTGTCCCTGCACACACGTCCACGTCCACGTGTCCAAACAGCTCGTTTCTACAGAGGCTCAAGCTAATCGTAGCTTTTAAATAAACAATGGATTTTCAAGCTAAAACGTGTGGCTGACAGTCACAGAGCATCAGAGAGGAGGAGGAGGAGGAGGGAGAACAATGGGACGTGTTCTCCATTCAAACAACAAACAGGCTGAAACGACACGATGACATGATGCAGGAGCCTGTGAGCTACTGAGAGCACAGGAGACACTGTCCTCCAGCCTGTCCTCAGCAGTGCACCCCCCCACACTTTGGTATCATACATGAGGGCGTGACCAGCCATTCTGTGGTCCTGGAGAGGCAGGGGCTGACTGGGAGGAGTGGGAGGTGGGCGTGGTCAAAAGCTCCTCACAGGCAAAGTAGTCCTTGAGGGGAGCGAAGAGGTGACGGACGACAGGGACGCTCCAGGCCTTCCCCAGCACCTTCTGCCTCTGCTGCCGGTTCATGTTCCTCACATCCGTGTAGTGTTTGGGGAAACCAAAGATCCTGGAGGGGGCGAGGTGTGTGTGTGTGTGTGAGAGCCAGGGCATCATACACCAGGAAGTGATTCTGCTGTTAGCGTGTCAGCGCCTCCCTCATCACGGACACGCCTGCTGTCTTGCCGTGGGCTGAATCAAGGACACTTACTTCTCCAGCTCAGTGATCCAGAGGTTGTCCTCCTGGCCGTTGTGAAGGACAGGCAGCAGAGACACATCCTTGCCCTGCTTCAGAGAGTTGGGATTGGTGGTGATGGTCCTCACTTTGGTGACCTGCAATAAAAAGCACATTCAGCACTGCAGCAACAATGACGAGGAGGTGAGCGGAGCAGGTACCCACCCTGGCTTCTCTGCCGACCTCCAGACAGTCCTGGAGACACAGCCTGTCGCTCTGACACGCAGCAATGGGCCTAGACACACACACACACACAAACACAGATTCTCAGTGGCTCTCTCTCTCTCTCTTCACACTTCTGCCAGTTGATTTTCCATGAACAGCTTTGATCCACAGGAGTCTGAGCTCAGACCTGCCCATCCCCGGGATGTTTCCCCAGAAGTGACGCGCTCTGTGGGCGGGGCTGACTCTGACCGCGTCCACTACCACTGGGTTGCACTGTGGACACATGGAATGAGAGGCGGTGCCATTGGAACTTTAAAACACAGGAGGACACTCCAGAACGGCGGCGGACGAACCTCGAGGAAACGGCAGATGTTGACTTTGTCGTGAGTGTTCATGAACACCACGTTCTCGAAGAGCCAGAAGAACGGCCGTGAGTCTCCCTCTTTGGGCTTCAGCAGCTGAAGGATCCGGTAGAACTCGAAGAACAGCCTGCCGGTGCCCTCTGCAGGACAGGTCGGGAAGTGCGGCAAGAAAGAAGAGGCAGGTGAAAAAGTGATTGGGTTCAAAGGACCCGTGTCAGTGAGGAAGAAGCTGGACGGTACCATAGATGCCTTTCCTGAACGGGTTGACGATGGAGAGGTCGTTACAGGGGCTGCCTCCGATCAGCAGGTCAAACTGACCCCACTCCTCCAGCTGGAGAAAAAGAACAGAAGCCATTTCAATAGAGAGGAAACGTTTTAAATATCCACTTGACGTGTGTGTGTTGGTGTGTTTACATGTTCCTGGGTAATGAAACGGGCGTCGCCCACTTGGATGATCTTCCCATCGTGGTTGACAGCCGCCACAGCCATGGAGTCCTCGCAGACCTCCGAGGCCACGTACTTCTCCACCTTGAAGCCCAGATCCTTCAGCACCAGGAAGCCTGGACAGAGGCACACGGGTTACAGCGAGCACAGGAGCAGAGGGCGGAGTCACTGCCTGCCCGCCGCGGGATCACCTGTTGCGATGCCATCAAACAGCGACAGGACTCGCAGGGGGCGGCGCAGGTTGGCAGGGACGGACGGGTAAACACGGTGCGGCTCCTGCAGACAGGGTCATTCAGAATAAAGACGATAATTCAATCAGAGGTTTGCCGTTTTCTGGTCATTAGCTTGTTTCTAGAAAATTCTCATTATCTACGTTTATTTAAAATCTGTTTCTAAAAAGTCAGAATTCATGCAAACCCACGTCAAAGTTAAAACACAGGACATGCAGCCTGTAAACTATTTATCATGTGAACAGACGGACACTGACACAGCTGGAGGACACAGAGCAGGAGCACACAGCGTGCAGCACTCACGAAGGCCATGGCACTCTTGTTGGCGAAGGCCTCCTGGACACGGACGCTCCAGTCCTCCCTGGGGGTCAGGGCGCCATGGGCTCGGTGCGGCTGGCACAGGAAGCAGATCCACGGGTCCTGCAGCCTCAACGAGTCGAACGTCCCCGGGCCGACAAGGATGTTCAGGCAGTCCTCGCAGAAAGACCTGAGGGTGGACAGAACGGTGAGAGACAGTCGGACTCTGTCCTCCCTGGCGGCATCAGTGGGGACGGGGACGGACCTGCAGCAGCTGTCGTTGCCGCAGAGGATGACCTCCAGCCCGTAGCAGCAGATGGTGCAGTACGACTGGTACCCGTCGTCGTCATAGCGATGCAGAGTTTCTGTGAAGTTGTGCTGCACACACACACACACATGGTGTCTCCTGCAGGAGTCCAGAGACAGCGTCCCACCGCAGCGCTTTCTCACCTTACACTTAGAGCAGAGGCCGCCTTTGAACAGAGGGTGGGACGTCTCCACGCTGTCCGTCCCACAGCACAGACACAAGCCTGGGGGACAGAGACACAGAGGACAGCTGTCAGCACACCTGTGCACAGGACTGTCCCTCAGCAGAACCACGTCCTCACCTTCGATGTCCAGGTCCATGTCTGTGGTCTTCCGAATCTTTTCCTCTGAAAAATCAACGACCGATGCGATGAAACTCAGAAATACTGTGAGTACTGATGGTACTGTGAGTACCGTCAGTACCGCTGCTCCTGACAGACCTGTGGATCCAGGTGTTTCTGCAGCATGAACTCAGAACACCTGGATCCACAGGCACAGCAGGAGGTTCGGGTCACCAGGAGAGCCCAGCACAGTCCGGGGGGGTTCTGTACCTCGGAGCTTCTGGTCCGGCTGGGTGTACACGCTGCTCGCTTCTTTGACTTTGATGGTTTGGGTGAAGCTCCGCCTCTTGTGGGGCACAAAGTTGGGTGACGTGTCGTCATCAAACCCGCTGCTCTTCTTCCTCCTCCCTCCTCTCCATCCTCCCTTACCCCTTCTTCTCCCCCATCCTCCTTTTGGCTCCGCCCCCTCTTGTCCCCCTCTGGATCCCTTCGTCCCCATGGTGCTTGTCCCCACAGAGCCTCCTGCTCCTACCTTCACGCCGGCGCTCCTGACGCTGGCTGGAGGGGAGGAGTTGAAGGAGCGAGGAGAAGAGGAGGCTGCCGTCTCACCATCCCCTGGACAGAGGACAGACATTGGACTTTCTTTACCTTGCTCTCAGAACCAAACAAGCCCAGCCATGACAGAACGTGTTTGTCGTTACCGTTGACAGAAGCCTTGGGTCTGAACCCGGCCGGGCCCGTGGGCTGGAAGCCTGCTAGGGCCCAGCTGACCATCTGCATCAGCAGCGTCGCTTTGTCCTCGGGAGGCGCAGGAAACCGCTTCTTACAACGCAGCGCCGCCTCCTGACAGAGGATGACACACGTGGTCAGTTTTTAATCCGTGTATCTGAGGTCACAGGTCAGAGGTCAGAGGGCACAAACCTCCAGCGACAGGAAAATGGCTTCTTTGTAGCTGGGGAGGGCGGCAAAGGAGCTGGAACAGAACAACTCGCCGAAGGCAGCAAACGGCTTGAGGGTCAGCAGACTGACCTGGGATCAGAGCAGCAGTCAGAACCTGGGGGGAAGGGGGGGGGGTCTGGCACCCCTCACTCACCTGTGAGGACATTTGCTGTCCAAACCACTTCAGCGTCCTCTTTCCTTGGAGCTTCTGTCCCTCGCAGGCTTGGATGACGGCCGGGCAGGGTCCAAGCCCCCGGAGCACGCCCCAGACCAGCGCCCGGTCCGAGAACTGATGACCACAGACAGCAGACATCATGATGGAATCATTGGGAAACTTTAATCACAAATAACTACGTTCAAAACACACACGTGACTATTATTATGTAACAGGAGCAGATTTCACTTTGTTTGACCAACACATTGAAACCTGTTTACCAGGTGTCCCGTGGATCCAGATGGTTTGCTGGGTGTAACCTCTTTGTCATCATCTTCGTCATCATCATCACTGTCCAAGAAAATTTCGATGGATGCCAGTGGATCAGCTGGAAAACAGACAAGACCAGAGGATGAAGAGTTGGGACCAGAAGCCTCTGACCCCGCCCACAGGCCGTCAGCTGACTGCTGGTCAACTCACCCTCTGTTCGCCTGCTGACGTGACCCGGGTCGGAATCCTCGCTGATCTCAACCACGCCTGCCGGACACAGAGACCCACACTGATCATCATCATCATCATCACATTAGCAATGGCCGCCGGCACAGGAGCGAGCGGCTCACCTAAGGAGTCGTCTGTGTGCTCTTCCACATGGGGTTCCTCCTCAAAACTGAAAGCATAATCAGACAAACTCCTATCATCCTCCTCTTCCTTCTTCTCGCGGCCATAACCTCCCGGGATGGGCAGCTTCCACGGCGCTGGCTGGCGGGCGTCAGGAGGAGGAGCCATCTACAGACAGGACCACAGACACGCTAACACACTCTATCACTGACGGAGATGACAAGGTCAGGGGACAAAGTGCAGCCAGTGGATCATCCTCTGTGGACCATGATGCACTCACCTTTGAAAACACGTGTTTCCTGCACAGGGAACCTGGCAGAGCGAGGAGCGTGAGGAGGAGCCTGTGCAGAGCCGAGTGCGGCTGCACGCCGCTCAGCCGCTGAGGACACAGAGGACACACACACATTAGCAGCAGCTGCTGAGCACGCCAACAGAGGGACAGATGAAACCCCTCCCACTCTGCTCACCTGGGCCCAGCTGCAGCCGCCCGGGCCCCCCCCCTGCTCGTCCAGTGTGCCTGCGAAGCGCAGGTAGTCCAGCACCAGCTGATTCACTTCAGGAGACCGGACCTTACACAGACGCAGCTGCAGGCCCAGGTCCGCCAGCACCGCTCTGGACCACTGAGGGTCCTGCAGGTCACATGACATGAAGTATTAGTACTTTACACCAAATATATGTCACCACCTTTCACTCCTCATATCTTAAACTAAACAAACATGGTGGCTGCGGCACTCAGACGGCCCCTCTCACCCTAAAGCCGCCTGGGTGTTTCAGCGCCGTGCTCACGGCGCCGACCTGTCCGAGCTGCTGAGGGACGCTCTGCACCACGCTGCGCAGCACGCTCCGGTAGAAGGCCTTGGCGGCCTCCAGGAAGGCGCTCCTCTCTGGCTCCCCCAGGTCCGCCTCTGCGGTGGCCCACAGGAAGTCCGTGGCCTTGCAGCCGATGTTGACCTCTGACGCAGGGAGCATCTCCTCGCCGCCGCGCAGGAGCCGCAGCTCCGGTCTTCTGACGAAGCGCTTGGCACCGAGGGGCTGGAAGACGTTAGCTGCATACGACCGGACCAGAGCGGAGGTCAGCCGCAGCTGCGCCACCACATCAGCGTCTCCTTTCTGCTGCACCTCCTCAATGCACCGCAGCGGCTCCAGGGCCTGGGACAGGAAGAGGAGGTGCAGTTGGACTCTACAGTCCATCAGCTGGGCTCTGACTCGCTGCGTCTCCGGCGTCCTCCTCAGCAAGCTGAAGTGCTTCACCAGCTCTCTCCAGCCGCTCGCCATGCCCAGCACCGTGCGGATGAACGCCAAACACTGCGCAGAGACGGGCAGCGCCGGGTCGTACGAGCCCCTGCCAAACAGCTCCTCCAGATGGCCAGTGACGTGGTGGGAGGAGCAGTGGCGCTGCACGTCTCCCACCAAGTCCACCACGTGAGCGAAGGACGCAGCCAGCGCGCTCTCGCAGGCTCGTCCCGCGACGCCGGGGAGGCCGCAGAGCGACAGCAGGCCCGGGCTGTGGGCCCGGAGCTGGGCCTCAATCGCCTGCGGGCGGGGGGCGTCACAGTAGAACACGGCCAGGTTGGACAGACACAGGCGGGACGTCTTCAGGACGTCCAGCAGAAGTCGTGCCGTCTCTTTGTCCAGATCCACGAATCTCTGTGGACGCATGCTCATCTGCAGCGTGCACAGGAGCCGGACCACGCTGACCCCCGAGCTCTGCTCAAAATATCCAACCAGGACGGTGCCTGTGCGCTGTCCTCCATCTGGCTCCGCCCCCGTGTACAGGTAGAGGCAGTACGGCGTGAGACTGCAGGCCTGGACCACGTCTTCTGGGAAGGACACAGGTCCGATGGTGACAGAGTAATTTCTGACTTCCTCCTGCTCCTCCTCTTTCTCTACCGTCTCCATTTTGTCTGGTGGCTGCTCCTCCGTCTCAACCACCATTAACTCGTCGTCGTCAGAAATCACCACCACCTCCTCGGCTCTGGGTTTCTCTGTTCTCGGCTCTTCCATCTTCAGAATGATCTCCACCGTCTGACGGGGAGCCTGGGAGACGCCGTCTGCAGAGAAGACGCTGATGTGTGAGCGCCACGAGGGACGGACAGCACCGATCCACGGAGGTCCACTCACCTGGGTCAGCAGGAGCCATGCTCTGTCCTCCTCGGGCCTCCAGGGCGTGGTACTCCCTCCCCCTGCTTCTCTCCTTGCGCCTGAACCACTGCAGGAAGTTCAGAGCCGCCGCCGGGTTCCTCTTCATCAGCGCCTCGGTGGGGACGAGCTGGACAGAGACAGAAGACACTGAGCTCTGGCCCCTGGGCACGAGACACGTGCACACGTTTCAATTTCAGATTCAGAGAAACGTACCCGCGGGACTCCGCCCCTCCTGAAGGCAGCCTGCAGCAGGCTGTAGTTGTGGATGCAGTCCACCAGACTGCTGCTCTGGAACCGGACCCGGGACAGGTCCAGGGAGCCGGGGAATAACCAGTCCATCAGCTGACAGTATGCCGCTCCTGCAGAGGACACGCAGGTCATCGCGCTGGCTCCGGAGACACGCAGTAAATGGCCCCGACCCCCTCCCCGGCCCTACCTGTGCACAACTGCTCCGCCCTGGTGAAGCTCGTCTGCAGTGTGTCGTTGAGCCACGCCAGCAACTCAAAGCTGTTGTACGAAGGCCCGGCCGCCATGTCTGACCCGGCGTTCCACCCTGCACACACAAGACCAAGACACGCCCACACACAAAACAAAGACACACAACTCAGTACAGGAGAGAGAATGACGAACAACACCAAGGTGTTACTTCCTCCTCACGGTGTGTGTGTGTGTGTTTGTTTACTTCCTCCTGATGGAGTGTGTGTGTGTTCACTTCCTCCTGATGGAGTGCGTGTGTGTTTACTTCCGATTGGATGACGCTGCCTCTGCACCAATCACAGTAAAGTGTGGGAACTTCTGACCAATGGGGAGGGGCGGTTGCGACCTGTAACCTGCTGACTCTGGATAAGAGGACTTTCCGGTCGACACGCGGATTCAAACCGGAACCGAGCTGACGTCAGAGCCGCTGAGGACAAACTGAACAGGTCTATGTCTGTGGGCAGGAAGCGGCGCCATGTTTGAATGTCCAAACACAAAGAACCTTTGACCTGTCCGGACACAACGCGCGCGCATTTCTACAAATCAAAGTCTTCAGGAACCGGAAGTGAAACATAACGAACCGAGTTTAACAGAGTTGTGACGTCAGCTGTCCACAGTGTCCCGATGGGCCTTAATGAGGACACGATGGTCCGAGCATTAGCCCCGGTGGCTACATTAGGCTAACTGCTTGTAACAAACGCTCCCGCGCACAGAGTGTGCGCCGGCAACATGCGCGTGTTCGAATGTGTACGCGGACATCATGGAGGCTCGACCACAGACTGTTCATAAAGGGTCAGGGTTCGACTCACCAGCGGCTCCGCTCCGGATCTCTGCGGCTTCAAAGCCCGACCCCTCCCCTCCACAGCCCCCGAGCCCCACTGACCCCGCCCCCTCATCCCGGGGCCCCCACCGGGGCCAGGCCCAGCTGGGGGCCCGGTACCGGAACCGCTGAAACAAGAATAAACAAACGCGTGTTTGTACTTTGTGTTTATTTCCTATCTAGCTGCGGGAGCTAAGCTAGCGTCACGCGTTAGCCGTTAGCTGTGTGATGCTAACGGAACTTTCATGTTTCCGCTGAGACGGTTTGAAGCGAAGCTAGCGCTATTCATTAGCCGCTAGCTTAGCATTTGTATAACCTTGCGAGATTTATTATTTACACACACGTTATGAAAACAAAAGCGACTCTGACTCCTGCGGTGGTTGATGGGGAATTTACCGCTTTGATTGTCATGTTTATTTTAATTGTTAGATTATTTCCGTAAAATAATCAATGACGCAATAAATACAGGTGTGAATGTGTACCGTGAATATTCATATGTGCACATATCCATGTATTAAAACTTCATAGAATGGGTTGATCCGCGGTGACAACGTTAATTCACGTTCGTCACAACGAACCGCCTGATTGGCTGGAGCCATGTCACATGGGCTCAGTAAACACGGAAGTGCGTACTAGTATCGCTGCTACTACTACTAATAGATAGATAGACAGAACGTTTTAACATTTAACATTAACATTCATCATTAAGAAGAACGTTAATAATAATAATACAAATCTTTCCCACAGCTGATTCTTCCTGTTTTAACGGTGTCTGTCCAAATGAAAACATGTGGAGACGGATCAGGTGCAGCTGGACGGGTGGATGTTACACATGTGTCCGTAAGCATCAGACAGTCAACATGCATGACACCGGGTGCCTACAGGAGCCACATGTTTCTCTGTAATCAGGACATGGAATAAAACCAGTAATGGAAATCTGGTTGACCTCTGACCCCAGGGAGGAGCCTCCTCACATCAGACACACAGGGTCAGTGGATTTTAGCAGCAAGCTGTTTTTTATTGAGTAAAATAACACGTTGCTATCGGTATTACACAAAAATAAAAAAACATTAAAAATACGTTCTCGCCTAAAAAAAGTATAAAAATAAGAGAATCCGATCTTTGAGGCGCTTCTGCACTTTGGGTTCATAAAAAGTTAAACGACAAAAGTCAGCTGTTCTGTCAGCGACTCCCTATGATTAATATGTTCTATGTGGGTTATAACAACAGCGTCTAACAGTGTTAACATGTAAACAACAACAGTAAGATCACACTCAGCTGGTCAGAGTGTAAACAGTAAACATTACACTGAAAAAACACACGTATGATTCACAGCTATCCCGTGGCTGAGGTAAAACCCCCTCGTCCAGATCTGAAAGGTGGTCACCACGTGGTCAGACGCCTGCCCCACACGGACCCGGAGACAGCGTCTTTCAGTGGTTTCCATGGCAACCCTTGGACTCTGAACAGTAGTCAGTGCCCCTCCCCTGCCCATGTTTCTGCATTGGCTTTGTTTCAAGTATTTGTGTCACAGGTTCACACGCTCATCACATCTGGAATACACGAGTGGCAAAGACTCATGGGACACGTAGCTGTAGTGTTAACATGACTTTGGCTGGAAGGAGGTTTGCTTATCATGGTTTGATCCTTGGGGGTGGGGACTAATTAAAAGCTAGGGCTCTAAAAACACATCTAATTCAATCTTCTTTCCCTTCCATCGGCCTCTGACCCCTCCCTCCCTGCGTGACATCTATTCACAGGCGTAGTAATCTTTGAGCGGCGCGAACAGGTGCCTGATGACGGGGACGCTCCAGGACCGGCCCAGGAGCTTCTGCCGGGCTCCGCGACCCATGTTGGACACGTCCGTGTAGTGAACGGGGAACCCAAAGATCCTGCAGGAGAACAACAGTGACATCATCGGCGGACCGGGGAGGAGCACGTGCCGGGCGCGAGCCGCTCACCTCTCCAGCTCCGTGCACCACAGGATGTCCTCCTTCCCGTTCATCAGGACGGGGAAGTGCTGGTCTTTGCCCTGTTTGATGGAGTTGGAGCGAGTGGTGATGGTTCGCACTTTCCCAAACTGCGACACAAAAAGACACGGTCACGCACACGCCACCTGCGCATGCCGAGCGGCCGCTCGCGAGCATGCATGTTTCTGACCTTGGCCACGCGGCCGTGATCCAGACAGTCCTGCAGCTCCAGCTTGTCCATCCCAGATGCACACAGAGGCCTGAAACACAGAGACCATTAGCTCCGCCCCCACACTGGCCACGGGCTGCGGAACACACCCACCTGTTCATGCCCGGCAGGTTCCCCCAGAAGTAGCGAGCGCGGTGAGCTGCAGACACCTCGATGGCGTCGATCATGACCGGGTTGCACTGTGGAGCAAAGGCCACGCGTGAACTCACAGTGCCTCTGTGCCGAGGGCGGCGGGCCTGGGCCCGGTCCAGGAACTCACCTCCAGGAAGCGGGAGATGTCCCTCTTGTCATTGACGCCCATGGCCACCACGTTCTCGAACATCCAGAAGAAGGGCCGCTCCTCTCCCTCCTTGGGCCGGGCCTCGCTCAGCAGCCGGTAGAACTCGAAGAACAGCCTGCCTGTTCCTTCTGGAGCAACAGAACCCGGTCAGAACACACTTCAGCCTCCAGAGCCAGCTGGTCAAAGGGGGCGTCGCCTACCATAGAGGCCCTTCCTGGCGGGGTTGACAATGGACAGGTCGTTGCAGGGACTTCCTCCGATCACCAGGTCGAACGGGCCCCACTCCAGGATCTGGGGACGACAGCGGCGCCTGCGGTTAGAGCGGGCGACGGCAGCTGGACGGTGAGGACAGAACCTCCAGGTTAGCGTCTTACGTTTTTCTTGGTGATGTTCCGCACGTCGTGGACATACTGGATCTTTCCTTCATGCCTGACCACGCCCACCGAAATGGAGTCCTCGCACACCTCCGACGCCACGTACTGGTCCACCTTGAAGCCCAGATCCCTCAGGACCAGGTACCCTGCAACAGAAACTCCCATGATGCTCCGCTGCGGCTCAGGCGGGCGGGTCACTGACCACATTCTCACCAGTGGCGATGCCGTCAAACAGGGAGAGGACTCTGATTGGGCGCCGCTGCTCCGCAGGGACTGCTGGGTAAATCTTTGGCTGCTCCTGGACGTTGAGAAGGGGCGGGGTTAGTCGGGACGCAGTGGTGGGTCCCGGGACGTTTTTAATGTGACTTACAAACTCTTGTCCGTTGTCGTTGGCGAAGAACTCCTGCAGCTTGAGGCTCCAGTCGTGGCGCCGCCTCAGGCTGCCGTACTGCAGTGGCGGCTGGCACATGTAGCAGCGCCACGGGTCCAGATAGCGGGCGCTGTTCGACGTCCCGGGATTGACCAGGATGTCCAGGCAGTCCACGCAGAAACACCTGGACGGGGACAGAGGACAGTGGGGGGAGCGGGTGAGCAGAGGGCGTGGCTATCGAGCTCTCGTCGCGTGCGTGGGCGTGGCCTGACCTGCAGCAGTTGGCGTTGCCGCAGAGCAGAACCTCACGGCCCCCGCAGCACACGGTGCAGTAGGACTGGTAGCCATCGTCATCATACATGTAGGACATCTCCAGGTACACGTCCTGAACACACACACACACACGGATGAGATGGCGACTGAGCCCGCCCTCAGACACCTGCGGAGGCGTGGCCTCTGCTCTACCTTGCACGTTTGGCACAGGCCTCCTTCAAACAGCGGGTGGAAGGTGGCAGCCCTCCTCTTCCCACAGGACAGACAGAACTCTGGAGGTGGAGACAGGGCTGAGACAGAGGACAGACAGCGAGACATCGCCGGGGGAGGGTCCTTACCTTCAATGCTACAATGATTCTTCAGAACTTCATTCACCATTTGCTCTGAGACAGAAGGACACGCAGAGGACACATGTCAACGTCTGAGGAGGAGGGTGTCCAACATGTGGAGGACGCTGTGCCCTACCTCTGCAGTACGACTCCTCGGGAGCGGCCTTGTTCTTACACAGGCCGCCCCGGGACCGCTTGGCGCTGGGGAAGTACTCGGGCAGAGAGACGTCAAGGACCTGGTGGTCCAGAGGACTCCCACCTGCAGAGGAGACACACGTCCACATGACTCCCTGGACAAGTTAAGACCAGGCACATACTCTGCGTTGCTCACTGGCGCCGTCCGTGGGTTTGAGTCCCTCCTCCCCTTTGGGCAGGAAGCCGCCGTTGGCCCAGTCCAGCATGGGTCTGACCTGGTCCTCGGGACCGTCGGACTCAGAGGGAGGAAATGTCTTCTCCGCTCGAATACTGGCCATCTGAGGGACGCACAGAGGGGACGCAGCCATCAGGGACAGCTTGGGCCGAGCCAGGACAGAACTGACACATTTCAATAACAGATTAAACTGGCCTGAGAGGCGGGGCCTAAGAGGCGGGGCCTGAGACTCACCTCCAGAGCCTGGAACACAGCCCGGCGGTACGACGCCAGCTTGGTGTACGAGACCTGGCTGAAGAACTTGGGGAACGCCATGATGGAGTCCAGCTTGTCCGCAGAGACCTGGGGGGGGGCGGAGACACGGCGTCAGACACAGCTCCTCCTCCGCGCCGTCCTCCAGTCCGTCCTCACCTCTGAGAACTTGCCGTCCCCGAACCACTGCAGCCACCTCATGCCGGGGCCGGCCTGCCTCTTGCCGGTGGCGCGCCATGTCACCACGATGCCAGGCCACCAGGAGAAGCCTTTGATCTTCCCCCACACCAGCTCCCCGACGCCAAAGCCCTTGTTGTCCTGCGAGGGCGCAGACGGAGACGAGTCAGCTGGTCCTGGCGGTGGAGGGCAGCCCGGGGGCGTGGCCCATTAACAGGAAACGCACGTCACAAAGAGAAGGACAACACAGGACGGAGGCAAGCCGGGAGGGACACATGTCTGTCCACGGTGTGGGACGTAGACACCGGAGCTCCAGTATGAGTGAGAAGGAGGAGGACACGCCTGTCCCCATGTTTACACTGCAGCTTTCAGCCTCTCTGAGTGTGTTCCCTCCTCCTCCTTCAGACCATAGGCTCAGAGCTCCACCCCTGACTCTGGCAGTCTCACACCTGGACCAGCGTGTGTCTCCAGAGGACACGGGTCAGGGTCTTACGCTGTACTCGGGCAGGGCCTCGGCACTGGATGCGGCGCTGCTGCTCTGAGCCGAGTCCTTGGAGTCCTGCTCCATCAGGTCCAGACGAGGGGCCTCGTGGACTGGGCCGGGCCGAGAGCTGGCCGCACCCTGACGGAGAGAGAGACGAGGAGGGACGGATAAAGGTGAGTGTGTGTGTGTGTGTGTGTGTGTGTGTGCGTTTGTTTGTGTGTACCAGGGACGTGCGCTGCTCCTGTTTCCGGTTCTGTCTGCGAGCCTTGCTGTGGGTCAGGCCGGCCTGGAAGATGGTTCTGGGCTGAGGGGTTTGTCTCAGACCCAACGGAGACAGACCTGAAGCCTTTTCCTGTGAACACACACACACACTGATGTGTCCCTGAAGCTGGTCTTAAATGTCTAACAGGACATGTGGGTCCATACGTGGCTGTAGGCATCCCAGGACGTCTCCTCGTCCTCTGAGCTCTTCTTGCTTCTTTTCCTGGTTCCTCTGGAGCACCGGTTATCACCTGAGGACAGAGACAGACGGAGACAGAGACGGAGACAGAGGGTCAGATCTAAGAGGGTCCAGAGGGGGCGGACACAGGCCCGTTCGCTGTGATGTCACGGCCGTGTGGGCGTTACCTTGGGGCGAGGCTGCATCTCCGTTCTGTTTGGGGCTGAAGGGGGAGGGGGGCTCGGCCGCGGTCAGGGGGCTGTTCTCATTGGTCAGCTCCACGCCACTGTCGTTCTCTGACAGGCCCTCAGCCGGAGGCGGGACTCCGTTCACTGACGCCTGTGACAGCGAGGTGAGGGAGGGGGACAGGGGGACATTCTCAGCTGGTGTCCCGGTCCAAGACCCCGGGACACAAGCAACTCGCCATGGCCTCGACCACAGAAGCAGCGTGGAGGCGGATCGATGCTCAACATCGTCAGGTAAAGACGAACGGAGGCGGGACGAACAGCAGAGCGTCAGGCCATGCCCACACATTGGCTCCTCAGGTAAACCCCTTATCTCCCTCACTTCACAGGTGAGGGACAACCAACAGTTTCCATGGTGACGCCCTCAGCTGGGCTCCGTCTGGACTTGCTGCTCTGAGGAGAGTGCACGTGGGAGCGAGCGCGACGGTGTCGGAGGAGAGGAAGCAGAGGTGGAAGCTAAATGCTAATGAATGCTAACTGTGTATGTGTGTGGCTCCTCTGGTGCTCGAGCTCGTCGACCTCCTGCGGTGTCGTGTTACCGAGGCTCCGCCCCCGTCAACGACACGAACAGGAGGACATCAGCAGGCGTGACATCACACACACACATTTCTCAGACTGAAGGGCTGACGCCGGTCTCAACGTGCACCTCTGGTTGTTTTGTCTGTGGCGCTGAGGGCGACCCCGGACCCCAGACTGAAAATGCTCTTTTCATATTTTAAACAACGAGCATCAGACTCATTGATCAGCTTCTGAACAACTAACACGCACACACACGTGCAGCAGCGCTGCTTCAGGAAGTGCATGATGGGTAACAACGCGCCTGCCAAACAACCTGTGTCTAAACATGAAGCGAATACCTCTGCTGCCATGGAGACGGGCTGACAACAAACAGACGGGAGGGGGGAGAGAGAGAGAGACGAAGCAGCAGATGGTGAAGTGCAGGAAGTGTTGTTGTCAGAAAGGAGGATAAACGAGGGGGAGAAAGAGGAAGAGGCAGTAACGGACGTGTGTGTGTTGGATGATTTATTAATGAGACATAAAAAATTCTGATCCTGATATGTAAACGACTCTCACACACAAAGAGGAAGTTAGGAATGGATGAGTGTGTGTGTGTGTGTGTGTGTGTGTGTGTGTCTCACAGCAGCAGCCATGTCCTCGCTGTCCTCCAGGGTTCCAGCAGAGAACTTGTTTGAAGGCACCGTGGAGGTCGTCGACTCGTCCAGTGTTTGTCCCGACTCCTTTTCGAACCTGCACACAGACCAGCACAGGTCAGAGGGGCACACCATGCACGTGTTCCACATCACACGCTCACTGTCCACCAGGGATGACCTGAGACCAGGAGGAGACACCAGAGAAGACAAAAGGACAGTGCAGGAAATGGAGAAAGACAGACTCAGAGTTTTCAGTTCAGTAAACACTTGACCCTCAGACAGCTGAGACTGTGAGGACAGGAGGGGACAGCAGATGATGTCACCCTCTGGTTCAGTAATGGTGTGAATGAGCTGGTTGATGTGTGTGTGGGAGGTCCCATCAGGCCCCGCCCCCTGAATGCTCTGTCAGGTGACCTGAGTCCATCGCTCCTCTGAGAACAAGAGGAGGAAGCAGAGGAGAGGACGGGAGGCAAGGGGCCCACAGAGGGGACACGGAGGACGGGGGGGCACATCAAAGTTGAGTCTGGGGGGGATTAGGGAGCACACTGTAAGAGGGGATTGTTCCGGGGGGGGGGGGGCAGCTCCTCAGGGCCACATTCCTCGTCTGTCACGTCTTCAGGGGCCCTCACATCCGTCGCTCACATCGTCTCCTCTGCTGCAGGACAGACGCTTCAGACTCGACATCACGGGTTAGGGTTAGGGCTAACCCTAGGGCTAACCCTAACCCAGAATTAACCATGACCGTCTGACTGATGGACAGTCAGCGAGGCTCCGACTCTGTGTCAGTGTGATGTAAAAACACCTGAAGTCACATGTTTGTTTCATTCTTATTCTCCTGCACCTCCTCCTGTTGCACCTCCTCTGGGCCTTAAAGTGAATCTGAATCACCTCCTACTGCTCCTCAGTGGTTCTGGATCCGTCCACACACACCACTGGGTTTATGGCAGGTGAAGCGCGGACGCGCGCGCGCTTACACACGCACTCCTCACTTCCTGAGACTCGGAGTACCGCGAGAGTGGACGAGCACGTGAGCTCAGGAGCGAGTTGGACTTTGTATGAAACTTCAGGGACAGAGACAGAGTCTGTCCTCCGAGTCTGTCCTCGGGTGAAAGCGTCGCCGCATCAGGTCCCACCTCTATCCGCCAGGGACACAAACACGCGCCGTGCAGTGTCTCGAGCTCGTGCGGAGGAAGAAAGAAAAGTGTCCAACTCACATGACGATGCGCGCGTGCTGCTCATCCACGGCTGCAGGGAGGAGAGAGGAGGAGGCGCCGTTCCCTGAGTAGGTACAGGAGTCCCAGGGCTGAGGTCCGAGTCCCCGGAGTCTCACCGTGTCTCTGGCTCTGGCCCCTCCCTCCGCTCGTCCCTCGCTCTCACAAGCCGCCTCTCATTGGTCGCTCGGAGCCATCGATGATTTTCCAGGTGAGAAAGTCAACTCCCTGTTTCCTGCCCTGGAGGAGAAACCCGCGAACCCCCCCCCCCCCCCCCCCCCCCCCCCCCCCGACCCCCCCCCCCCCCCCCCCCAATCTGAGTCACCTCCCTCCACCTTCCTGAGGAGGAGCAGGAGGGAGTAAACATCTGCCTTCAACATATCTGAACCAAACAACATGTCAGCGCTCTCTGGTGGTCACATGACCAGTGCGGGCAGGTAAAGGGTCACGTGGTTCAGGTGAAGCAGAGGAGGAGCTCCGAGCGGAGGTTTTTATGTTTCATTATTCTTCAGCGACATCAAAGGAACATTTAAAAAGTAAATCCTGTTTTATAACATGACAGACACATGTTGTTCTCAACATCAGTCTAACAATAATAAAAACAGGGTAGTCTATATTTAATGTAGACATCTGGAATCAATAAACTGAAAATCGGCTGCTTCATTTTAATTATTTTATTTTATCTTTCATTTGACTCCTCCTCCTGGAGGAACCAGCCGCGCATGCGCACTGAGCAACCCGGAATAGAAGCGGCGCTGCGCGTGACCGTGTCTGTTGTCTGTGTCCGTGCGTCAGGAGCGATGAAGCTTCACTTCACTAGAGACAGTCTCCCGGAAACCGTGAGCGGCGACTTCCTGACCCTCAACAAGCTCAATGAACAGGTCCGTGCACACGGATCCGGACCGGTCCACCTCGGGCTCGGGGGGGGGGGTCGGGTCTGAGAACTAACCAACAACCATCATCTCTGCTCTGCAGCAGTTCCAGCGTCTGATGGAAATCCTGTTCCAGTTTCTCCTGGAGCCGAAAGAGGTGACACACACACACACACACACACACACACAGGTACACACTATTTTGATGTTAATGGAACTTTGCCGTTGATAAGTGAACCAAGGCCACACATTGTCTGTCCCATTGTGTGTGTGTGTGTGTGTGTGTGCGCGCGCGCAGACGGACAGGTTCATGCTGCAGCTCACTGAGTTTGCGGGGGAGCAGGGGATGAGTTCCAGTCCTCTGAGGAACCTGATGAAGAGTGTCCTCCTGGTGCCGCAGGGTGAGACACACACACACACACACACACACACTCCTGGGACGTGTCCTGAGGTGTTCTGTTGAGACGTGTTGCGCGTGTCCCCAGGAGCCCTGAAGAAGAACCTGGCGGCCGAGCTGATCGCAGAAGACCTGGTCACGTTAGGTAGGCGTGGTCAGAGCAGGGGTGTGGCTGCCGCAGTGTGTCCGTTACATCATGTCCAACCTGCTGCGTGTGTTGTCTTCTCAGGACTGAGCGAGGACAAGGCGGCTGTCTTCTCACACCAGGTGACTGTCCGTCAGACCTCGTGGTCGTTACTGTGAAGCGTGTTCTGGTCGTGACTCTGTGCTGATGTCCGCAGTGGGCGGAGCACTACGCGGCGCTGTCCCGGCAGGCTGTGGGCCAGACGCTGATGGTCAACCAGCTGGTGGACATGGAGTGGAAGTTTGGAGGTGAGACAAGCCAGTAATGACGTCACCGCAGCAGAGACTCCTGGAGTCACTCTGTGACATCATCACGAGGCGGACAGACCATGTCATGATTTAAGTTTCAGAACTCTTTAAGCCTCATGATGACACCTAGTGGTCGGAGGCGTGAGTGCACGTTTCCTTCCTGTGCACTCACAGAACTGTTAGACTCCAGAGGTCAAAGGTCACAGGGTAGTAACTAGATTTTTTCTGAACCCTTCAGTGACCGTGGGCACCAGTGAGATCCAGAAGGTGGGCAACATCTTTCTGCAGGTGGGTGAGAACACACACACACACACACTCCCACTGGTGTGACCTGTGACCTTCTGCTGTGCTGCAGTTGAAGCTGGTGGTCAGACGGGGGAACTCCACTGAAAACGTCTTCATGGGTGAGTGAGTTGGGCCCTTGTTGATCAGACATTCAGCTGACAGGTTTACTGCCATGGTGACGTCGTTTCTCTGCTTCCTGTTTTCCTCTCCAGAGCTGACGCTGCCTCAGTTTTACAACTTCCTCCACGAGATGGAGCGAGCCAAGGCCAGCATGGAGTGTTTCAGCTGAGTGTGTGTGTGTGTGTGTGTTCTTTGATAATCTCAATAAAAGTGAGGGGGAGGATCTCTTGCTCTGTCCTGGTTTTTAATAACGTTGATCACATGAAGCTCCACGCCTCCGTCAGACAGTGACATCTTCAGGGTGGATGAGCTGCCCCGCCTCCTGCTCTACAGGCTCCACCCCCTCGTTCCCCACACGTTCTGGTTGTTGATGATCTGCAGCTTCACACACATATTTACGTGTGTGTGTCCTGGCAGTGATGAAGCTCACACTGATAAATCCAGGCCTCAGGCCCAGAGCAGGAGGCGTGTGTCTACTCGTCCTGCGTTTCCTCTCACTTGCTCCCTCTGGGTGCTCCTCTCTGCTCCGTCTGCTGCTCAGGAATGTGCTGAGCTGATCTCCTGCTCATTCTCTCCCAGATCACACCACGCCAGCTTCTCTCTCTCTCTCCAGTCTCCAGTTCAGATCAGTCACACGGCTCGTGGTGTTTTCGTCGTGTGTTATTGTACAGCATCTGAACAGGCCACGCCACCTGTGTGATGTGTGTTATGTCCGTCCCTGTGGTTGGACTCCCCCCAGGGAGGACCGGTCCACACACAACACTGTTCTGGCTGCTCATGGCTCCACCCCTTTCATACACTGACCTCCAGCCGACGTTGATGTTCGTTCATCTCTCCGTTGGATTGGCGGCCGGCGGCGCCACCGCACCAAGAACAACGGGACAAACCAGAGCGTGTTTCAGCTCTAAGGGGTCACAGGTCAATGGGACACAGCAATACCCACACTGTGTGTGTGGGTCAGAGGTCAGGGGTCAAATGTTTGGCACAGAGGATTGTGTCCTGACATGTTTTACAATCTGTATGAGCAGTCAGAGTTTGGACTCCTCCTCTGCTCCTCACTGATGCTCCTCACTCCAACACCGAGCTCCTTGTTCTCCAGACGAGGGGTGGAGCCTGTGGAGCAGTAGGAGGCGGGACTCCTCGTCTTCATCCTGAGACATTTGTGATGTTTGAGCTCTGCTCTTCAACAGGAAGTGGCTAAACAGCCTGAGAGAGAGAGAGAGAGAGCGCCCTCTACTGCACCAGGTGAGGAACTACACATTCACTCAGGCGGTGGAGTTCAGGAGGGTGACGATGATGACATCATCACACTTGATGGACAGGAGCTGTCAGACAGACACAGATTTACACCAGTTACACATTTGTCCTTTTCTTCTTCTCCCTCTTTTATATCACTTCCTGTTTCCCTCAGTGTCTGTGTGAAATCCAAGAGGCCCTACGTGAGTAGACAGAGGTCAAGGGTCAAACACAAGGAGACAGGATCCTAACGATGACATTTTCCTTCAACAGCAGCCAATAAAGAGTGAGGCTCATGGGATATGTCTCTTTCTCAGTGGGCGTGTAAAGACCAGGAGCTTCGGGATGGTTTGGTGATGACGTCACTGTGCACGAGACGTAAACAAGTCTTTATACGCCATGTCCCGCCTCCCGCTGCTCCACCTTGACAGAGCTCATATGTTGACATGGGCGGAGCTCTGACTCTGTCCCCTGTCCTGGACACAGAGACAGATCACATGGGTGACAGAGACACTTTCACTTCCTCCAGGTTATTTTCATCTGGTTTCTGGCTCCAACGACTTTTACTCCTGAAAGTCAGGTGACACGACACACGCATAACGGCCCCCGCCACTGCACGCACGCGCACATCTCTGTCAAACTTCCAGACTCAGCAGCTGCAGCTGAATCAGCGTGATTGAATGAGTTGGACATTGAGGACAAGGAGGACAGAAGATCGCGCACGCGCTCGAGACAGAATTTGGAGACTTCCTGTGCGTGCGTGCGCTCAGAAGGAGGAGGCGCTGCTCCCTGACGGTGCCGCCGGAGGAAGGAGGCAGGAATCAAACAGGTGTCCGCCTATTTCCCATCAGCCCCGGGCGGAGCAGGAGGAGCAGAGGGGAGGTGGCGCGGCTCCAGCTCAGGAGACCCGGGTCTCAGACCTGAACTGGAGAGGAGGACAGGAGGAGGAGGCGGGGACCGACGTCCCTCACGGAACAGGCCCGCGGAGCCACGCTGCTAACAGGTGTTTCTGAGCACACGCGCGCACACACGCACACCCTCCATCCACCGGATCCAGACTCTTTGTTCTCCGTCTCCGCTCCGCGTGTCTCCGTCTGTCCCCACGCACTAAGCGTGACAGCCGAGGAGGAGGAGGAGAAATTCAAAGCGACCTGGACTTTTGTTTTTGTGATGGACGGCTGACAGGTCAGGGGACAGGTCGGGGGACAGGTCGGGCGACAGGCGTGGACCCTTCCTGTCAGGACACTTCGTATAAACACTAGAGGTAAGGGACAGTTAGGGGACAGTTTGGGGACAGGTCTGGGGACAGGCTGCTGTCTTACAGCATGACGACGAGAAGAGGCAGCGGAGTGGCGGACCTGGTCTCCTCCAACACCTGCTCCTCCTGCACCTCCTCCACCTCCGCTCCTCCGGCGTCCGAGGCGGAGACGTTCAGGGAGTTCCAGGACTGGTGCCTGCGGACCTACGGGGACTCCGGAAAGACCAAGACCGTGACCCGGCGCAAGTACAACAAGATTCTGCACACGCTGCTCCGCGGGGAGGAGGAGGACTCCGGGCTGCTCCTGCAGGAGAGGAGCAGCGGCTGCGGCCGCGGCAACGCCAAGTTCAAGTTCTGGGTCAAGTCCAAAGGGTTCCGGGTCGGAACCGACGCCAGAAGCCCAGCGGACCGACCCGTGCTGTACGTGCCCATCAAGGTGAGCGCGCGCTCCTCTGTGTGCACGGGCTGCGTGCGTGCGTGTGTTCACAGGACAACAAACACGTGACTTAAACTATGTTTATGTTGAAGAAACAGAATTATTATTATTATTATTATTATTATTACTCTTGAATGAGAATAACAATAAGTATGATTACTATAAATAATTGTTCAGTTATTAATCCCTTAATTAAAATACCATCAGAGTTCAGATTCATGTTGTTCATGTATTTTAGTTTGAAAGCCCCAGAGCTGCTTCCTGTTTCCTCTGGTCATGACACGGGAACTGTCCCAGCTCGATGTCACCTGTCACACAGGAAGTGGACGAGACGTTTGATGCTGATTGGCCCGTCGCCTGTCTCTGCTTCGCTCTGATTGGACGTGATGTTCATGACCTCCTGTCTTCATCGCGTCTGTCTGTCCTCTGGTGTGATCATGTGGGACAGTGGTTTGTTGGGACTGTCAGGTCATCATGTGATCAGTGCTCACTCGAGCCACATAGCACATCCTCAGCTTGGACGTCTGCATGACATCTGTCACCTCAGCTGAGGACTGAAGTCCATGTGTGAGACACGGTGAGCAGCTGCTGATGTCCAACATGGTGTCTGTCTCAGACACAGACATTAATGTCCCCAGGCAGCGAGGACACTGGAGGCCATCCTTAGTCCCACGGGGGGGACAGGAAGTCAGACAGAAAGGAGGAAGTGAGAATGAAACGGTTCATTCTCGTGACTTTAACGTCTTTAGAGGCGGCAGCAGGACTCATCGTCAGCTGACACTGGACACGCCCAGGGGAGGAGTCAGGATCATTCAGGAGGCTGTGTCTCCATGGCAACGCACTTAATATTGTCCTCCACTTCCTGATGCTGAGTTTCAGCTGAGAGGACGCCGCTGATTCACATGGAAATTACAGCACTGCAGGGCATGATGGGAAATAAGCGTACGTTCAGGTAAACAGCCAGACGAATGAGCCCTGTGTGAGTGTCCACAGACATGAAGGTGGACACACACACAGGGTGAAGGTGGAGCTTTGGGCTGAAGGAGCAGCAGTGGCTGCTGTCAGCCACTGTCATTACCCAGAATGCAGCTGGTCTGTGTTGAGCTTTCATTTGTGACGTTAGAAATCATGGAATTAAAGTGACATGTTTAGTGATTTACAATCACACACACACACACACACTTAGGACAGCGCTCGGCTCTGCCCCCCCCTCCTGTTGCCATGGCGAGCGCCTCCTTTGGTTGCAGCGAGGTTTAAAAGAAATTAACACCAGTCTTAATTACACTGCTTCCATTTCCACCCTCGTCCCCCGTGTCCCCCGATAGTTGGCAGGACCTGACTCTGTGTGTGTGTGTGATGGAGGAGGAGCAGGACCACATGGTCGAGGGGCAGGTATCCTAGCAACAGGCCAGTTTGGAAATGTGATGGAAGGAGGGAGAGAAATCATAAAATACTTTACTGGACGTCCCCTCTCGTGTGTGTGTGTGTGTGTGTGTGTGTGTGTGTTCACAGCATTTAACAGGAAGATGTCATGTCATTCATGTCATTTTCCAACCGCTTATCCGTGACCGGGTCGCGGGGGTAGCAGTCTAAGCAGGGGCCCCTGCCCACGACTGCCACCCAAATCACATTGCACCAGTCCTTTCTGAGACCTCCTGCGGGTGGTGAGCCTACTGGAGGTGGGGGAAGTTGTCATGCATCTGTCAAAATAAAAATACAAACAATACATTTAAAACAGAGGTCAAGGGCATCAGTCTATCTGTCCTCTGTCTGTCTCCAGTGTGTGGACAGTGTCTCTGGGGTGGACTCGTCCCTAAAGCGTGTGGCGGTGGTGGAGGATTTCTTTGACATCATCTACTCCACGCACGTGGAGGTCAGCGGCGACCCAGGCAAGGCCCCGAAACACGCCGGCCAGAAGAAGACCTACAGGGCTGTGAGTGTGCACACACACACCAGTTTAAGCTGAGAGACTGAAGGAGTCTTTTAGACTCTTTGATTGGCTGGTTTAACTGACACTCAGTGAGGGGGCGGAGCTCCACCGCCCTCTCTTGGTCAAATGGAGTCAGTGCAGGTTTGAACCCCAGGTTCAGTCACAGGTCAGAGGTCACCGTTAACAGACGCGTGTGTGTCAGATTGCAGAGACGTACGCCTTCCTGCCCCGAGAGGCCGTCACTCGCTTCCTGATGACCTGCGCTCAGTGTCAGAAGAGGATGCACCTCAGCAGCACGAGCCCCGAACACAAAGGTACCACTGGCTCCTCCTCCTGCTCCTTAGACTGTGACCATGCACGTGACAGGAGTTATTAAATTAGAAACACACACACACAGATTAATTGCATTTAATAATTTACAGCTGAACTTTAGTGGGGGGACTCTTCTGTAGAGTGACAAAGGCCTGAGGTGTGTGTGTGTGTGTGTGTGCGTGCCACCCCCACAGTGAAGGCAGCCAATTAGCTGCTGTCACTCTGAGCTGAGTGATGATGTCATGAGTCTGAACCCTAACCAACATTTCACATGAACAGAATCTGAACACTAACACTGGCTTCACTGCTTTCTCCCCTCTGCTCCTCCTCCTCGTCCTCCTATCCCCTCCCCCTCCAGAGAACGACAGGCCAAGCTCTCTGGGATCAGAGGTCATAGACTACAACATGCCTCTCACCACCACCTACATGAAGCAGATGAAGCTTCAGTGCATGAGCAGCAACCAGGTACGAGCCTCAGCCTGTGTGCATGTGTGTTTGTGTGCGTGTGCACGCTCAGACCTCAGCTCTCCTTGGGACTGATCATGAAGCTCGTCACTGGAGGTGTGTGGGAGGAGACCAGGAGGTCCACTGATGTCTCTGCAGGAGGACGCCTCCCACGCAGCTCGTCTCCTGCTGCAATTAAAACCGTAAATGAGCAGAGACACGCGTGGAGGTCACATGTGTTCATACTCCTCCACAGAAAAGTTCTCAGAGAGGAGGAGCCAGACGCAGCTCCTTCTCTGTTCAAGTGTCAGAACCAGACTCAGAGTGGACGTGTTGGACGCGTTGGATGTGCGCTCACGTGCACTGTATGAACTGGTTGAACTAGTTGGCTGCTCTGGCCTGCAGGGGGCAGTGTGATGTCACTCTGGACCTGATCCTTGTTCTTCTGTGGGGGAGAGTGGGGGAGGGGACTGGTTCCTACACATAGGTCCCTCATATTCTGTGTGTGTGTGTGTGTGTGTGTGTGTGTGAGACAGTATATTGACATTCCAGAGCAAATTGGCTCCTCTCTCTCTCTCTCTCTCTCTCTCTCTCTCTCGCTCTCTCTCTCTCTCCTCAGCTAATTAACTTGAGGCTCGGCTTAATTGGAACGAGCTCAACCCTCTGCTCCCCCAGCCGTAATCTGCACACACCCACACCCACTCACACACACACCCCTGTGGCTCCAGCTCCTGTGTGACAGGTGGGAGCCGCTCTAACGATCTCCCTCTTTATTGGCTGCTGTTGAAGGAAAATGTCATCGTTAGGATCCTGTCTCCTTGTGTTTGACCCTTGACCTCTGTCGTTAACGTGTGGCTGAGCAGTATGTGTCATCTGAAGGACACACCTGATCTGAGACCTGGGGTCTGGGGGCATGGCCCTGGAACCCTGGCTCCTCCTCCTGGTCTTTTATGGTCCTTCAGCCCAGGCAGCACTGAGAGTGTGTGTGTGTGTGTGTGTGTGTGTGTGTGTGTGTGTGTGTGTGTGTTTTGATATTTAGAGACGCAGCCTCGGCCCCATTAGCCTGATCCCGAGCATCCGTTCATCTGCCCATCCCTTTATCTTTCCCTCCATCCGCCTCCCGTCCCAATTCAATAAGAGGAGGAAATTACCCAGGATGCTTCCTGGCAGGAATGGGGGTGGAAGTTGAGAGGAGGGGTGGGGAGGGGGGCTGGCTGGGCGCTGGCTCTTTGTGGCTGAGGGAGAGAGAGAGAGAGAGAGAGAGAGAGAGAGAGAGAGAGAGAGAGAGAGAGAGAGAGAGAGAGAGAGAGAGAGAGAGAGAGAAGGAGGAGGAGGACCTTCGACCAGTGTGAAAACAAAATGAGAACATTTGTAGGTGATGGAGGAGGGGGGGGAGGAGGGGGGGGAGTGAGAGGAGAAATTAAAAAAGGAGAATGAGGGGCTTCATTATCATTTTTGCCACCCTGCCACCCCCCGCCCATTATTTCAGCTTCCTCCAGAGGAAAGACATTCCATTATTTTGTGTGTGTGGGAGGGGGGGGCTGTTATAATTAAAAATGTCATAGAAATACTGAATATATATATATATATATATATATATATATAAAACACAGAAAACAGGCTCACTGTCGTTTCAGTTTTTCAGGAAGGTTTTTTTTCAGCATCAAATATGTGTGTGTGTGTAAACATGGAGACATTGAACAGAGAGATGGAGATAAAGCTGGATGATGACCATGGTTTAAGAACCTTCAAACACTTCCTTTACTTTCTGAACACCTTGAACATCTGCAGAGGTGTGTGTGTGTGTGGATGAAGGTTCTGGTTCTTTTCTCTGTGGCACATCAACGCTGCTGCTGTTCTCCCACCTGCCTGTAGGGGGCGGGCTTTTCATGTTAATGTGTCAGAGCCCCCCCCCCCCCCCCCCCCCCCCCCCCCACACACACACACACACACACACACACACACACAGAGGCTGCTGCGTATTTAAATATTTGTGTGTGTGCTTTATTTATTTCAGTTCAATAACATCCAGTTATTTTATGTGTCATTTCCCCGTCATTTCCCCGCATATAAACCAATGTTAGAGTTTAATGTTTTTCATCTTTCACAGTCGTCTCATCAAAGGAATGCTAATAATAATGATAATGATAATATAAGGTGTATTGATATGAATCAGTTCTTTAAACCTAAAAAATGGAATGTGGAGAGACCCAGGGCAGAATAAACACAGATTATACATACATGTATATGAACATATATAATCTGTGTCGCATCCTCCCTCTCTCACTCTGTGATGTCACCGGCAGTGGCCCCGCCCCTCTGGTTTCCACACGGAGGATCCTGCTGCGCGCTCTCATTCCCTCTGTGCGCGCTCAGGCTCCGGGCTCGTTGTGTGCCGTTAGACATGAAGGGTGAGGGGATGAACACGTGAAGTGAGAGCGTGAGGGCGGATACAGGCGCGGCGCGGACCACACAGGAAGAGGAAGAGCGTTCATGTTTGTAACCTCGCCCCAGTGAAGGTAGGAAGGTGATTTCTGCTGCTGACTGAGCCGGGTGCGCGCGCGTGCGTGCTTGTAAATTGAACTGACTGTGTATGAACATCACAGTACTCCGTGGGTGAATTTAACATATTTATATATACATATATGTAACTGACTGGGTGTGTGTGTGTGCGCGCGCGCGCGTCCATATAACTGACTCCAGAGCAGGTGAATCTGAACCTACCTTTGGACTAAGCCCCTCCCCCTCAGCTCCGTGCAGGAAGAGGAAGTATATTTTTCATCTGGAGGAATGTGATGCAGAGTGTGTGTGCATGCGCGTGCGTCCTGGCTCCTCCCCCTGTGTGCCCACCCTCCACAGGCTGATAGGAATGCAGTGCCTTGCTCCAGGGCCCCTCGGCAGGAAGGAGCGTCAGGTAAAGAGCAGAGTGGCCCCGTCCAGAGACACGAGGACGGACGTGCCCACTCCGCTGCTCCTCAGTGGGTAAACCTCAGGGAGGAGCAACTGAGATCCTCCACTGCGTCCAAAATAACTCAGGTTTCTCCTGATCTGGCCACCAGCTCAGCAGGGGGGCGGCGCGGGCTAATCCCCACCCTCCTCCTCTTCCTCCTCCTCCACACTGACTCTGCTGCTCTGGTTCTGGTCGGAACTCCAACTGAGACTTTAGTAAACAACAACGTTCTCTTCTGATTGGTTCTCACCGGTCACGTGACTCGACCCTTCAGGACGGTGGACTCTGGCTGATCGCAGTATTTTCAGTACTCGTAGTAGTCACAGTATTTGCAGTACTCCTCACCTCCTCCAGTGTCTGTCTCTCGTGAGGGTGACTGTCTGGCCTGGTGGCAGACGGACCCGGTGCATGCTGGGTGTTGCCCCCCCCGACAGAACCCACACCACCTCTCTGCAGGGTGTCAGGGCAGGCGTTGACCTCTGTCCTCCTCCCTCCTGCGGGCTGTGGCGCCCGTGATCTGCTCGGTTCTGTTGGATTTGTGTGGCGGGCCGGGCCGTGACCTCTGCCTGCAGGGGTGGAGCTTACTGGTGGAGCTGGGGGCGGGTCAGTGACCAACTGGATTAAGCGTGGCTCAGTGTTGGATACTAATCCCCTGTGGGGGACTGACAGACGAGGAACCGACGCGCAACGTCTTCACCTCAGGTGCTGTTGGCAGAGCTCCGCCCACGGCCCCGCCCACGGCCCCGCCCCCCGCTCCTGGTCCTGGACTTGCTGAAGGTCAAGAGTCCAGACTGAGTCTCTTCTTCTCAGTTCTTCTCGGGACTCAGATTGTGCTGAAGGTTCCAGCTCCACCATGTTCTGAGCTCATGATGTCATCATGGCGGCTGCAGCCGATGGTTGAGGGTTCAGATCCAGGGTGCTTGTCTGTCCGTCGGTTGCGTCTAGATGAAGACGGATCAAAGTGTCTGTGAGTTTTGTTCTGTCCAGAGACCTGAAGCTGAGGACCTGTCCACACAGGGGAGACGAGACGCACGCACTTCTGTCCATCCGTGAGACAGGAAGTGGAAACTGGTCCTGTCATGTGATCAGTGCTGATGGTTATCTGTGCTCGGTGAAGGTCAGTGGCAGAGTATTGATTCTGGTCCTCTGCAGCCGGACCACAGACACACAGTCTGTCTCTGTCCCCTGTCCCCTCTGTGTCCACTGTCTCCTTTGTGGACTCCCCGTCCAGTTCATTGTGTTAGCATGTTGGCGCTGGTGCTGCATTTAGTGTGGTTACTCTCCCCCCCCCCCCCCCCCCCCCCCCCCCCCCCCCCCCCCCCCCCCCCCCCCCCCCCCACCACTGGTTTAAAGACAAAGACAAAGACACACACACACACACACACCTCCTCATGGCTGGTTTTCTCAGGAATCAATATTCTGCAGTGGCGCTCCTCGGCGTGTGTGTGTGCGTGCGCTCGCCTCTTATCATCATCTCCACCTCTGGCTCTCAGGTCAGAAATGATTCTGATCTCGTGTTGACTGACAGGAAGTGGGCGTCAGTGTTATCAGGTGCGTTCAAACGCGGCTGTCATGTGATGCTCACACTCGCCACCTCATTAGCTTCTTATTGTCTGACACATGAGTCCCTGAACTGTGTGTGTGTGTGTGTGAGACGTCAGAAAAAATCCCCGGTCACAAGAGCCTGATGGTGATTTCTTGGTGAATCACCGTGTCAAGGCGTGGGGCGGGGGTCCTGGCGCCAGCATCACTGGTCTCTCTGGGGGGGACGCCTGTCCACTCTGTGCTGTTGGTTGTGTGTGGATCAGCTGATCAATCAGCTGATCGTGGTCCACGCGCTGCATCAGCTTCTGTTGTTTATTTTCTGACTGAACAAACGTTTGTGTCTCTGAGCCGTCAGCACTCAGGGTCAGAGGTCAACTCCTGACACAGGGAGGCGGTTAGGAGATGATGGAGATGAGGATGATGGTGGTGAGGATGATGAAGATGAAGATGAAGGTGGTGGTGACGATGAAGATGATGGTGTGAGGATGATGACGATGAAGATGATGGTGGTGAGGATGATGAAGATGATGGTGGTGAGGAAGATGAAGATGAAGGTGGTGAGGATGATGAAAATGATTGTGGTGAGGATGATGACGATGAAGGTGGACCAGCTGCTCTGGTCATGTCTGAACCAGGATTCCATCGGCCTGGAGTGAAAACCAACCTGGATCAGTTTCCATGGAAACCAACAAACGATGGCTGCGAGGCGGAGAAAGAAAGAGGGAGGGGCCTGCACGTGTCAGATGACTGCAGAGGGCGGAGCTGGACGACAGCAATGGTGGGGGGGGTGGCAGACTGATGAGGAGAGGGCAGCGAGAGACGGGATGGAGTTGGCAGTGAGGGGGCGCAGCGGGGGGGGCAGGAATAAAGGGAGATAAATGAGGAGGTGGGATGGAGAGGGAGGGGGAAGGTGGAAAGATGCCAGTTTGACGGAGGAGCTGCAGGGTCCGCCTCTGCACCACGTCACACAAAGAGAACAAAGACAGAGCCTCGTCCTCAGCACCTGAAGACACAGTGTCCCCTGGGACGTCCATCATGAGGATAAACGGAGACAAATCCACAGCCAACAGAATCACTGGGGTGTGTCCCTCTGTGGGACAGTTGGACTCTTCTGTCCTGTGTGATGTCTCCGTCCGTCTTCAGGAGTCTCAGGGACGATTCTTTAATTAGTGTCTGTCCTGTCAGGGGGGCGGGGCTAACCTGATTAGCAATGCTATGGAACCAGAGCCAGCTGCTCTGGATCTCACATACACACACACACACACACACACACACACACACATACAACAAAGTCAGCAAAGTGTGTTCGAGTTGTTCCTCCTCTGCTCCTCCTCTGCTCCTCACCTTCTCTCTTTAACCTCTTCATCACTGTCTATCGTTTCAGCTTCTCCTCTTCCTCCCCCTCCTCCATCTGCCCCCTGGCATGAGACACAGACGTGTCACACATTTGTTGGGGCGTCTTCGTCCTGCAGTCCTCCTCCTCCTCCTCTCTGGTAAAAATAGGCAGTAGGAAAGTGGCTGTTAATTATTCATCTCGGGTGCACTCAACTTCTTTGCACCTCTCATGATCTTCACCACAGTCATCATCATCGTCATCATCATCATCATCATTATCATTGTCGCTGTCAGAATGTGGTTCTGCTCCTGCGGCCGAGCAGAGGAGGAGATGTGAAATAAAAACAGCCGAATCACGGAAACAGTGACTACAGCTGATGACGCAGCTCAGTGTGTGTGTGTGTGTGTGTGTGTGTGTTTGCGCTGCCTGAGGAGTGAGGAGGCTAATCCAGTGTGACGAGCTCGGGGAAACTCCTCCTCTGAGAACCTGCTGTAATAGACAGATATGGGTCAGTGCTGTGTGTGTGTGCGCGCGCGCCCAGAGGAAGATGTGCTGTCTCCACTCTGGCGTCCGACAGGTGACGGTGTGATGTTGTTGGATGAATCTGTGCTGTGTCTCCCTCTGCTCCACGTGTTCTTTTGGACAGTGTGTGTGTGTGTGTGTGTTTGGTTCTGCTCGGTTCTGCTCCGATTAAATACACACAGCCTCACTGAGCTCAGGTGGATGCAGGAGGCGTGTTCTGTCTGCGTCCACACCGCGTCCCCCGCTGGGCCACTGAGGACGATCGTCCTGCCTGACTAACCCGTGCGTCTCCTCCTCAGGATGACAGCTCACTGAGCAGCGAGGAGGAGGAGCCAGAGATGAGCGAGCCCACGTGGCTAACAGCTGAGCTGAGCCCGCCCAGCCGAGCAGAGAGGATGCGCCACAGCCCGCAGAGCGTGCACGTGAAGGAGGATGACGGTAAGGGATGACGGTGCCTTGTTCTTCACTTTCAGGCCGATCTGAGGTCAAAGGTCACAGTGACCTCACTGATCTGGTTGATGGAGGCAAACAGACACAAGGTTCACCTCCTTCCCGGGGTGGGCTGGACAGCATGGCATCATGGGAAGGAGGCGTGTGTGTGAGGCCTGTCATTAAAGGTCACTACACCTCTTATAGACGCCACCACACTGAGAGACACAGAGACGTCCCCTGGCTCCTCTGTCTCTGTGGGAGCTGGAGGAGGAGGAGCTGTCTCTGCTTTGGTTTGAACTCGTAGCCACAGAGTTTTCATAAGCAGCTGTTAGAGCAACTCCCTTCAGCACAGCAGATGGCACACACACACACACACACACACACACACACACACACTCTCTCCTGGAGAAGGGGAGTGGCCAGAGGTCAGCTGATGAAGCTGTGAGCATCCGTCCACTGTGGTGGTCTGAATGGTCAGCAATGGCCGACAGTGTCAACCTCCCCGTGTGTGTGTGTGTGTCTGTGTGTGTGTGTGTGTGTGTGTGTGTGTGTGCGCGCGCACATGTGCGTTAGAGTTAGTGACTGACTGAGCCGCCACTGTGGATTCATTCTTCCCTCGGCCCCAGGGAGGAAGAGGAGGAAGAGGAGCTGGGTCACCAGGAAACCCAGTTCAGGAGGCTCTGTGTGCTCCTCCACATGTCTCTGGGTGTCCTTGTCCCCCCCAGGGTCTGCTGAAGAAGAGGAGTTTTCAGGAAGTGGAGATGAAATGATAAGTGAGTGGAGGAAGAGGACAGAGGAGGTCTCTCCAGCTGATTAACTTGTTGTCCATTCAAACAAACAAGCCCTCAGCTGAGGAGGAGGAGGAGGAGGAGGAGGAGGAGGCACAGTCAGGAAAACAAACAGTTGACAGAGACATGAGGAGGAGAGTTCACCTCCCCCTCCCTCCTGTTAAAGAGGAGCAGCAGAGGAAAGTAGGACAGTGGGAAAGAGACGACAGGATGACTTTGATCCTCCTCCCCCCCTCCCCTGGGGGAGAGGAGCTGATGGAGGTCAGACGCACTAGACTGAGGAGCAGCAGCACTGGATTACACCACCTCTGGTCGAGGAGCAGGAAGGAGGACATTAAAGGAGGCGTGTGTGTGTGACTGCAGCTCAGTTTGTTTGACGCTGTGCTGATGATGGCACCTTCATCCTGTGGTCATGGCCCATGTGGGCGGAGTCAGTCAGGGGCGTGTGCTTGGAGGTTTTGAGTTGAGTGACAGATTCAGAGTCTTTGAAGACGAGTCATAGAAACATGTGACCCCCCCCCCCACAAGACCTGTGGAGGGTCAAGGTTTGCGTGTGTGTGTGTGTGTGTGTTCCTGTTTTATGAACTGCATAGTAAAATGTCCCAACCTCGAGTTTGTACCCGTGGTTATCAGTGAGGAACACACACACACACACACTTCACAGCATTTTATTACCCCCCTGTTTGAGCAGGCCCTTCCACACACACACACACACACACGGTCAGTCCTTGCCCTTGTCTCTTCAGATAGGAAGTAGGTGACCCCTGTGACCCTTGATCCTGACCCCCCCCCCCCAGGGAGAGGGTTCAATAAATATCAACAACAGTAAAGAGCCATGAAGACATGTT
>JAFBJW010000077.1:138012-320512 GCA_016785235.1 Pseudorhombus dupliciocellatus
CTCTGTACATCGCTGTAACCCTGATGGGTTGTCAAGGAAACCTCCTCCTCTGCCCTCAGTGACGGATGGACTCCTCCTGGGAGGAGGTGCACATCACGGAGACGCAGCTATGGCTTCAATGAAGCTAACGCTGACCGTGTGTGTGTGTGTGTGTGTGTGTGCATCATGCAGCAATGTGGCCTTGAAAATGTGAAAAACAATGTGCTGCCCCTCCCTGGCAACCTCCCACACACACACACACACGGGGAAGAGGAGAGTTGAAGAAACACAGACAATGAAGAAGAGAAGAAGAAGAAGAAGATTTTAACGGGAAGACAGCGACCGACAGAACAGACGAGGAGAAACTCCCAAACCAACGCACATGATGAGACGTGCCTGCTCCCAGCATGTGGAGGAGCAAGGAGGAGTGAGGAGGAGCGTCACAGTTCACATCAATGTTTCGTGGATAACCCCAAAAATGTGGAGCACAGCTCATCGACCGTGAGAGGAGACGGCGTCCGTCTCCACACGTCCAAACCCTCTCTGCTTCCTCTGAACCTCAGCCTGTCTCCGTCTCTCAGAGGGACATGTCCAGGTCCAGGTCCATGCTGACCAATCAGTACCCTGCGCCTCCTCTCCACAGCTTCTAATGTTGGTGGAGACCACGTCACATGATGAAGTGTGGAGAACATGGATGTACAACACGTCATGTGCTGAGCCCTGAAGCAGCGAGTTCACGTGTTCTGCCCCCCCCCCCCCCCCCCCCCACACACACATGCATGACATCATCCCAGTGTTTGAAGCTCAGTGGAGGTCAGAGACGCCTCCTGTCTCCAGGTTCATCAGCTGCTCCTTATTTATTTATTTACTTTGATCCAAGGTCTGACACACACACACACACACACACACACACACACACACACACTGCTGCTCTGTGTAAGTGGGTCATGAGGGTACCATCACACACTCTGACTTTGCAAGCAGCTTACCTCACTCACTATTAATAGACACACACACATACACACACAGCGGGCAGAGATCATGGAGTTTTGATGCCCAGTGATCACGTATGTGACGTGTGCATCAGAAATCTAATTTGTTTTTTGCCTCATTTTTTCATATTTTCTGTCGTTTAAAGCTGGAAAACAGAGGGAGGAGGAGGACAGAAAGAAGAGCACATATTCTGCTCCTTCATTGTGAACCAGAGCTTCAACACAAAAGCCACATTCTCTCCCTCCCTCCCTCCTCCTCCTCCTCATCCTCCTCTCAATCCATTTTCTTCAAGGTTGCACAGACGCACAAAAAGAGGAGGAGAGGGAACGAGAGGGGAGGGAGGGAGGGAGGGAGGCCAAAACATTATCGGAGAGAAGAGGAGCAGAATCAGAGAGGTGGGGGCAAAAGCAAAGGAGGAGAAGCCGCCTCCTTACACACATCCCAGAATGCAATGCAACAGATTCTCCTCTGAGCTCTGAGCTTTGGACAATGAAACCTCTTCATCATGCTGAGGAAGAGGAGGAGTGTGTGTGTGTGTGTGCGCACCCACGCAGACAGAGTGGCGTGCATGATGTGCACGGAATAATCATCATGTTACCATGTGCAAACACGCACCAAGCCCTGCCCCCTCCGCATCACTTCATACACTGCTCCTCCTCTCTCCTCCTCTCTGCTCCTCATGTTGTTATCTGGAGGTGTTTCTCTGCAGCACAGAGCTCCATTGTTTCCATCACTGAGGCTCAGTGTTGAACTGGTGACCAGTTCCTCCGTCACCACACACACACACACACACACACACAATGCTGCAGCTCCTGTATTCAGCCTCTGTCTGTAGCGTGTGTGTGAGTGACGGTGGAGACAGGAGCAGAGGATCACACACAGAGACAGAAGGACAGAGAGAGAGAGAGGAAAACAAGCAGTGTAGCATCTACTGTAAGTGTGTGTGTGTGTGTGTGTGTAGCTGTGTGGCGTTGTGCTCTCTCTCTCTCTCTCTCTGAGTGACAGCTGACTCTGGATGACATCGTGACAGATGATGTCACCTCATTATCCAGCTCAGCTGTGAAGCTGACGGGTTCCCTCGTGTTGACTCACTGTCTCTGTCTGTCTCTGTCTCTCAATTTGTGTGTGTGTACATGTTCATAGAAAGGACACACTCAGCCAGCAGTGTGTGTGTGTGTGTGTGCGTGTACCAGGCTCCTCTTTGGACATTTTGACCTCAGTGTTGTTGTGACACACTTCAGCTGCAGCTCCTCTCTCAAACTCTGGTCCATCCCTGCCCACCACTGTCCATCAGTGTCCATCAGTGTCCATCAGTGTCCATCACTGTCCATCAGTGTCCATCAGTGTCCATCAGTGTCCATGTCATTGTCTCCACCCTTTGATGAGCTGAGTTGGTTCTAGTTTGTTCATGAATCGTGTGTTTGCTGCAGTGGGGGTGGGTTTGGATGTGGAGGGTCGTTGCCATGGCGATGCCAGGCAGGGGCAGGGCCATACAGTGTGTGGGGGGGGGGGGGCAGCTCGTGCCATGTCTTAGTGGGATAATCCATCGTAATCCCACACGGGGGGAGTTGCTGGCTCGTGCCCCCCCCCCCATCACCCCTAGGGATACAGGAGGGGGAGGGGGGGTGTGTGCCCCCCCCCATCACCTCTAGGGATACAGGAGGGGGAGGGGGTGTGTGTGCAGGAATTAGCATCTGTTACTCGCTCAGGTTAGCTCCTTGGGGGGGGGTAGCTGTCACTGCGCATGAAAAACGGCAGTGGGGGCCGACCCATTAGAGCACCCCCCCCTCACCTTCTGTATCCCTCCATCACCCCCCCTCAGGTTTCCACTCCTCCTCTTGCTGCAGTCTTTTCCCTTTCTGTGTCACTTCATCCTCCTCCTGTTCTCCCCTGCAGCCCCCTCCCCCCCCTCTCTGCAGTCCACTCAGCGACGCCCACCCTGCTGATGACTCGCTGACAGAAACGCAGAGCGTCCGTCTGCAGGTGGAGCCAAAACATCTCAGATGTCAAAGTCCCGCCCATAAACAGCCTTAACCAATCCTGGGTCACTCTCAGCTGTCAATCATCCGATGATGCTTTTAGTTTGCTCCGTGTCCCGGCTGCTAACATGGAGGAGCTCATTATAATAAGGAAACCGCTTTGACGCAGATTCCAGGGGAGAGAGGCCGGTCCTCAGGAGGTCACGCCCCTCTCCCGGGGGTCATCGCTGCGTCATGTTGATCACACACAGAGGGAGGGGCAGGGTCATATGATGCAGCCTGCATGACAGAATCACACACACACAGGTCACATTGTGTGGCAGAGGGGGCGTGGTCTGTGACCTTCAGATCTTCATTATCAGCATGTGTTATATCCTGTGTGTATACAGTATTTATACACATAGGATATAATGTGTGTGTGTGTGTGTGTGGAGCTCCTAGAGGAGGGAGCAGAGTAAATGTCAGCGTAGAGGATCCACAGGAGGAGGACACGAGGAGAGAGAAGAAGCTCTGATGAAGATGAGGAAGAGGAGGAGAAGGCAACCCCCCCCCCCACTGCAACATGCTCCTTGCTCCTCCTGCTCCTGCTGACACTCTATTGTCACACAGACGTGAAACCATGACAAACTCTGGTTCTTTTGGACCCGTCTACCTCAGTCGGGCCCCCGGCCCCCGGTGCTCCTCAGGGAGGACTGAACTGTGCCTCATGTCAAAAGGAGCACATAGGAGGAGATGATCATGAGGAGCAGAGGGACAGAGGCAGGAGACCCTGTGTCTCTGTTCAAAGCTCCTGACTCCTCCTGCTCCCACCTTTGACCTCTGACCTCTGCAGAGCGACGGAGGAGCGGCTCATTCGCACGGGGGGGGGGGGCACGCGTGTTGCTAGGTCAGCTAACAGCGTCCTCCTCGTCCCAGAGGAGTGGACAGAGTGATGGTGGGGTCCACCTGTCCTGTGCACTGTGTGTCCTTGATGCAAGAAGACATTCGCCCTCTGAAACACAGCGCGTGTCCCTGAGCACACGGAGGAGGGAGGGAAATTACTTTTACTTTGAGACTCATGAAATCAGACGTCACATGTGTGCTAGCCACGAGGCTAACAAAGCTAACGAGGCTAACGATGATCCAGTCAGAGAACATCAGAGAGCAGAAGCAGGGTCCAGCTCGGGAACGATAGGAGGAGAGAATGGAAAGGGACAGATGGAGGGAGGGGGGGGGGCAGGGATGGAAGGATGGAGGGATGATGGAGGCAGTGATGGTGGTCTTCCAGCTGAGGGGGATTTGTGTCGGGCAGAGGAATAAGGTCGGCCTTCGTCTCTATGCATGAATGCTCCCTCCCTTTTTCCTCAGTGATCTCCTCCCTTCCCCCTCCCATCCTCCATCTCAATCCTCCCTCACTCTCTCCTCCTGCTGCCCCCCTTGTGACATGACCCCCCCCCTCCCACTCTTCTTGACCTCCTTCCCTCTGCCCAGCTCTGCCTCGCTCCCTCATGCAGCGGTTTGGGCTCCTCCCCTCCTCCCCTCCTCCCTTACGGACGACACAGTCGATACCATCCTCAGCCCCCCCCTCTGTGTGTGCATCACTCTCTCTCCCTCACTGTAGCCGCCCCCCCCCCAGCTGATTCTGAGCGGTTCTGACGGGCGTCCATCACCCTGCACATTTATTCCATAATCACTTATTTAGCAGAGAGAGAGAGAGAGAGAGAGGAGCGGCACGCGCACACACACACACACGAGAGTAGAGTCTGTGTGTTCGTCTTTATGATTCATCTGAACAAACGGGGGGGGGGGGGGTCACATTAAAACACGCCTCTGGCTCTTGGACACGTGATGACGTCACACATGTGGACGTCAGACTCCAGATGTTCTCAGCTGATGGGTGTCGGCGGCATGTCAGGGAACACGCCACCTGCCGGTGGGGACAGACGGCTGCAGTGAGTCCAGCGTTGGACAGCGTCCCTAAATGTCCCCTCTGACAGATTTATGTGTGTTGTTGTCCACGCTCCGTCCCGTGTGTCATACGTGTGACATGTAGTGTGAGCTGCTGTCTCCTCTCATCTCCTCCAGATGATTCATCGTCCGAGAGTGGCAGCGGCAGCGGCCTGCCTGCGCTGACCCCGCCCTCCTCTGCTGTGTCAGATGGCGCCATCGTCAGGGAAACTAAGATCATGAATGGCGGCGGCAGCGGCGTCCCTCTCGACTTCAGCACGCCGAACTCGTCGTCTTCGTCGTCCGAGGACCAGCAGCCCATCAACCTGAGTGACCCGCCCCCCCAGCGCCTGGCCCTGCCCACCTCTCACCTGCCCGTTACGGTGTCAGCGGCAGCTGCGGCCCTGCTTGGCGCTCTGCATCCCAACGCACCCGAGGAGCTCCGCAGGAAGTTCCCGCTGGCAGCGAAGCCTCCCCTGGCGCCGCACCCTGCCCTGCCCCTGCCACACACCGCCGAGCTGCGCCTGGACCGAGACAGCAGAGACTACGAGGCAAAGGTCAGAGGGCACACACACACACACACACACACACACAGCCATAGTGAGGTATTCGCAGTCCTGCTTCATCTGTGCACGTGTGTGCGAACAGTCCCCGCAGTACAGCTCCGGCGGCAGCTACGACAGCGTGAAGATGGACCTGAGCGCCGAGGACCTGACCACGGGGCGCCACGGCAGCCAGGTCGCCCCTGACGACGACGACGATGACCATGACGACCATGACGACAACGACAAGATCAACGACGCGGAGGGCGTCGACCCCGAGAGACTAAAGGCCTTTAACGTGAGTCAGAGACGCTTTGCCCTGCCCACCGGGAAGAGGGAGGGAGGAGTCAGTGTGGCGGCTGTCACACTTGTTGTTGTTGTCATCCTGCAGATGTTTGTGCGTCTATTTGTGGATGAGAACTTGGATCGGATGGTTCCCATCTCCAAACAGCCCAAGGAGAAGATCCAGGCCATCATCGAGTCGTGCAGCCGCCAGTTCCCAGAGTTCCAGGAGCGCGCACGCAAGCGCATCCGCACCTACCTCAAATCCTGCCGCCGCATGAAGAAGAACGGCATGGAGGTAATGATGACGATAGAAAGTCCGTCCTCTGGATCCAGCCCATCTGACAACAACAACAATAACAATGAACAAGTCACTGCTGCCCCCTGGTGGTGACATCACTCAGTAGCCTGTGAGTGTGTCCAGGCCCCTCATGTGTGTCTGTGTATGTTTCTTCTCAGACCCGCCCCACTCCGCCTCACCTCACCTCGGCCATGGCAGAGAACATCCTGGCCGCCGCCTGCGAGAACGAATCACGCAACGCCGCTAAGAGGATGCGCCTGGAAACGTATCACGTGAGTGGGTTTCCTCCTTCCTGTTTCTTCCTTCCAGCTTCCTGTACCAGCAGCTCCTCATTTCCTGTGTGCCTGCTCCAGGATGAACCGATCTCCCTGGACAAGCCGCCCGGCGGCAGCGGAGGGCTGAGGGAACCAGCGTCCCTCGCCCACTTCTCCCTGGCCGCCTCCGCCTTCTCCGCACAGGACGCTCAGCTCTACATCAACGGCGCCGGTCTGAGCTACGGTTACCGTGGATACCCAGGCCTGGGCGCTGCCATGCAACATCCCGTTTCCATGACGACCGGCGGCGCTGCTCAGGGCAACGGTGAGGATGGGAGAGAGAGAGACACATGACGGATCATTTAGTGAAGAACAAAAAAAGGAGACAGATGAAGTGAAGTTGTTTGAACTGATATTTGATTATTTCACTCTCTCCTGCACCTCCTCTCCTCTCCTCCAGGCCCCACAGACCTCAGTATGAAGTCTCTCTCCGCCACCAACATCACTAACTCCTCCTCTTCCGCCACCAACAGCCTGGCTGGGCGGGGCAGCGGGGGTGCTGGAGGGGGCGGAGCCTCCACCCATCTCAGCCAACCTGAGGTCACGGCCGTGCGTCAGCTGATCGCCGGCTACCGGGAGTCGGCCGCCTTTCTGCTGCGTTCAGCAGATGAGCTGGAGAACCTCATCCTGCAGCAGAACTGACCAAGCACACACACGTACACACACACGCACACATGCACACACGCACACACGCACACACACACACACACAGTTGTTTTGCGTCACCTGTTGCTCCTTCTAGAACTTTCTGCTGCTCGTCGCTGTGAAGGAGGAGTGGGGCGGGGTGGGGGCAGGGTCCAAAGAGAAGACGTCCCCCAGCAGCCTCATTAAATCAGTTCAGTTTTGTTTTGAGGAAGAACCTTCTCCTGTCCTCCACCTCACAATCAGGAGGAGGAGGAGGAGGAGGAGGAGGAGGAGGAGGAGGAGGAGGGACCTGCTGCTCAGTCAGAACAGACTGATGAAGTAGGGACCCCGGGGGGGGGGGTGATGATGATTGATGGGTGCCTCGGCCAACTCGACTTCCTGAATTAGTTTGACTCCTCCCACGTCTGAAGGTTTCTTTTTTATTTGGGGGGTTATTTTATTTTATTCCATTTTTCTTCGCAAATGACTGAAAGAAAGAAATGTTTTGACTTTTTATAAATCTGGACCCGGGTCTGAGGACAGACCAGATATAACAAAAGTGTTTTTGGTTTAAAGTGAAAGAAGTGACTCTAAAGGTTGTTTTGTTTTTCTGTGCTCGCGTGTAAATAAGCTCTGTGTCCTACAGCACTTTCCCTCCGCCTCTGTAACCCCGCCCCTTTTAACCAGGGAGCTGCCTGATACTTATGCATCCAAGACGCCATATTGACCACCAGGAAATACCTCAGACCTGCCAATCACACACACACACACACACACAGTTTACTTCAGCGTTTGTCGGAGGAGCAAACTTTGCTGCTGTAAATACTCCTGAGGAGGAGACAAGTGTCCTCCTCCTCTCCACTGGACCTATTCTACCCTTCTTTTTCTTCTTCGTGGACCTAAACTTCCTCCTCTTCCTCGGCCCTGGTCCAGGATCAGAGGAAGAGGAGGAGCTCTGCTGCTAAACAAACCGGACCTTCTGCCGTAGACCTCAGACCTCCAGCCGCGCGAACCCGCCCCCGGGTAGACCGTGACCAAACCAAACGGAGCCGGTGGAGCGCCAGCGGCTCAGAGTCTCCGGCCGCTCGCATGACGTTTTGTTTCTGCTTCGCGTGGTTAACGTTTCCTGCAGGGGTCAGCCATGTTGTTTCTGTCGCCTCCTGTTGGCCGGAGGAAGCTGCTGCGCCACGTTAGCTTTCTTTCCAAAGTGTGGACGAGCATCACGTTGCTGTTGCCCTGTGGAAGCCAGGCTAGGCTAGGCTAGGCTAGGCTAGTGGTGTCCTTGTGTTTGCTCGTATCGACCTGAGACTGTAAATAAAAATGGTTCCGCAGAACGAGGATTGTTTAACATCTACTTTAATTATTAGCATTGGTTCGGTCCAGGTCCTAACTGCTAACATGGAGGAGAGTTACATCTTTGTTTACAGTCCTTTTTGCTCTGAAGCAACAGTCATCTTTGAAGGGGGGAGGGCTCTGTGTATGTATGCATGTTCCCTGCACTGCTGAGGACAAGGCGCCGTGGTTTTTTCTTTGGGTCGTTTCGATGCAGCTGATAATCACCCACGGCCCGTCATGGACGAGCTGCGTCCTCCGGCTGGAGGGACACCAGGTTCATCAGACGAGACAGATATGCAACAGGAGGACAGACAGAGGCTGAACCCCGAGTCGCTGATTAACTTTGAGGCTCAATCAGTTTCTCAGCCTCTGAGGCGACGGCAGCTGAAGTTGGTGTTTCTGAACTCTCAGGAAAGCTGCACATTCAGGATCCAAACATGTTTCCACCTTCTCTGCTCCGTGTCACTGTGCACACGTCTCACCACACGTGTCCGTCACTGAGGACCCTCAGACGGCTGCTCATTTGACTCCTCGGGTGGAGGAGAGGGTCGTCCTCAGGCTCAGAGGCTGAAGCAGAGCAAAGAGCTTTGAATCGCTTTAGGTTCCTGGAGTGAAAGACGCTCTGTGTGAGATGCTCTGTAGGAGACACTGTGTGAGACGCTCTGTAGGAGACACTGTGTGAGATGGTCGGTAGGAGAGAACGCTCTGTCCGTGAGCCTGGATTGTCGAGGGAACACGAGTGCACGTGAACGAGGCTGACTCACTGTAACTGTGGTTGCGTGGGACTCGGGGTGTTTGGCATCGTCTCATTGGTTCGTCAGCGGCGATGTCAAGTGAAGCCACACGGAAAAACATGGACTGTAACGAGAGCAGAGGAAAAGCACATGACAATCGTTATGAAGGTGTGAGTTGCTCAGTCTGTAGTTTACAATCAGCCAGACTCCGCCCCCTCCTGGTCATGCCGCCACCTGCCGCCACATTTCTATTTTTCACTGTTGAACAGTTGTTGTTGTTATTTATGTTCCTCTGCATACTTTTTTTTTGCATACATTTTCTATATTTTCTAGTCAAGTGGTCTTTTTTTAACAAGAGATTTTGTACAATATTCTAAAAACCGTTAAACTGCACGTTTCCAAACATGGGCGTGAACAGGTGAGCAGCGGGCCCCGCCCCGCATCACAGACTGCAGTCGTGCAGCTCCTCTACCTCTCAGCAGGACGCTCTGTCTTCGTCCTGGTCGTCCTCACTGGGCGCTCGTCTCGGTTCCCTTAAACCCCGCCCTCTGTGTCTCCAGGGTTCAACTGCAGAGTCCCACATGCTGACTGTGTCCCAGACTCCTGATTGTCTCCTCCACCAGAGCTCCGGCAGAGGAGGCGTGACCCGGAGCTCGCCATGGTGTGGCTCAGTGGAAGTGTGATGTTTACATGTACAGATTCTTTCTCCTTCGGTTCTCTGGCTCCTCCCACGCTGGAGACCTTTCTGGTCCCGCCTCCTGCAGGAAGATGGTTCCGTTGTGTGTTAATTGACCTAACTGACCTTTGACCTCTGCTAACGCCACAGCACACACAATCACAGCGAGGCCCCGTGGCCCTCGGCTGAGCGAATGATAAGCCATGACGGGCCCCGCGAGGCGGCGCCGTACTCTATTAGTATATTTAGCGAAAGCTTCAACTGCAGACGACACAAGTCAAACCTCAGGAAACGACTGGACATTTGTTCTGTAGCCCCGCCCCCGTTGTGTTTTCCGAAGCGCCTGAGGCCCGCCTCCAGGTGTGTCTGTGTTGATCACTGATTGGACCCTGAGCTTTGTTTGTGTGATGTCACCGCTTCTGTTTGTTTCTGTTTCTTCTCCCGAGCTGACGTCACCAGGCTAAATATACTAATAAAACAGTGTGCTATCAAAGTGACCGACTGCTCTTCATCATCATCATCGAGGCTCTGGATGTGTTGCAGAAGAAGAAGTAGAACCTCATGACTCCCATTGTTTATTTGTGTGTATATTAAATATCTCTATACAGAACACACACGAGGAGGGATTCACACATTCACAGAGACTGCCCCCCCGCTCTCTCCCCCTCCCTCCTCCTCCTCCTCCTCCTCAGTGCGCAGGTGCGCGCGGAGCTCCAGCGCCAAACGCAAACTTTTACGCACAGTGCCGCTGCTTCTCCTTCTCCTCCTCTTCCTCTCTCCCGGGGTTCGGTGGTTCTGCACCGGGCCGAGCAGCCGCCGTGGTTCCGGTGGGATCCAGGCGGGGACATGTCCTCGGGCTGCGGGTTCACCTTGGCTCTCAGCCGGGCCTCCTCCGACTCCGTCCGTTCCCGTTTCCGCATTCCCGCAGTGGCGGAGCCGCGAGCCTCGACAGAACAAACCGGTTCCTCCGGCTCCCGCACCTCCTCCATCTGCTCCTCCGAGCCGTCGGCGCCGCGTCATGCTCGCAGCTAGAGCCGGAGCGGGACCCGGAGGAGCGCGCGGCCGCAGCGAGGGGACCGACCGAGGCTGAGCACAGCGCGGGGGGCCCGGGGGCCCGGGGCCCGGGATGGAGGGCTGCTGCCGCGCGTGCATGCCGTGCCTCGGCAGGCTCTGGAACTGGATCTGGCCCGACTTCCGCTACCCGAACGTCCCCAACCACAACCACGTCATCGCCAACCCGGCGGCGCAGGCGGCGGAGATCCGCACCGTGTCCGGGGACATCCGCGTCCCGTCCCCCAGGAAGCGGCCGGTGCAGCTGTACGCGGCGCTGTTCGACTTCGAGGCCCGGAGCGACGCCGAGCTGACGGTGAGGGAGGGGGACAAGCTGTCGGTGATCGAGAAGCGGGGGGACTACGTGCTCGCCAAGAAGCTCACCGGGTCCCTGGAGTCCGGACTGGTCCCGGCCAACTACCTGGCCCTGCTGCAGGACGAGTTCGCCAAGCACAAGTGAGTGAGCCAGAATCAGAGTCCAGATCCAGGCCCGGTTCTGGGTTCATGTGAGACCAGTGTTCGCCTGTAGGTGGCGGCACGTGCTGCGTACTGCACCTTTAACAATCTCTGTCCTCCTGGACCCCTGCAGAGGGACGGGAGACGGTCTCTGCAGCTCGTCCATTATTCATTCAGCTGAGCCGTCTCCATCCCTCCAAGGTTGACTTCACTTTGTCCTCTCGCTCTGCTGACCGGGCACTTCCTGTCCCGCTGGTGACAAACAGCAATAGAGGACACAAGGACGGAGCTTGAAGTCTCGTCCTCAATGTGTTTGTGGTTAAAGATTCTGTCTGTCTCTTACGGTCGGGGACGGAGGTGGGGGTCACCTGCAGTCAGAGACATGGACCCTGGTGGACTGAGACACCAGCTGTCCATCACAGGGCCGTCTCTGAATGTCTGCTCAGCTCTTTGAGACGCTTGTTGTCAGTTTCACTGAAACCTGAGGGTGGAGATTAGACCCACCCTGTTAGAGAGAGTAAATACAGGTCTCACACACACACACACACACACACAGATTGTGTGCTCAGTAGTTTTAACTGACTCGACCAGTTATAGAAACTACTGTGTGTGTGTATTCTAATTTTTAATTTTTATTTTTATTGTCAGGTGGTACTACGGGAACATAAACCGAGTGAAAGCTGAGAAGCTGCTCCTGGCTTCCCAAAACAAAGATGGCTCCTTCCTGGTTCGCATCAGTGAGAGTCACAGTGACGAGTACACCATCTCTGGTAAGAGGACAGACACGTCCCCGACGGGCGTGTGTTAATATATGACCTCTGTCCTTATCGCCACCATGAACACACACAAACACACACACGCTGCTGCTGTGACCTTTGAGTCTGATAAAGACGTTTAATGAGGCCTTGTCTTTGTGGGTGAATTTACCCACAATCCTCCGGTGTCAGCGCTGCTGTCATGATGATGCGGGTGGTGGGTGACCCTCTGTGCAGTCCTGTCCAGACCCACTGTCCTATGTGTCCGCAGCTCGCAGCGAGGCGAAGGTCTATCACTTCAGGATCCAGCGCTCCAGCATCGGCGCCTACTTCGTGTCGGACAAGGTGTCCTTCGCCACGCTGGGCGAGCTCATCTCCTACTACCAGAAGAACCCGCGCAGCCTGGGAGTGCCGCTGGAGGAGCCCTGCGCCCAACAGGTAGGAGACGCCGTCCTGTCCCCCAGAGGCCTGGTGGGCGTGGCCTGATGGCGGGTTTAAAAAGATGAAGGATGAGATCACTCAGTCACTCCTCCGTCTTCTCTCTTCCCTTCCAGCCGAGGTTCTGAGTCTGAGGCCACGGACACACTGAGGCCGACACATGCACACGCACACGCGCGCACACACACGGTGTGAACGTGTAGTGTCTCAGTGTCCTCAGACGGCCTGTAGAGCAGTGTCCCCCTGGAGACTCTGAGTTCAGTTTAGACAAATACAAACGTCCACGTGTGATGAGGTCACACTGTGGGCGTCTCCCTGTTATTTCACAAACAACAACAGATGGAACACACATCTCTACATTTCTTTGATTTTTTTTTATTTTTTATTTCTACCTGAAACTCTTTAAGAGCAAACTGAACTCATGTAATCGTATGAGACATGAAGACGTCTCTGAATGTCCAGTCAAACAGAGAGGACATTTTGATAATTGGTCCTGAGGTCGAGCGAAGCGTCGTCAGCTTCAGTGAAGAAAAATCCTTGAAAAATGAAAAACATGTGATTTTTTTTGAACATCAGTTTTTTTATTTTATTTATGAGTGAGGTTTTTTTTTTTTTTTTAAATCCTGTTTTCTTATTTAATCACTTCCTTGGTCTGTTCATTTCACTCCTGTTCGTCGAAGCTCTTGATCATTAGAACAGAATCGTTGTCGCAGCTGATTCAATGAAAATCAATAAAACATCTGAAATCATATGTCATGTTTTCATTTGTTTTCATTCGTCCTCGTCCCGTCGCTCAGCTGATCTGTTGATTCAGCAGGGACACAAAATATATTTTATACATAGAAAATAAGTTCAGTACTTTCTATCAAAATTTGATCCATGTTTCCGTCCACAAAAAATTAAGGTTTGTCATGAAGGAACCTGAGAGTAAAAACAGGCCAGAAGGTTCCACAGTCCAGGTGGAGTTCAGCTGGCGGAGGAACCTGGAGACTGAGAGACGCTGTCTGATGAAGCTGGACTGGGAGCCTCGTCTCACTCGTGTCCTCTGTCCTCTGCAGCGGGAGCTCTTCGACATGGAGCCGTGGGAACGTCCTCGGGAGGAGTTCAAGCTCCACAAGAAGCTGGGGGAGGGACATTTCGGAGAGGTGTGGGACGCCGTGTGGACCACGGAGAACAAGAAGGTGGCCATAAAGATGCTGAAACAAGGTATGACCCAGACACCGGCTGCTTCACGTCTCACACCTGTCCTCTGTCCTCTCAATTGCTCCTGTCGGTGCTGGACGGGGGGGTGTCTCTGCACTGATCCAACAGGACGTCCTGGTTCTTGATTCAGTGACTCCTCATCTTATCACGTTACTGTGTGTGTGTGTGTGTGTGTGTGTGTGTGTGTGTGTGTGTGTGTGTGTGTGTGTGTGTGTGAGTGAGTGAGTGATAGAGAGGAAGAAGAATGTGGGCGGTACAGGAAGCTTGGGCGGGGTCAGTCACATGCCTGAAGCTGCTGCTGATCCACAGCAGTGACAGGGTTTGTGTTTGTCCTCCTCGTCCTCGTCCAGAGGACACAAAGCAGGACGAGTTTGTGAAGGAGGTCCAGGCGCTGAAGAGCCTCCACCACCCGAAGCTGATCCAGCTGCTGGCCATGTGCTCCAGAGGAGAGCCGGTCTACATCGTCACCGAGCTCATGAGCAAAGGCAGCCTGAAGTCCTACCTGGCCTGTGAGCGCACACACACACACACACACACACACACACGTTTCTCTGATCTCAGGTTTGAGTTAAACTTCTTCACTCAGATTTTTTTTTTTTTTTTTAAACCCTTTGAAATCGTATTTAGGCCAAATGACGTAAAATCTCTCTCCTTCAATCCAAAGCAGAAGGAATTATTCTAATCTGCAGGAGTGTGTGTGTGTGTGTGTGAGAGCAGAACCCCAGGGTCCAACAGGGACGTCCTGCTGTAGAGACAGACAGCTGTCTCTGACTCTGTGGACAGCGGGGACAGACACCCAGGCATTGTCTCAGATTGTTGTCCTGTGTGTCCTCAGCTGCCGAGGGTCAGGTGCTGACGTCCGCCCACCTCATCTACATGGGCAGTCAGATCGCAGAGGGCATGGCCTACCTGGAGGACAGGAACATCGTCCACAGGGACCTGGCGGCCAGGAACGTCCTGGTGGGAGACGATCTGGTCTGCAAGGTGGCCGACTTCGGACTGGCCCGGATCATTAAGGTCAGAGGGGGAGGAGTCTGGTGTCACCTTGGGCGGGTGCTAATAGTCTGTGACATTTGGATATTTACTGTCAACAGCTCAGGACGCAGAGCCACACCCACAATTAAATTACCATGCCACGGTATCGCATGTTCCCAAGTAGGAAAATATCAAAGGGATATTTTCATCCAGCTCCTTTGATGTTTACACACAACAGTGATGGAGACGCGTCCCACACACGGATCAGACCGTGGCTGCTGCAGGGTCAGGGCAAAGGTCACACATGTTAAACCCCTCCCTGTGTCCCCGCCCCCACAGGACAGTGTCTACACCGCCAGCAGAAGCACCAAGATCCCAGTGCGGTGGACGGCGCCCGAAGCAGCCATTTACCAGCGCTTCTCTGTCAAGTCGGACGTCTGGTCGTTTGGCGTGCTGCTGTACGAGATGATGTCACGAGGCAAAATGCCTTATGAAGGTCGAGCGTTTTAACGTTTTCATCACAGCAACCATGTCTGCCTGTGTACGCACACGGCGGCGGTTAGCAGTGGTTAGCATCAGTTAGCCTGCACGGTGCCATCCCACAGTTAAAATAATAGTTTGATGGGTTTTTTTCTGCTTCAGGAAAAAGCAACAAGGAGGTGTTGGACCTTCTGTCCTCAGGATTCAGACTGCCCTGTCCAACCCGCTGCCCACAAAACATTTACCGCATCATGATGGACTGCTGGGCGGCCGAGCCGTCCAAGAGGCCGTCCTTCCACGCCCTGCACAGCCAGCTGGACTCCATCTACGCCCGGATATACTTCAAGACCATAGAGGTATAGACAGAGGGACACATGGGGACAGAGGGCCGCCACTCGGACATGAAGGATCCTCTTTAATACACGTCCACAACAGGGTTAATGTATTTTAGCGTCGTGCACCTGGAACTGACGTCCACAGGTGAAGGGACGGACGGGGAACTGAGGACAGCACCAACTGCTTTTAATTTTCTACCGTGTGTTTTGTAAAGGATGTTTTGTTGCCTGCGTCCGTGCCACAGGTCACAGGTCACGACTGGAACCAATCAGACAGTCTGAGCTAACGTGCAATAACGGCGTGTCCGCTGAGGCCCGGTGCTGGAGGGACGGACACGCCGACCCAAACCAAACGAAGAGCCCAGCGGCTCTGCTCGTCTCAGATGTTCAGAAAGGATGGGACAACAACAGGGACAAGGACAGGGACAGATCAAAGTCCCAGAGAAATCAGAGGAAACTGCTATTTTGTAAAAAGATAATTTGACTTTTTAGTAAATTCTTCAAATCTCAACTTTAAATAATTGTTCTGATGGTTTAACAAAGTCTCAGGTTCATAGAAGATCAAAGTCAAACAGGAAGCCTTTCAAGTTCAGATCCATGACAGCGACACACACGTCACATGTAACAAGCATGTTCTGGTTTGGGTGTTTGAAATATTCTTTGTTTTCTGGGACGAAGTCGCCGGCGAGAAGCTCGATTAGCTTAGCCACCGACAGCTAGCTAACCACCGCTAACTGTCAGCCATGATGCCTGTTTTCATCTCATCAGTAACAGATCACAAACACGTTTGGTCCTTGTCCCATCTGCTAACACGGAGGAACCTGACACCACAGTAGCTGTAGAAAGTGTTCCGGTAAACAAGCTAAGATCCCTGTAGCGTTCATGTTAGCATGCTAACAGTAATATGTAGCGTGTGTTGCACACGATTGAGGCTCGACCCTGTAGCGCTACCTGCAGGACAAATGTCCAGTTCTGTCCCTTTAGCAAACGAGTCCACGAGCTGGAGTTAAGACCCCCCCCCATGGCCCAGCAGCCCCAGGACGACCATGTTTACACACGGAGCCAAGAGCAATGCAACTTTGGTCTTTTTATGCATGAAGCCACGTTCAGGAGCCTGAGCCATACAGACCACACAATAAAGTATTTTCACTATTGTTTGTGTCTTCGAAGTGTCCTCTGTCTGACTTGTTCTTGCTCAAGGACAAAACAGATGGAGGCTGTCTTTGTCCCAGTCCACACTGACGTGGACAACCAGCAACGATGAAAGTCATGACGCTGAGGACCCGCCCACCCTGGCGGCTCGGAATGTGCTGGTCGGAGGAAACTACATCTGCAAGGGGCCCGGCTCATCAAGGTGAGCTCGGGGGGCGGGGTTACGGTAGATGAAACGTCTGTGTCTTCAGGAGCCGTTCTACAAAAAGATTCCCTACAAGTGGAGGCCGAGGTTCTCCAGCAAGTCGGACGTCTGGTCGTTTGGTGTGCTGCTCTATGAGATCATGACGTACGGAGGCGTTCCGTACCCAGGTGTGGTCACAGCTGGGACGCCGCTCTACGTCTGTCTGCAGGAAGTGACAGTTGATGTGTTTAAAGTTTGAGCAGGTGGCTGTTTTATTGTGAAAGGCTCACTTCCCTCTCCTCGGCCCTCAGTAACCAGGAAGTGTTCCAGCAGGTCACTAAAGGTCACAGGATGCCGGCTCCACCCAGATGCCCCGCCTCCTCTACGACATCATGTCTAACCCTAACCCAAAGATCACCATCTGACAGATACCCGCCGTTTCCATGGCAACCAGTTTACAGTTTGATGTTCAAGTTGTCCAGCAGGAGGCAGCACAGCCCACAGAGTGTGTGTGTGTGTGTGTGTGTGTGTGTGTGTTTGTTGGGGTGACCGGGTTCATCCTGAGATCAAACACCGGATTAAATCACAGATCTGAGTGTTTGTTCTGTTTGGATGCCAAATACTCCCTGACACACACACTCAGTGAACTGAGGTGAATGAATGGTGTCTGAAACTGAAGACTAACAGTTTCTGATCTGAAGGAACGTTGTCTATCTTGTGTTTGTCCTCACTGTCTCATGTCCCCCTGTCCCCTTCACATAGTGTGTGTATGTGACTGCACCACCTGAGGACAGACGGTCTCAGCTGAGGACACACAGAAGATGAGACGACCGTCCAGACCGACCAGAGGAACCAGCTGCTCGTGTTTGTCTCCACATCCTGTCTCACGCCTGTCTCTTGGTCCCTACTTCTTCTTTGTTTCCTTCTTTCCTCACCCTGTTTCCATCTCTCCGTCCCTTTGTCTGTTTTTTCTGTTTCATTGAACATTTCCTCCTTTTTTATAATTGATTTCTCTCTCCCTGTTTTTCTTCTTCTGTTTAGATGGATTCAGCAGCTGTTGAAGAGTGTGTGTGTGTGTGTGTGTGTGTGTGTGTGTGTTGGGGTGACCGGGTTCATCCTGAGATCAAACACCGGATTAAATCACAGATCTGAGTGTTTGTTCTGTTTGGATGCCAAATACTCCCTGACACACACACTCAGTGAACTGAGGTGAATGAATGGTGTCTGAAACTGAAGACTAACAGTTTCTGATCTGAAGGAACGTTGTCTATCTTGTGTTTGTCCTCACTGTCTCATTACATATGTATGTATGTGTGTGTGTGCATATATAGCTGAAAACAGTTTGCTGATACCCTAACCCTCTGACCAGTAGTGTATAACATATATACCTGAGCACTATACATACATATGTGTATGTATAGTGCTCAGGTATATATGTTATATATACATATACATGTATGGATAGTGCTCAGGTATATATATTCTACATACATATATATGTATGTATAGTGCTCAGGTATAGGTTCAGTGCGGAGTCAGTTTCTGTTTTTATCTTTGAGACGTTTCAACAGTTAAACAAATATTTTCGTGCCCTTGATGCTAAAAAAAGAAACGTTTATCGAAAGCTAACAGCCACGCCCTCCTGATCATGTGGGGTCAGCTGCTTCCTGCAGAGGGACGTGTCTCCCTTAGTTTGTCTTTCCTCTGTCTCATGGAGACACTGTTGAGTGTCTGTGAGTCAGTGGGTGGAGCCAGACGCTCAGATTGACAGTTAACGTGGGGGCAGCGTCTCTGCTCCTGCTTCATGTCCTCATCTGATTTTAGTGAGACGCCGTCCACCCTGTGAGCGCCTCCTCTGGTCTGAGTCCAGAGCTGTGGAGACGAAGGGGGTGGAGCCAGCGGCGCAGAGTGTTTCCAGATGTGATTATGTAACTCACTGTTGACTGACCCCCACCCCCTCTCCTCCTCATAAGACAGAGACGCTGAGAGAGACAGAGGACGTGACTCTGGGTTTAGGCTGCGGATCTACTTTATTGTGTTTGTGACACGGGGTGGAGGATGTGGTACCACAAATGTTAAAAAACAAGCTTATTAGTTTCATCGTCTTTTTTTAGGTTTTTCTCTTTGTCATTTTAATGTGGTCGATATAAAACAGAAGGAAACAACATGGCAGCCTGTTCTACACTGAAGAAAAATAATAAAAAACTGAAAGTGGGCGGGACCCCTCCCGTCACCTAGCGTTGGTCATTGGTTTGAATCCCCTCCCCCAAGGCGTGGGTCAGAGAGAGGCAGCGACATCACGAGGAGGTGGGGCTTCCCGCATCGCTGCTCTCGCTCACCTGGCGCTGCATCACCATCTCCTTGGCAATGCAGGTGATCTGACCATTGGTTACCACACCTGGAACCCCCGCCCTGGGGGGAGAGGGAGGGGGGGCCGTCAGCTCCAGGTTCACATGAGGGGATGGCCACACGCACCCTGGGTACAGTATACGGTGTACGTGTGTGTTTAGTGTGTGACTCACTTGAGCTGCGCCTCCTCAGTCAAGGGCGTCATCCCGGGCTGCTTCCCAAAGAAGAAGCTGGACCACCAGTGTCCAGAGTCCTGCTTGGGGAGTCCTGGGGGACGCACCAGGGACAGAAAAATCATTTGGTTTCTGCAGCGCCGAAGAATTCACACAAGCTCGCTATGCACACGCCCACATTTCCCCTTTCACCTACTTCCATGGACAGCACTGACAGAGCGAGCGAGCGTGTGTGTGTGCGTGCAACATCACAGATGTTTTTCCACATGCGTGTGCTCGGAGCCCTCGCTGTGAGTCAGAGCGGAGGCAGAGCTGACGGAAATGACCGTCTGTGCCAGAGAGCAAAGGATTCTGGGTGTTTCCACATTCAGCCGCAGGAACAACGCGTGTGCATGCGCTGACTCAAGCTCAGGCTCATCCGCTGCATTACAACATCAAACGACTGGTCACACAGGAAGTGGAGACGCACGCACGCAGCGAACCCTGCGTCATCAGAGCCGTACCTGGGTGATGAGGGATGACCTCCCCGCTGAACTCCGAACTGCCACATGAGCTGCTGCTGGACGTAGAGCCGATGCGCCCTGCAGGAGCAGGAGGAGAAAGAGAGGAGGAGATTTCAGACACAAACTCCAGGTCTCATTATTATTATTAATAATAATAAGCCACTCAGAGTGTTAGGGGCTCCAGATAAATCCGCTCTGACCCCTGAGGCAGGTCAGAGGAGGCGGAGCCTAAGGCTTGTTCACTGTTTGAATTTGAGTCAACCCAACCCTCCTGCATAGTACCAGAACGCACACACGGCGTTTCCTTCAGGACTCTGGCTTCCTTCCCTCTACCTATATACACACACACACACACACACATATATATGTGTGTGTGTGTGTGTGTGTGTGTGTGTGGTGAGAGCCTGGAGCGACCTCAGGTTTGACCCTGATAAACACGCCAGCCTCCTGTCATTCCACCGGAGCCTGCAGGGGGCGACAGGGACTCACTTCGGTAGTAGTCAGTGGTCGCCACAAGAGACCCGCCCGCTGGAATGGCCGCCATTGTTTTGGTGTTGGTCGCTGGTGGTTGATCTGGATGGAAACCTGCGGGGGACAAAACAAAGATGAGACGTGTTGACAGATGAGGAGACACAGGACCGCCCACACCTTCATCACGTCCTCCAGCTACAGGATCTAAGCTGAACACGTGTTCTGTGAGGCCGAGAGGAGATCACGTGATCAATCAGTACAATCTGTTTCATCAGTGACGTCGCTGATCAGCTGGATGATCAACAGGCTCCAGTTGATCAAAACAAAGGGATGAACGTGAGCTCATGATGACGTCAGCTCTGCAGACAACAACAACAACAACAAATCCGAGGATCGTCGAACGGCTCGTGAGTTCCTGTCTGGACCGAACCCCGGTCCTGAACCCGGTCCTGACCCGCAGCTGGGACGGGCTCCATGTTGGACCGGTGGTTCGGTGCCGGGTGGAGCGAGGTCACATCACCGTGAGAACGCATTTAAAAAGAGGCGGAGTCATTGTCTAACGGTCCACTGAGTGACGCCATCACACGGAACCACGACCCAGAAGGTTCTGAACCGTCCCGCGGCTAGCACCGTTAGCATGTTAGCTCGCCCTCCATCAGCTGCCCCTCCATGTTGCCTCCCCGCGTCACACGCACCTTCCCTGGAGCTCACGGGCAGGACGCGGGTGGCAGCAGCGGCGGAAGTCAGTCAGAGGCTGGGGGAGGAGCCGCTATAGGTGACGGGGCCCATCGGAGAAACAGTCGAGTGAGAATGTCCCAGTCCAATGTCCCCGAGTGTCCTCTACAGATCTGCAGCGGCAGAGCCGAGCGGCGCCTATATACTGAGGCAGGACGTGACGTAGGGTGAGTGGCACCGGGAGGGGCGGGGCTTGGCCGACCAAAACAAACAAGGGCGGGGCCGCAGACTGCAGCAGAGGAGCTCAGTTTAATTTATAAATGTAATATTTTATTTAAATACATGTATAATTATTATTGTTTAAATTAACCAGTTTACATTCATTACATGTACAAATACTATAGATTTTTAGGGTTATAATTATTATTGAATATTACACAAAAACTGTCACTTTGAAGAGATTAATAACACAGTATTTAAAGTATAATATGAAGAAGAATATTTCAGTCAAATATAACAGATCTTTTCATAACAGGGGTTTTAAAGATTACTCTATTTTTCAGTTTATACGTCAGAACACGGCGGCATCTTGTGGCCAGTTGTATGAACTGCAGTTGAGTTCCACATTTAAATTCAGGATTCTGTGTGTAAGTATCAGAAGATTAAAATTTAAATCTGGGTATGTGGAGATTTTAAGGAGTGACAGAAGGGGTTGTCATTTATAGGAATGCTTTATTGATAACCAAACATATACAACAGAACCAAAAACTGATTTTAATCAGAAGCTTCCTAATCGGATCCCTTTTAATAATCAACATCAGCTGGAGCTAAATAAAGCTATGAGTAAATTCTACGGTCGCCCAGCGTCGGCTCCACGTGCTCCTGCTCCCGTTGGCACCAAAACAAAATGTATAACTAAAAGTACACAACCCTTTTCTATCCAGAGTCCCACGGCTGATTTACAGGATATACTCATCTGAAACTCACACTTAAATCGACCTTAAATTAGATAATTTGGAGTGAAAGCAGAAATAAATGTCTTGTGAGAGAGAAACGTTGAAACTGAATCATACATGACATCATTCTCCTGATTCCACAGCTACAGAGAGAAAAGGAAACAAAAATGTCAAAGACCAACAATAAAACAAACAACTGAATCTGAAGCTGAAGTTTGACTGGAAGTCAAGTCTAGTTTTGTTTTACCTCTTTCTTTCTGGGAAAGTTTGGCTGAAAGATGAAAGAATGAACTCTAAGATTAATTAGTGTATTTGTCTCATCTTTAGAGACGAGGACACGAGGACACTACTGAGTGTTTGAGGCCATTTTCAAATCAAATATTCAATCTAACGTCAACACATTTCAAAAGTTCAGCAGGAATCTGGCGCACGTTATTTCCCCAGTGAACCATTGAATCACGTGGATCAGCTGATTCTGTTAATTCATGTCCGTTTCACCTGAATGGTTGGCTCTGTGTTCAGATCTCCAGGGGACATTTTCGAACAACTCGTGACACTTTGACAGGGAAAATTTTGGCACATGAAAAATCAATAGTTGATGTATGGGAGGCATCACCACCAGGGGGCAGTGCTGCACATGCACCAGCCACAGAAACCTCTCTCTTCTTTTTCCACATCAAGAGAAAAGTGCTCCACGACTCGGGTCCCAGAGGGTTAGGGCCTGAGACGCCGACTGTCACAGCACAGTGCACGTGTCGGTGTGTGTGCGTACACCATCAGGACATTTAGTGTGCTGACACATGCACATGTGCATTGAGGGGCAAAGCTTCAGTGACGGATGTTTGTAACCAACAGACTCGACACCTCTGCTCGCCAACTCCCCTTCCTTCAACCCAACCGTGCAACAAAAACAAAAGAAACGCAGCAGCCGGGAAACGCTTGAAGCAAGTCAGAGAGAAAAGTGCCGAAAGCGTCGCAGCAAAGCATCATCAACAGAGGGAGGGGCCACCAGAAACGTTGTCGGTCTCTGGCTGCACGGAGCCGCTGACGATAGATTTACTCCCATATATTTGTATTGATAAAAGTTATGTAAAAACATTATGCAAAGCAGTGTAAAATAGTCTATCATACAAAATGCTCCAAGGGTTTATTCTGTCTGGGGTTTTTACACGAGACCTCGTGGTTACGCGTCAACTGAGATGAGGTGTGCACATGCATGTAGCCCCGCCCAGCCATACCTCTGACCTCTGACCTGTGAGTGAGTCGGAGAGAAGGCGACGCTCACTGAGGATTTTACAGAGAAATTTAATTTAACAAGTGAATCAGTGATGTTCTCCTCCTCCTCCTCCTCCACCTGCAGAGGAGTCAGGTGTGGTCATGATGAGCCAACTCCAGGGACCCACACTTTCTCTAAAACAGCTCGAGGCCAAAAGGAGAAATGAAGTTAGTCTGATGTGCTGACATGTCTGTTAGTGACGAACGAGGAGGAGGAGGAGGAGGAGCAGGGAAGGTTGACCTCCCTCTCAAATTCATAAACTGTGGCGTGTGAAGGGAGGTGAGGCGGAGGGTCAAAGGTCAAGGCTGACCCATGTGAGGTGACAACAGTCTCAGGTCATGGAGGAAGGCGGCAGCTCGGGGTGGGAGGAGGAACAGGGGGCGGATTCAGAAAGGTGGATTCTCCTGAGTGGGGGTGGAGTCAGTGGGGGAGCCCATGGCGTCTCCGTTTCCTCTGGGGCCAACGACCTTATACTGGACAGAGTGAGAGCAAAGTTCACACACAGGGGTCAAAGGATGGATGGACAGAACTTGACTGAATGCTCTGAATCACCACCCTCTGAAGACTGGGCTCTGATTGGATAATGATGATGTCACTCATGAACTCACCTTCAGGTTTCCCATTTTATCCTCGAATGACTTGAAGGTGGCAGAATTCCTGCAGAGCAGACAGACCGTCAGTCCCCATGACAACATTAAATACGTTAAAGAATAACTTTCATTCCACACGTATGTTGTAACGTCAAAGAGACAAGAAATAAAGTCTGAAACAATTAAAGTAAAAAACTGATGATCGGCTGAAACATTGTTTATTTCCTGACGACGGGAAGGAACGTTAACGACAATATGTCAAAGTGTAGAAGAGAGGGAGAGAGAGAGACAGAGGGGGGGCAGCGAGTGTGTGTCTTTACCTCATGGCGGGCATACTTATCGAGTGGCGAATGGAATAGTTGCTACTTTGTAAGCATTAAAGAGGAGAGAGAGAGAAGTGCACGTGTTATAAAGCAAGCAGTGGCAACACACACACACACACACACACACGGCTGAATATTATTACGCATGACAACATGAATTCATCCTGAACCATGACAGTTTACAGCCCCTTCTCTAACCCACAAAAACACGCAAACAAAGACACGCCCATTCTCACTGGCCGTCGTTTAGGGGCGTGTCCATCCTCATCATCAAAGTCTATATTTTCTGATTGATAGTCAGACGGTTAAAGAAATGCAGGAGGAACATATGACGCATCACATGTTAGTCTTACCTAAAGGAATTCGAGAAAGGCAGAGCCCTGCAGGAAAAGCCCCAGCAGCCAATCACAACGCAGAGAGAGAGAGAGAGAGAGAGAGAGAGAGAGAGAGAGAGTGAGGCAGCAGCAACGGAAATTAACCACAACAACGGGGCGGACAAGTGAGACAGCAGGTGAGGGACAGGTGTGTCTCCTGTGTTCTAGACAGAAATCAGATCCGCGAACAGAACGAAAGCACGAGGGTCAAAGGTTGAGATGAACAAGGACAGCGTGGGACATGAAGAGGAAACACACGTCTGTCCTCCACTACTTGCTCAGGACAGGGAGAAGATAGAGGACATGCACAGAGACGGCTGCAGGACAAATGAGCAGTGGAGGAAGATGAGGAGGACTCCAGTTGCAGAGACAGACGTGTCTCAGACACCGGCAGTGTTGGGGGGAGGAGCCTCCAGCTCGTCCACTCTGCTCATCTGTCCCTGTGGCTGAGGGACGGCTGAGCGCACCTCATGTCTCCCAGCCTCCGGCTGATGGCCGTCCCCACTGTGGACAGAGCTGCACTGGTTTTCTGTCCCGCCTGGGACAGAGTCTCCTGAGTCTTCTTGTATCTAGAGAGGGGACAGAGGGACAGAAGACAGCGGGACATTAGGACAAACAGTGACTCAGAGCAGAGGTCACAGCGGCTGTTTGGTTTGTTTATGGCTTCAGCTCATTATCAAACCAAACGGGCGTCATGACGATGAAGAACAGCCCATGTTTTAGGTTAGTCAGAGAGATGTCCCCAGCAGACAGGTCCAGGTTAATGTCCCAGAGATGGTGAGCACATGGAGGCTAACACACACACACACACACACAGACACAGCAGCTGTCAGCGTGTTGTTGGGTTCAGGCCCCTGATCCAAACTCTGCTCGTGGCTCTTCTAACCACTCCCATGGAGCTGGACACACACACACACACACACGTTCTACTGGATGCTGGTGATGTTCCATGTGACGTGCACAGTGGACAGACAGGAGAGGACACGTGGCCGTAACCTGAGGTACAGAAGGAAAAGAGAAAGAACTCACGCTTCAGAGTGGGTAATGTCTTCCAGAGTGGCTGAGGCGGACAGATATCTGAAGACAGGGTCAGGACACAGGGGACAGACACAGTGAGATCACAGCAGCCATGGCGCTCAGGGTTCAAAACAACCACACACACACATTTGGCGTTTAACAGTAACGTAGTTGACAATCACACACACGATAGAACTGAAGTGTGTGTGTGTGTGTGTGTGTGTGAGAGAGACTCGGCTGACCGGAGGCGGAGCCTGAACGCTCCTGACTGACAGCAGCTCTGTGGATCCATGACGGACACGTCGGCGTCCAAAGGAGACAGCTCTCATTGGAGACGTGTCTCCCTCAGACAAGGCTGTCCTCTATATCCACACACACACACACACACAGAAGCTTGAGCTTGATGCTGAAACCAGACGACAGCGTTCATGACAACACGTGTTCATGATTCACCCCCGTCATCAGGTGACTCAGCAAAACACCTTCTCTCTCTCCCTCTCCCCTCCCTCCATCTCACCCTCACATTCCTCGCCACCCATCTGCTGTGTATGCGGGCGAGAGACACCAGCCCGTACCGTGTGTGTGTGTGTGTGTGTGTGTGTGTGTGTGTGTGTGAGACCCTGCCAATCCAGTTCATGCCAGAGCAGCCATTCCTCAGACCTCACAGCAGTCGTCTGACTCTGTCTCCACTAAAGGTCGACCCGAGGAAAGTTAAAGGTCAAACACACGACGCCCACAGACCCCGCCTTTACCGGCCACATCCGGCGCCACCCACTCAGCGTTCCATTATCTCCTGCCCCGTGACGCCACGCGCAGTAAGTGCTCACTAACGATCTGAGCTCTGCCTGGAGCCACGAGTTCACCTTCTGCTCCTCTGACCGACAAGATCAGTGGCATCAGTCAGGCCTGTGACCTCTGACCTCCCGCAGACACAGTCAAACACAGGCGGCGGACACGATGCGCGAGGAGGCGAGCAAACAGAGCCAGCACTCACAGGTCCAAACGGGTCACTCTCTCACTCCACTCGGAGGCTCCGACAGAGCTGGGAACAGAGACCGGCATCGGCGATGTGACTGTCGAGTAACGACGTGGTCGTCAGGTGAACGGCCGAAGGAAACTTTAAAATGACTCATCGTCGTGCTCTGGTGACATCATCACGTTTGGTCCCGTGCAGTTTGACTGTGGGGGCGTGTTTCATAGATGCAAACCATCATACGTACGCGTTGGACGTCTGGACGTCCTGCCAGCTCCGGCTCAGGTTCTGTCTGAGCTCGCTGAGCGGGCTGAGGCCGAGCTTCCTCTTCAGCTCGGAGGCGTGTCTCTCCTTGGCGGATAAAACCTGACGCAGGGTGTTGATCTCCTCCTCCACCTGCAACGCAACCAGAGAGGTGAGGTCAGCCTCCCTGCTCCCCTTGCTCCTCCCTGCTCCTCTGCTCCTCCTCTCAGCAGAATCAGATCAACTCGATTCTCATTCCAAAGAATGACTGTAGTGAGGTTAACCTGACCTCTGACTCCAATCTAAAGAAGCGATTCTTGACGATCTGTGAGGCGATCGATAACGACATGAGTTTAGTTTCAACACTGATTCAAAAGGAGCCTCCAAACTGCAGTGGATCAAACAGAGACATGAACAGAACCACAGCTGATCCACAGGTCACGTGACTGGAACAGCCCGCCCTCACCTTGCTGAGCTCAGTGCGCAGCTCCTCAGCCTCCTCCTCCGTCAGACCAGGTGGGAGAGGGTTGACCGCATTCCCCGCCGCTGCCTCCGCCCCCATGGCGGGCTGAGCACCGGTGTCCGCACTGAGGCCCTTGTTCGGAGAGTTCAGGTTGATATCTAAGAGGAGGAGGAAGCACACGCACAGGGTCAGAATCTATTTCAGTGACATGCACAGAGGGCGGGGCCAAGGAGAGGCGTGGCCAGGAAGAGAAGGCAACCATCATGGGAGCTGAGAGCTGAAATGCATCCTGGGAGAGTGACTCAAGATCCCGGGTTTGGAAGGGATCAGCTCGTATTGGTCAGTTTCAGGGGGCTGGGTTTATTTTATCTGAGCCTGAAACGTGAGATGCTTTGTGCTCCAGGAGAAGCAGATTGTCCTGACGCGTCCTCTGGGGACAAATACAACCTTCTCTCCTTTGACCAAATGTGCACTGACATTAACTTCACAGGAAATTCGAGACACAAAAGGGAAGTAGAACAATCAGTCAGAGGAGTCAGAGGACACCAGAGAGTCGGAGACGCTGGACGTTATCATTTTTATACTGAGAGCACCGCCACTGCAGGGACACGACGTCATGCTCTCAGCTGTGGGGACATTCACCACTGAGACGGACAACAGACGGGCGAGACAGACACAGTGTTCCCAGCAACGGTTCAATAAACACACTGGTTGTGAAACAAGCTCACGCCTCAATGTTACTCCATCGCACCTCAAGTGTGTACACGCGACACTGCGCTCCGCCCCCTCCCCAACAGCAGCAGAGGTGATGGCGACCTGCAGGCGGCGCCGGGAGAGTCAACGTCCCGGTTCACGCTGGCAGCACCTTTGAGTTCTGCTGATTCAGACCGGCCCACACACACACACAACAACATTAGGTGTGGTTAATGATGTCACGTCTGCTTCAGACGCTCATTCCTGCCCCTTCCCAGAATGCCCCAGTCAGAGTGAGCTCTGCTTGCAAACTGAAGGTAGTTTCCTGAGACGTCGTCGAACCAGTCTGCAAACACTGAGGCAGATAACGGCCACACCCCTCGCTGTTGCAATGCATCCTGGTCTATTTCCATGCTCAAACACAGGAAGAAAAAGATTTTGAACCAACATGGAGCCTGAAAGCCAAACTGGACAGGACACGGCGTCACGTGACTCTACAGGATGCAGGACGAGTCCACAGCTCGGCCGGTGGACAGACAAGTCCTCGTCAGTCCAGTTTGTATTTAAATGGATTCCAGACATCTGTGATGATGTCTCATTAGAACGTCCCTGGGGGGACACAGTCCTCTGAAGACATCTCAGCTCGAACTGTGTTGATTTAGAGGCTGCAGGGTGGTGACTCCTGCTGTCCCATGAAGACACGTTCTGGAGCTTATAATGTCCCCCAACATGAGACAGGGGCTGAGGACACACGGGGCTGAGCGACGGTGGGGACATTTACAGCAGATGTTTACGTGTCTCCAGTGCTAGGCTAGGCTACACATGCTAAGCTAACAGTTGGTTACCTTGACTCGCGGGGTCCATGGCTCGGTCGGGCCGGGGTTCGGCAGTGGAAGGGGAACCGGATGAGAGCAGAGACGAGCAGCGGAGAGGAGTGAGTTCGGTTCTGTCTGTCAGCTTCAGCTGGTCCCGAACAGGCGACACCGACGGATCCACAGAAGAAGATGACGAAGAAGAAGCGTAGAGCGGCAGCCAGCCACATCCGGTCCACGGTTTCAAAATAAAGGCTGCATCTCTCCCTCTAGTTTATACAGATGTAGATGTTCAAACATTAAAAGGTTTTTTATAATATACCAATTCAACCAAACAACACGTTCAACAATATTACATCTGTTGACGTGTTTGCCCGTTTGAAGTACAATGCATCATGGGATTTGTTGGAGCCTTCTTGGCTCCGGATGTCCAATAACGTGAGTGTAGTTTTCTGTGCTTTTATTGTGAAGTTGTGTAATTTAGACCGGTATGTTCTGTTATGCTCACACATACCTTCTCCGGCTCTGGCGTGACGTCACTGAGACGAGCGTTTTTATTTTGAAGCCAAATTAACATAAAAGTTACTTTTATTGAAATGTGAGGTTTCTCTGACAGTTTGACCTCCGGGGAACAAAAGACATAAAAAAAATATGAGACAAACAGACGGTGACCTCCAGGTGAGCAGCTCTAATGGACTCCACCTGTTCACAGATCAGATCAAATCAGATGCCCCACCCACACCCCCACAGGATGTAGAATACAGAATTAAAGCAAAGAGTGAGAATGTTTTTGTTTTTTTAATTTCTACAGGCACACACACACACACACACACACACACAGAATAAACTGATAATTGTACACTTGTCAGGTGGCCACAGCACCATACACACACTGTGTTTATTCTGACATACAACATATCACCAGTCAGTGTGTTTTTCAGATCAAACCAAACTAACGTGCACCATTAATAGAGAGGATCACTGCCATAACACGTCATCACCACGGGGCGGCAGCATCTCTCAGATACTTTGGTCTTAGGTGGAAAGTTGTGTCCAGTACAGTCAACATGATACTGTGTACTTGGACATTGCTTACTACTGCAACTAGTGCTAGTCTCTCTCTCTCTCTACTTCCTCTTGTGGAGCGGGTTTAGCCACGAAAAGTAAAAACTGGGTCGACGAGGAGCTTCGCTCAGGGTGAAGGAGGAGGAGGAGGAGGGAGGACTGGTCTGAGCAGGACTCCTGGTTTCATCCTCCGTCTGGAACAAAGCAGCGTTTCATGTAAACACGTATTCAGTCAGAGGTTCTCTGACGACTCAGAGGAACGGAACTACAGGTCCAGGGCCGCAGGCAGCAGGGACCCGGGATGCCAGGGGCCCCCTGAGCAGAGTGTATGGAGTGACTCACAGTGACAACACACAGAGCAGTGAGGTTTGTTGTGAAGTGGCAGAAAGTAAACAACGTGATGAGTTAATGTGTTTATTCGTGTGGTCCTGTAGTAACACAGTGTCACCACAGGGTGTCAGCAGCAGCTCCTGGTACAGGTGCAGGGTGCAGAGGTCAGAGGTGAGAGTGGGCGTGTGCTCATGTACCTGAGACGTGTCCCCTGCTGATGTTATGTGCAAATGAAGCAGCCGATGTAAACCCACACGTTCTGAAGGAGGAGGAAGAGGGCCAGCAGGTAGAAGAGCAGAGTGACAGCCTGGGGGGGACAGGGAGAAATGAGGGCGTGAAAATGGAGAAGGGGGGAGACAGGAAGAAATGAGGGGGTGAAAATGCAGAAGGGGGCGTGGGAAGACTGACAGATGGAGGGCGGAGCTTCATCTCAAACACAGAAAGATCTGCAGACGTTTCAAACTGTGAATCTGCAAAACAGAAATAAGACGTCACTGAGGAGGAGGAGGAGGAGCAGGAAAGAGTGAGGAGGGAGGAGAGCGGAGGTGCAGGCAGCAGGGAGAGCCTGGTCGGAGCAGTAACCACGGCGACGATGGAAGCAGACGACACTGACCTGGAGGGAAATACAGGACGTTAGTTTCTCTTCGCTCTCATCCGCTCTCCTCCTGCTGCTCCCTCCATCCTGCAGGACCCCCAACCCCGCCGCTCCTCCATACGGCTCCTCTCTGGCCTCCACGTCGTCTCTCAGCTCCCCACAGGCACTTCCTGTTCCAGACTGACTCAGGCCTGACACCTCCCCTCCACTCTGCTCCTCCATCCCTCCATCTCCCAGGATCCTGGAGCCCCTCTCCCCTGGAGTCAAACTTGGCTCCTTCAGGCTGACTCCTCCCTCCGCCTCCATGAAGCCAGCTGCTCTCCGCTGCTCCTGGGCAAAAGGTGTCAAAGCACCGTCAGACTGTGACTCATCAGCAGGAGGCAAGAGAGGGAGACACGGAGGGAGCGGGGAGTCCTCCCGACTCTGTGGATGGAGGAGGTCAGAGGTCGCATGAATATCAGATTCTTCCTGCTGCTACTCCTTCTTCTTCTGGTTCTCCCTCCGTCTGTCTCTGTGTCGTCCAATCAGCTGTGACCCTGCCGGCCCCTCCCCCCTCACAGATAAAGGTGAAGCTGCTGGACGGAGATCATCCCTCTCTCTCTAACGTTCAACGTTTCCACCGATGTGTGTGTGTGTGTGTGTGTGTGTGTGGTACCTGTTGTAAGCTCAGTCCCTCCTGTTCACACGTGTCTTTGGTGGACTCCGGCGCCGCCCACCCCTCAGCCTCCTCCCCCTCCACCTTCTTCTCCTCGGTGGTCGGGGCCGATCCTGCATCGGGCTGCGGCTGCGGTTCGGCTCCTGCCGGTTCTTCTGGGTCTGACGGCAGCTGTGGAGCCAATTCCTCTGGCGTCGTGTCTTTAACTGGTTCTGCCTCAGGTTCAGAGAGTTCTGCGGGTTCCTCTGGTTCCACGTCAGGTTCTTCAGGAACTTCCTCCACAACTAGAAACAAAGACAGTCAGCTGGGGCCCGGCTGGGGCCCGGGGACCCTCCCTGGTCTCTTACCTCTCGTGAAGTCGATGCTCCTCAGCGCTCGCTCCTGTCGGCTGAAGTCGCAGTCGTACGGCCTCAGGTTCTCATACTCTGGTTCGAGCGTCTCGGTCGGACAGGAGGCGGATGCCGCTGTGACCCTGAAGCCAGAGGGGCGTGTCCAGGGAGGGGAGAGGGAGGGGACAGTCAACAAACGTCTGACACAGAAGCTCCAGGATCAAACCAGATGATGTCACACTCACTCGGCGAGGAGCTCTCTGGAACCCTGGTGGAGACAGAAGATCACAGTCATCCTCGCGTTCATGCAACAGACTCATCGCGCCCGGCGGCGTCCTCTCACCTGCACAAACGCTGCCATGTCCAGCTCGTCCATGCTGCTCGCCGCTCTCTCCATCAGTTTGGTGTTGGCCTCCACACTGTCGCCATAGCGACGCACCAGAGCCTGGGCGTGGCCCGTCTTCTCCTCCTGCTCGGAGCTGATTTGCTGAGTCATGGCCTGCGAGGGGACAATGATGACTTCCTGTTCGCCTGAAGCAGCGCTGCATCATCACAGTCTGACCTGGTGTCTCTGTCCCAGGACGGACGCCAGGCGCTGGAACTGGTCACACACACTCTGCTTCTGGGCCACGCAGCTCTCCTGGCGAGGGGGAGGAGCCGACGTCAGACACGGAACCAGTTGGTCTGTTTGCTGCGGATCAAGGAGGAGGAGCAGGAGACAGAGCTCCCTGTCCCGGGTGGGGACAAGGTCTCACCTCAATGCGTCGGCACGTGTCCTCCAGCTCGTCCACCACGGTCTGGATTCTGCCATTGACCGTCACCAGAGACCGGACCGCTTCACTCAGCTCCTCCTGAGGAGCAAGAACAAGGTCCACGATTGGCTCACTGTCCACTTTGTCCCCTCCTCCGTCCCTGGGCGTCTTCACTGACCTTCTGCTGCTGGTGGACGTCGCTCAGAGGAGCCACCTCGCAGGAGCGATGAGCTCCGAACACCTTGCAGAGGGAGCAGGTGGGAGCGCGACAGGTGAGGCAGTAGATGTTCACCTTCTCGCCCTTGTGGTCCTGACAGGTGAGCTGAGCAGGGGGCGGAGCCGGAGTGAGGACGCTGGACAGAGAGTCAAACACTCAGCGAGCCCTTCAAAATAAAACTGACCGAAGCTCTGCCCCCTCGTTCATCAGTGGGTGGGACTCGAACCCAATATTTACTGTCCCTCAGCTCCACCTGCTGGACGGGAGCGGGACAGCCTGAGCCCTCCTTCCTTCCAACCTCAGAATCCGTCTGTGCCTTCCTGATGTGTGACATCACGTCTCACCTGGGGGCGTGGCTGCCGCTGACTTCCTGTTTGTAGACGTCGATGATGTTCTCCACCAGCAGGTTTCGGGGGAGGCCGTAGACGCCGTGGCGATCCAGCACGACCTCGTGTCTGCAGGTGGGACAGCGGAAACGCCCGCTGTTCACCATCATGGTGGTTCGAGCCTGGAACAGAGAGGGCTGGCGCCGACGGCCACGGCGTCAGGAGTACACACGTCTGACCGCCCAGGTGCATGCTGGGACCACTCAGCTGTCTGTGATCAGACTGACCGACGACGGCGAGAAACTCAAACGAGAAGTGAAACCATTAGAGATCAACAGGGAACGATGGGCGACGCTCAGGGCGTCCTGAAATAGCTCGGCCATAAGCCTCAGCTGCTGCTGGGCCGGGATCAGAGCCCAGCACGCCAGCACGGACCAGTACTGAGCGGCTGCTCGCCGTGTGTCCAAACGGAGACAACAAAGAGCGACTCACAAACAGAGGAGTCTGTCAGGAATTTGTTTAATTAACGCACCAACACATGAGGCGACCCTGGACTCGCTGTGGTGATGATGTCAGCGGGAGGCGGAGTCTATGCCACACTGACTGTGGAGCCACTGTCGGCCATCATGCTTTCCATGTTACTGATTGAAAATAAATGCAGCGTGGTCTAGAACGATGACATCATCATCACAGCGTCTCAGTGAAGAGGAGGCTCTGCAGTGATGTCACACACACACACACACACCTGGTAGAGCTCGTTGGCACACTTGCGGCACAGGTTGTGCTGACAGGGCAGGATCACCACAGGCTTGTTGAACAGCTCCACACAGATGGGACAGACCAGCTGCTTTTCCAGAGCCTCCAGCCCCGCCTCCCCCTCTACCACGCCGCCGTCCCGCAGGACGCTCTGGTCTGCAGGCAGGGACATGTCTCCAGCAGTCCCTCCTGGAGACGCACACACAGCATCGTCACGCTAACATGAGCCCCGTGTTTCTGAGGCCTCATGAAGTGGAATAAAGGTCACTGACCTCCTGCTGACGCACACACAGGTGACGAATCAGCTGAGCAGTTGTCCACAGGAAGTGACGCGCAGGACAGATGTGAGCGCACGGAACAGCCGTCGGAGGTTCAGAGTCTGGAGAGGAGAAATAAGGCCGCTTCTTCTTCTGCCACCTCCTCCATGGAGCCGCAGGAGGCCTCAGTGTGTCTGAGGTTTGTTTGTCCGCAGCAGAGAGAGAGAGAGAGAGAGAGAGAGAGAGAGAGAGCGTAACCGTAGACAGAGCTCAGCCCGGCCTGGTCTTAATCCGTCCACATACCAGCCCCTGCCTGATATGGAGACAGTGTGTGTGTGTGTTGGGGGATCATTTCTGGGACACTGAAAACTGACACGCTAACGCCCGCCTCACTAAGCCCCAGCCCCGCCCCCGTGTGTCCTCTCTCTCTCTCTTCAGCAGTGTGTGGGGACCCCGGGGGCCTCAGATGGGCTGGGTGAAAAATCCTCGATACGTGTCAGTCAGCTGGGTTTGATGTTAGTGCTCATCAGTTGGACCATGTTTACAAAGAGCAGCGAGGCCGTGGAGCATCTGAAACGTTTATTCACCACATCAGATACTGACAGACAACAGGACACTACCTCTACGACCTCACTGTGCACGACCAGCAGCCCCGCCGCCGTGACATCATCACATGACTCACATCTAACCCCCCTCCACACGCCAGCTAGCAGTTCATTAAATGTTAAATAGATAAGAAAAGTAAAATAAATAAAATCATGCTTGCTCTACACGTCTCTGCTGCCCTTCGGACTCTTCCACGTTCCATCGGAGGAGGGTCCAGACTGAACCAAGTGGATTTTCACACAGTCTGGGTAAACCAGCGTCTGCAGGCTTCAGGACAGGGACAGGCGGCTGGTTCTGTCTGGACCTGCAGACCCTCAGTGTGGTCACATGTGCAACACACGCCGGCTGGATGGAGGTCTAAGGGTTTTTTTATTTTATTTTATTTTTTTATAAAATTAGAGTTCACTCAACATCACATTGTTCCTGTTTCTTCACCAGCAGCAAGCGAAACTACAAAAAACAAAAGTCCCTGGAAACTCTGTACCACAACTATAAACTAGTCAGTGTGCCGCCGCTCCTGATGCTACTGTCATCTACAGACGAGTAAGACTCTGGACGTCCTCCCTTCATCAACAACATGAGACAGACACACAGCTAGAGACGAAGACGAAGAGCTACAGAGAAATCAAACACAACATTTTACAGTCTCTCACTAAACACTCAGAAAGAAAAGAGATCAAATCAGGACGAAGGTCATGGTAACACTGTGGCTCTGACAGGTCAGCGTGAGGGAGGAGACAGAGACGACACTGAACAGACACCACACACACGTGTGTGTGTGTGTGTGTGTGTGTGTGTGTGTGTGTGTGTGTGGATGATGTTCAGCTGAGGCCTCGTTTCATTCATCAATCACTGGTATGTTAGGAAGCCCCCTGGGTTGTCTCCCAGGATGCTCGTGCAGTGGACAGAGACTTTGCTCGGACCACTCAGATCGTCCCACAACAATAACAAGGTTCAGTTTGTTTTTCTCTCTTTTTCTCCTCAGGTTGAATTTCAGATGGACAAGACTGAACTGCTCGACTGTCAGAGTGAGTGTGTGTGTGTGTGAACACAATTCTGGAATTGAACAGAATTTTAAAAATAAATCAAAAGTGTATTTCTATTATAAATATGTATTAAAACTTCACTAAAGCTCTGAGAATCATTTGAATATTAAAACCTCCGGGATCACAGAGGACCATCAGCAGGTGTGTGTGTGTGTATGTGTGTTCAGTATGTGTCGGTCCTGTAGCTGTGGTGGGCGTCGGAGGTGAGCTGGGTGGTTTCTGTGGCTGAAGATGGCTGCATGACGATGGGCTCGCTGCCACCTGAGGACACACACACACGCACACAGTCAGCATGACATTTATAGGACGCACACACGTGTTGTCTCGCCCCCCCCCCCACCTCTCTCATCGGCCGTCATCTGGGCCTCCAGGTCTTCGGGGGACACGTAGAAGTCCGGCTCCTGGTCCATGGGCGGCCGGGGTTTACACTTGCCGCAGCAGCAGTTGCAGCAGCAGCACAGGCAGCAGCAGAAGTAACAGCCGGTGCTCAGGCAGCAGAAGACGAAGAGGGCCTGGGGGGGACACAGAGGACACCGTGGGACACACGGACCAGACAGTGGACAGCAATCCGGCCCCGGCGTGTCCTACCTTGGCCCACCAGCTGGACAGCACGAAGTAGGTGTTGACGTTCTCCTCTCCGAACTGCTCGGCCACGTACAGCCCCAGAGAGCCGTACTTGTCGTAGATGTTCTTCTTGGTGGCGTCCACCAGGATGGAGTGGGCGTTGTTGATCTCCTTGAACTTCTCAGCTGCTTCCGGGTTGTCCGGGTTCTTATCCGGATGGAACTTTAACGCCAGCTTCCTGGAGGGAAGGAGAAACCGAGTGTTGATGAAAACCCGTCGTCACCAGAGGGGCTCTGGCGCCCCCTGGTGGTGCAGACCAACCTGTAGCATTTCTTGATGTCCTCTGTGGTGGCGTTCTTCTCCACCCCCAGCACGACGTACAGAGATTCTCCAGATGTGGACAGAGTCCTCTGTCTCTGCTGCTCCATGGCCCCCTCTCTCTCTCCCTCACCTGGCAGGGAGAAAGAAAAGAGAACACCTGTGGTTTTCTCTTGTATGATGTCAAACAGCTCACAGCTGCTCCAGGTCTGCGGGTCGGTCTGATAACAGTGACGTGTCCTGGACTGATCCCACGCCTCAAAATGTCTCTCAGGCTGGGGGACAAACTCTGTCTGTCCTCTTCACTGATCCCAGATCAGTTTGTTCTACTGTCATGCTCTGCAGGCTCCGCCCCCATGGTCCCGTGGGTGGGGCACGACATGTCTCCACATCATGTCTGTGTGGCTCCAGTGCGCGACCTCTGACCTGGTGGGTGTAACCCTGTCAGACAGCAGGTGTGTGTCGGGGGGGCTCACTAAGCCAATCCAGCTCCTCCAGAGAACAAGCTGTCAGTTATTCACACGAGTCACAGCAGATCCTTTAAAGGTTTCTGTGGAATCATGTGTCATCTTGAATAAAACATGAAATCAATGACATCAGTTATTTCCTGGTTTAATTACTGACACACAGTCGCATGACTCCAGGGCCTCTAACAACAACACAGACACACTGACCTCACATTTCTGAGGACGGGTTTCTGTATGTGTGTGTAAGGATAATCTTGAACACACAGAGCTCAGTGTGGATTGACATTTCATTGACAACGTCACACACCCTCAACAAACATCATGTTCTGCTGGAACAAAGAGAAACATGAAACAGCACATGGCAGCAGATGGGTCGTCACCATGGCAACCCCACAATGCCTCCAGCTCCAAACACACAGGTTTAACACCTCCCTGAACACACACACACACACACACACACACACACACACACACACACACACACACACACACACACACACACACACACACACACACACACACACACACACACACACTAGTGTGGACTCAGATTAACCAGTCACAACTCCATTAAACCTACCACCTGACTGGTACGGACCAATGAGAGCGATTTGTCAGTGTGCCAGGGATTATCAGTGTGTGTGTGTGTGTGCCTGGCTCTGCCTCAGCAGCCAATGAGATGTTGAGAAAGTCAGATTCACCTGAAGCAACCGAGCGTAAAGAATGAACCCATGCTGTACTGAGGATGACACCATATGGCCTGTCTGTGTCTGTGTGTGAGTGTGTGTGTTGGTCAGCATTACACAACAACAGCGGAGCCAGTATACTGGTGAAGGCTGGGATCTGGATCAGAGAGCAGCAGATCCAGGAATCTATTGATCTTTCTTTAACATGAGAGAATCACTGGAAACGTGAGGAATCCCATCAGCCCCAGGAGGTTCCTCCTCCTGAGGCTCCTCCTCCTGGGGCTGGCATCCTTCAGTTCAGAATATCTGGTGTTGTGATGGAACTCGTGATGCTCCAGAGAAGTTGCTTCAGATGTGTTGCAACAGTTGAAGAGTTTCACATCCTGATGACAATCTGAGAGAAGTTGGAACAGTAAAACTCATCATGTGACCATAAACAGGAAGTGAGAGCAGGGATTTCTCTGACCGTCCACGCAGCAGCTCATCCATGGCAACCTTTTCAGTTTGGACGTGGAGTCAGGAAGCCTCCAGAGATCTGGATCTGATGATCAGACTGAGGAGGTGTGTCGAGTGCAGTGACTTAGTTCTTACACTGTGCAGAGGTCAGCTGAGCATAGTAAAATAACTATGATTCCAGATAATGCACACACACAGTGTGACGCTGCTGGAGTGGACGTTGAAGGTGAATATTTGACAGCTGCATGAAACGGACTGTTGCACCATCACGCCAACAGGGCGACACATGACGCGACTCGTGACCTGCCGCTCTGGAGGGAACTGTGACGATTTTTCACATGTTTAGAGTCAAACCCATCAATAATAATAATAATAATAATAATAATAAATGTTCTGACAATGACCATGAACTAGCACCACATGCAGTTCGTCTTAAGACAGATGACGACAGTCCCTGCTCCAGAGGGTAAGCTGTGAACGAAGGGTCCACCCAAGTGTGTGTCACAGCAGAGACAGGGACAGGACACTGTCTCACGCTTGGACTGAAGACAGGTTGAAGGTGTACGCAGCAGTAGAAGTTAAAGTATAAAGGACTGCATTAGCGGAATCAGCTTCTCGAAGATGAGTCTGATTCCTCAGGCCCGCTCCTCTGGCCCTGCTCCGAGTCAATGATGACCACCAGAGTTCCGACTAATGACGTCATCCACACCTTACTTGATGTAGATGATTCACTCTTCCAGGAAAAACAGAGTTTGGAGAAGGAGTCACCGGCCACTTCGTCTGGATCTGATTTACCATACAGCCATCACGTGCTGTCATATACTCTCTCTCTCTCACACACGCACACGCACACACACACACGCTCAGCGGGTCGTGACGGAACGAGAACACACTGGTAGGCTGGAGAATCAAAGCGGATAATCTCTCTCACTCACACACACACACACACACACACACACACACACACACACACACACACACACACTCAAATAGTATACACTCTCTCACACGCTATACGCGCGCGCGCACGCACGCACTCACACAATGCACGCGCGCGCACTACACAACTCGCACGCACGACGCGGTGCGCCCGCTTTGAATAAGGCAGCTAGCTCTTAGCATGCTAACTAATCCAAGGGCAGTAAAGCTGTCTGATGTTAGCATGGGGAGCTAACTGGGTTCCTCACCCTCCTGCCGCGGCTCCCGTTCCTCTTCTTCCTCGGTTCTTCAGCAGGGGATTAAGCCACTCGCATCCCACTTCAGCTGCTCTTTCCGCCGGTAGGAGCGTCGGACCCGCCGGTAGAGGGATCACGGAGGTGGCGGCCGAAACAGGAGGGAACCAGCTGTCAGTCACGGCTCAGCGCTCATGCGAAAACCCGCCCACTCTCCGGCTGCGTGCGCGCCCCCGCGACAGGAAGTCAGTGACGTTTTAACAAAGACGCGAAGAAGAGAATCCCGAACGCTGCTAACACACAAAGTTGAGGTTTGTAAAGAAGTTCGAGGTTTAAAACCGGCGCAGAGCCTGGGCCTAGTTTAATAACGTCCGCCGCGCTCCCGCTGAGCTTTGAATGACGTAGCCAGGACGCGCTGTCACACTCTGGCCTCGTTTGCTCGTCGCTTCAGCCTCGTCACCGGCTAATGTTAGCTTAGCCAGAAAGTCCGCACGGCTAACGGGCTAGCTGCTGCTTCGGGTTAAAAAGTGTATACTGATCACGAGCAGGATGTTAATGTGTTTTAAACTTTAACGTCACGCCACAGTGACGTACAGTTACCACACTTCCGGCGTCTGCTCAATAATGAACAGTAGGAAAGTTGATGTGTCGAGCTGTTAGCGTCCTCACGCTTTATGTCCAATTTACACGGAAGTACTTGATTCCCCTGGTATTTGGTATTTAACAGGCGTTTTAAGTACTTTGAAATATGTAAAAGTAGATTTACAATCATCTGCGATGGGCCCGACCAAATATTTATATGTTTACTACATTTCTCTGTGTGGATCATTGCACTAAACAAAACCCACTCAACTAATCCAAGATGTAAATCTTAAGGTTTAATAACTCATAGCCACATTGTAGATTTAAACAGACACATAACCATGCCCTCTAACGTGTGTGTTGGACGTACGCGTTTCCCGTGCACGGTCGTTAACCTGAACACTTGTTTCTTGTGCAGACAGATCTGAAGATGTCGTCAGGCGCTCTCTTCCCCAGCCTGGTGAGCGGCTCCAGAGGGAGCTCCAGCAAGTATCTGGTGGAGTTTCGTGCTGGTAAAATGAGTCTGAAGGGAAACATAGTGACACCGGACAAACGTAAGGGCATGGTGTACGTCCAGCAGTCCGACGACTCCCTGATTCACTTCTGCTGGAAGGACAGGACAACTGGCAACGTTGACGATGTGAATAGCTGCTCAGACGTGCTGTCCAAACTCCTTCACTAAGGCATGAAACTGCAGCGTGTGTCATGTTTCCCTCCTGTCCCAGGACCTGATCATCTTCCCTGATGACTGTGAATTTAAGCGTGTGAGCCAGTGCACCACAGGACGTGTCTATGTGCTGAAGTTCAAGGCTGGATCCAAGAGACTGTTCTTCTGGATGCAGGTGAGGGGGAGGTGCTGCATGTTCCTTTCATCAGGAGACCTGGGGACTGTGTGAACAGGTCCTCTGTTGAGGAGGCCCCACACTGAAACAACACAGCAACATGACAGCGTGCACGGCTGTGTCTGTTCAGTGTTTATTTTTCCCCTCATGAGACCCAGTGTAGCGTGATGCTTGACTCACAGCAGCTGGTAGGAGACGTACACGAGTTATCAGCTCCACCTGATTATAACCCTGACGCCCAAACAGCCAAATGAAATCAGTTCATTTTTACTTCTAAAGTGTCTGTTTAAAAGATAATCCAGAGATAAGATTAGCTTCTTCTAAGATGAAAGTCATATTTTACAGGAGCCAAAGACCGACAAGGATGAAGAGCACTGTCGCAAGGTGAATGAGTACCTGAACAACCCGCCCATTCCTGGAGCGCCGGGCAGCGGAGGTGGCAGTGGCCATGAGCTGTCAGCGCTCGGGGGAGAGGGAGGGCTGCAGAACCTGCTGGGGAATATGAGCCACAACCAGCTGATGCAGCTGATTGGACCAACTGGACTGGGAGGACTGGGTGAGCAGCACTGGATTGTGACGCACAACAGTTGATGTGTAGAGTAAGAAGCTGATAAAGATCAGCCACATACGGAATCAAAGAACCACCGGATGTGTTCTTGATTTGTTTGCGTTTGTCTAAGGAGGCCTGGGAGCTCTAGCAGGACCAGGACTCGCCAACTTGCTGGGCGGAGGAGGACCAGCTACAAGCAGCTCCTCATCCAGGTGAGAATCTCCGCACATCCCTCAACTCTTGTCAGAACTTCCTGTGCCGCAGCCGACGTGAGGAAATGTCTTCCCTTTCCTGTAGCTCTCGTAGCCAGTCAGCAGCAGCCACTCCTTCATCGGGCGGAGCCCCCAGACTGAGCTCCGCCCAGGCCCCGACCACCCCTGTGACCCCTGCTGCCTCAGCTGTGTCACCACCTAGTGTTGCTCCCTCCACCCCAGGTACACACACTTCCTGCTGAATCTGACGCTTCTGAGCTACAATAATCTGATCAGTTGTGAACGTGCGCAGCCTCCGCTCAGACTCCTCTGGCTCCAGCCTCTGTGGGAAGCCCTGGCGCCCACCAGCCCATCCAGCTCAGCGACCTGCAGAGCATCCTTGCCACCATGAACGTCCCGGCAACGGCGGCCGCGCAGGGAGCAGCAGGTGAGGAGGAGATAAACCCAGGGTTGGTGTGTTTGGGTAACATGCTTCACAGGACCTCCTCTTCTCCTCTCCAGTGGATCTCGCCAGCGTCTGCACCCCCGAGATTATGGCTCCCATCCTCACCAATGCTGAGGTCCAGCAGAGGCTCCTCCCCTTCCTCCCCAGTGGAGAGAGTTTACCTCAGAGCGCGGAGGAGATCCAGAACACTCTCAGCTCCCCTCAGTTCCAGCAGGTAGGACGAGCACGTTACTCACCACCACCGGTCCGCAGCATGTTACTGATGACACCTCCTGTGGCTCCTCCTCCTCCAGTCGATGAGCATGTTCAGCAGTGCCTTGGCCTCAGGGCAGCTCGGCCCCCTCATGGATCAGTTCGGTCTGCCGCCTGAGGCCGTGGACGCCGCCAACAGAGGAGGTGAAATGCAGACACACACTGACCCTCCTCCTCTGTTTGAACATACCACACAGACGAACCTCTGGTTTCTCCTCCTCAGATGTGGAGGCGTTCGCTAGTGCTATGCAGAGCAGCAAAGGAGACGCGAAGGAGAAGAAGGACGATGAGGACATGAGTCTGGATTAGAGTCCGGCCCCCTGAGCGCCGTCCTGTGATTCCAGTACGTTTCTCCCTCTCCTCTCAGTTGTTCTGTACTTTTCTAAACCAAAGGCACCGCTCAGGAGGAGCAGCTCCTCCTGACACCACATGTGTGTTCGCTGAGAGGAGATGAGGCCTTAGGCTCCATGTTTTATCTGTTGTCACCTGACGGTTTCCATTCAGGAGCCACAGGTGATCTTCAATAAACGTTACCCACAAAGACGAGTTTCTATGAAAACACCCTTTATTTAAGACAACATGGGGGCGGGGCGTGAGGAGGACAGCTTATTCTCTGTGAGACGTTTTTAAAGTGGTTATAAAGATTACACACATTTGGTACATGTTTACATGAAGGTGAGAGGGTTCAACCAGACTAATACCTGGAAAACAAACCGCCTGAGAGGAGACGCGAAGGAGTTTTCAGACGAACCGAGCGCCCTCCACACTTGGACTGTCCTTCATGTCTCAGCTCATGCTTTGAACTTTACATCTTAAAAGATTTAACCAGGGAAATGGCAGAAATTGAAATGGCCGACAGAGTCACACCAGCGTGTTCACGTCTCCTCTGATGTGGAGCTGGAACTCACAGAATGATAAAATATATATTTTCTGACCATTAAAAATAAATATTCATATATTTTAAATTAGCTACAGTAACATGACACCCACCACCATGACGCTGGAATGTGAAGGTAAGACTTAAGCGTGCGGGCAGCCCTGTGTGCCCACAGCTCCGTGCACCGACAGGGGTTTGGACAACATGGCTGGTCTGTGGTTCACTGCCACCGCGCGGACGCAGCCATGGAAGGGTGGCAGGCCGGCGGGGAGACCGGGGACGGCGACGCCTCCTGGAGGACAGAGACAGGAACAAGGTGTCATGGAGGAGGGAGGGAGGGAGGGAGTCACCAGGACAATGAGCAGGGGGTGGAGCTCACCAGGGGCCCCCCCAAGGTACACGGTCTCCTTGGCGCCGGCAGAGCGGCTCTGCTTGGGACCGACGCTGTGCTCGCTGGCGGCGTCCACGTGGAGCTGCAGCACGTTGTTCTTCTTCACCACTGGAGGGCGACAGGAAATACACGAGTTCCACCAGAGAGTTACCATGGCAACCCCAACAGGGTCACAGTGACACGGAAACTACACGCGTGTTCAGTTACAGACGCCGGCTCACCTGTGATCGTGTGCCAGTGTCCATTACACAGAGGCTCCTCCGGAGAGAAGGAGGCGGAGAACTCCCCTTTACCAGTGTTTACTGAGACTGTCACCTGCCACACACACACACACACACACGGTGACCTTCGACCCTTCAGTGGACCCGTCACTTTGAGCCTTTGGGCCCAATCTGTCCTCACCTCTCCCTGACTGAGGACCAGGCTCAGGTGCTGGTCAGGTGATGTCCCAGCATGCAACAGCAGCCCAGAGTCGGAGATGGGTCGAACCTCTAACTGGACCTCCAGATCCCGACCCAGAACCAGGGACTCATCTGTGGGGGAGGAGTCAGTCAGAACACGTGGCTCCAGACAAAGAGCTGAACTTTGAACCCTCAGACTGAGGCTGGTCACCTATGGACACGTGTCCCCCGTCTCCAGAGAAATACGCTCCTGGCTGCAGCGGGTTCTGGAAGCAGGGCACCGCCCCCTGACTGAAGGCGGGGTTTCCCGCAGGGGCCTCGTTCAGCGTCAGGTCCTTGACACACCCAGTGAAACCGCCAGAGCCCAGAGCCTGAGGTCCGACAGCCCCGGTCACTCAAACAGTCCAGAGTTGATTCGGGTCAAGATAACAAGGTCTGCGATTGGTGCGTTACCGTGAGTGAAGGTGGAGCTCCTCCCACATACAGCGGCCCGGAGAGACGGGCGCGGTCTCCTCCGGGAACTCTCTTGGACTGAGCGCTGATCCCGTCCACGATCAGACTGAGCTTCTCTCCCTCTCGCTTCACAAACACCTGCAGTGACATCAGCACGGCGGCGTGTTAGAGGGGTCGCAGGGGTCACACGGGTCACTTGACCTGAGTTGCTGAGCCGCCTCACCGTGTGCCACCGGTCGTCGTCGTACTTCTTGCGGCTGCGCAGGCTGACCTTCCTCTTCCCTCCGTCCAGCACCAGCAGCAGGTGGCCGCCCGACACGCTGAGGGACAGGCCGGCGCCGGCGCGCTGCCCGCTGGCGGCGAGCAGCACCAGCCCGTCGGAGGAGTTGATCCTCAGTGACATGGAGATGTGAGGCCTGCACACAGACGTCCACAGATCAGCGCTCTGCACACCAAACATCACAGACAGACAGAGGTGGCGCTCACGTGGAGCTGAGGGCGCCGGGCAGGGCGTCGTATCTCTGGTGGCTGTGGGCGGAGCCACTGAAGTGCGTGGCTCCGCTCTCTTGGTCCGATGGCGCCCCCTGGCACGACTCCCGGGTGTTACGGCTGCGAGACCCCGCCGGCTTTTTGTGCTTCCCCTGAAATGAGAGAGAGAGTGATGAGAGTGAGGTGATGATGTAACGCCAGAGCGGCGGGCGAGCAAGTGTCAACCTTGGGTTTGGCGTGTTTGGGCTGCGCAGCGACGATCTGCTGAGGTTTGGCGGCAGCGGGACAGCTCAGGGGGACATTGACGTTCTCCTTGACCTTCAGCAGGTTCTGCACGGCCTGAGGACCCGTTTCCCTGGCGACAGAAGCTCGACAGTTTAGGGCTCAGAGAGCGACTCTGCGATGACATCACGGCGGCTCCTCCCTCTCGTCTCACCTCCTGATGAAAACGTTGCTGATGCAGCCGGTGAGGTTGCTGTGGGTGTGGTCGGGCATCCCTCCCAGGAAGGTGCTGCCCCCCGACGCCGGCGCCGAGCGGCCCCTGGAGTCTCTGGGGTTCTCCTTGGCCTTCTCCAGCACGTCGTCCACGTACAGACGCATCCTGTGGGCGCAAGCGATGGTTAGAGACAGAGCGCACGTTACTGGGCTCGCATCTCACGGCGCAGGACGTCCTACCCATTGACGTTGTTGTAGATGGAGACATAGTGGCTGTTGGCGTCGTTGTACGTCTTCTGGGTCCGGATCTCGCCGTTGCCGGCTCTCACCACCACGTGTCCGTCGCTCAGGAACACCTGGCACACGCCGTCCTGCAGAGTCAACGGCTCCCGTTAGTGAGGACAGGCAGAGGGGGCGGGGCCAACACGAGGCGGCGGACCAACCTTGTCCTGGTGGTAGAACATGAGTCCGTCCTTCTTGTCGGTCCTGAAGCTGAAGCTGGCGTAGAAGTTGTCCCTGAGGCTCGGGACGTTGGACAGAGACAAGTCCAAGTAGCTCTGACCAGAGAAATGAGCCTCACGGGCCACCTGGACGGGGACAGGGACAGACACAGGTCAGGACAAACAGAACCTCTCCTCCTGATTGTGGATGCAGAGCAGGAGAGAATCGTTGTCTCCTGCTGCTGAAGGGGACACAGTGAGTGACGTCCTCATGTTCCTCACCAGCAGGTCGCCATCGCAGCCGAAGCTGACCCCGGAGCTCTTCATCCTCTTCAGGTCCACGTGGGAGTTCTGGGCCTTGATGTTCCTGAAGCAGCCCTTCAGCGAGCCCTGCCCGGGGAACCACCTCCTCAGCCTGGGAGGAGCAGAGGCGCGGTGAGGCCGGCGGCGGCTGGTGGGCGGAGACTCGCCGTACAGGAGAGGAAGGTTACCTGTGGGGGATCCGGTCGTGGGGGACTCCGCCCAGGAAGTAGCTGCCGCTGAACGGGGGGATGCTCTCGGTGAACTGGTGGGTGTAGAGGCTGACGCGGTTGTTCCTCACCACGATGCGGTTCGGCGTCGCTCGCAGGATGATGATCTCCAGCTGCCGGGACAAACGGTGCATGTCAGGTCAGAGGGGCAGAGTCAGGGATGTTAACAGTGACGAGGACGACGAAGACACTCACGGCTTTGGGCTCGGCGTCGCTGACCATCAGGAAGTCCGACGCCGGCTCTTTGGGGACCAGCTCCTCCAGTTTGTCGTTGAAGTCGTAGAAAACCTTCAGCTGCCCGTCCAGCACGGCCAGGCACAGGTACTGGTTCTGGGGACGGCAGAGACGAGTGTGAGACACAGGTCCGCAGGCACGGCGCGTGCGGCGGCGGGCGGGGCGTCACCTTGTTCTGCAGTAGCAGCAGGATGCCGCGCTGCGACAGCAGCTTCACTTCCTGCTCGAAGCGCTGCATCCGCGTCGACTCGTCCGTGAAGACGACGTGCGAGTAGCCGGTGCCGTCGAAGTACGCCGCGTCGTTCACCCACGCCTGCGTCAGCACCGGCTTCGGCCTGCGGGGACAGCAATGACGGTCAGACAGGGAGGAGGACACGGGGACGCCGGACGGGGGGACGGGACGCCGACCTGCCGCACGGCTTCTCTTCGGCGGTGCTGAGGTTGAAGATGTTCTCGAAGTTGTAGAGGCTGAGCACCTCCTCGTTCAGGGAGTCCAGCTCGATGCAGCCCCTGAAGTTGGGCAGGGCGAGCGGTGGCGGCGGCTGCAACACGAGGACACACGTCTCAGAGCAGTCCAGACCATCACCACACACACACGCCTCAACTCTGCTGCACGCTCTTACTTTGAAAGTCCTCGGGTATCCTCCCACGAAGAAGACGGTGTCGTCGGTGAGGAGGTTGAGGAGGCCCTGGTCTCCTCCGGCCTCCACGTGAGCCTTGGTGACAGTCTGCTCCCCCTCCGAGGCCTCAGAGGACATGGACATCTGTCCGTACTGCAGGATCCTGAGCCACACCCACAACGCCATCAGACCACGACAAACACATGTGTGTGTGTGTGTGTGTGTGTGTGTGTGTGTGTGTGTGTGTGTGTGTCGTACCTCTCCAGACCCACACTGTTGAAGTGTCCGTTGGACTTGACGTCTTCAGGCATCTGCACCTCGGCAGTTTCTCCTCCAACGTTAAAGTACCAGCGCAGACGCCTCCCCTCCAGTGCCATGCCCAGGAACTCCTTACTGGACTACACACACACACACACACACACACACACACACACACACACACACTGTGACCGGAACACAGACACAGTGGTCCTGTTGCCGTGGCGATGCTTACGTCCTTGTTGCCGAGGTAGAAGACGAACTGCCGGCTGCCGTCGCCCTGACGTTTGGCGCGCGCCACCTCCGGCAGAGTGATGTACATCTTCAGGGAGGTGTAGGCCGCCAGGTCGGCCAGGTTGGGGGGCGTCCGAACCTGTACGCCGGACTCTCCGTTGAACTTCACCGGCACACTCACCTGGAGGAGGAGGAGGATAGAGCTTTAGAGGCTGGGGAGGCGGGGCCCACTCTGTCCCACAGCGCCTCCTCGGGCACCTTGCTGGCGGCGTTGCGCGCCTCCTCGATGAGCTGCCGGATGCGGCCGATGTTCTCCGAGATGTTGGGCATCTGGATGGAGTGGTTCTGGAGCCTGTCCAGCTTGGACAGCAGCGCGGGGACGGCCGTCCTCAGCTCGTGAACTACAGACAGAGACGTGAAGACGTGACTGGAGGCCGCAGGAGGAGGAGGGGTCAGAAGATGGTTCAGTCCTACCCGTGTTGTTGGCCTCCATCAGCGCCTTGTTGATGTCGTCATTGGTGGCGTTGGCGTCTCCGTACGTGCGCTCCCATTGGTCCAGCTGCTCCCTGATTGGTCGCAGGGCGTCGTTGACCTGCGCTGCCGTGGCGTTCGCCAGGTGGGCCGCTCGCTTCGCCTCGTCGATCTCCTGACCGACGTCTGTGAGCGCGGGGACAGGAGCGAACCATTCAGTGGTGTTCCTGCGTGTGTGTGTGTGTGTGTGTGTGAGCCTACCTGAGGTCAAGTTGAGGTCCCTCTGAATCGCCTCCAGGTCCCTCGCCACCTCAGCCCGTTTGTTTTTGGCGTCGCCGAGTCGTTTCTGCAGCTCGTGGATCTGCGGCTTCAGCTCTGCAGCACACACACACGCACACACACCTTCATCCCTCATCCTCCTCGCCCAGGGAGCACCTGCAGGTCATGATGTCACAGGGGCTGTTACCGCTGCTGAGCTCCTCGTGGAGCAGCTGCACCTCCTCCCTCAGGTCCAGGCTGTGGTTCCTCAGAGCGTTGGCCGCCGGCCCGAGGTTCTGCTTCTGCACGTTCTGAACAGACACACACGTTACACACACGCCACCTGGGGACGCGTCTCCATTCGCAACGTGTCCTCACATCCAAGGTGGCGTTGGCGGCGGCGGCGGCCATGTTGGCAGCCTCGCGGGCCGCCCTGATGCTCTGGATGATCTTGTTGTAGGCCTGAGTCGTGTCCACGGTCCCGTCCTTCTTGGTTTCTGCAACCAAACTGTCGGGAGGCGTTTCCGTTACTGCCGGGCGGAGACGAACGTCCACCATGAGACGAGCGAGCGAAGACGGCGTCTCACCTGCTCAGGTTGGAGGTCAGCGCGTCCAGCAGCGCCGCGTGTTTCTCTGCCTCCTCCACCAGGGGGATCTTTGACTCCACCCACGCAAACTCCTGCACCTTCTTCAGCAGCGGCGCCCGGGCTCCGTCCAGCTGAGCGGCCAGGCGCTCGTACTCCTGCGAATCACGAGCTTTAACAAAGAGGACGAGGGGACACTTGAACCCGTCCTCTGCAGACATGTCCTGTTCTCACCTCTTTGGAGTCGTGCAGCGTGGACAGGAGGTCGTTGACCTGCGCCACGTCGTCCTCGGCCATGTTCAGCTGCTCATTCACCTCCTGCTGCTCGGACCGCAGGTCGTCCATCTTCCTCTGAGGAGGTGGACACAGCGTCACACTCACTGTCCCTCAGTGTCCCTCAGTGTCTCTGTGTCCCACTCACTTGATTGTCCTCCAGGGTCTTCTGGTTGATGTTGTTGACCTCAGCCGCCCTCGCCGTGTTGTTGACGGCTTCGTTCAGGGCGTCTCTCAGGTCCATCGCCTCCGACAGGAAGCGGGACAGGCGGTCTCTGACAGCTTTGGACGTGTTGCTGTTCTCCTCCTGGCGGCCGGCAAGCTCCATATGGACGCGCTGCAGCACTGGGGACACGCAGAGACACCGTCAGTGTGGAGGACAGAGACAGGACGCCACGTCTGTCCCTCAGTCTGATGATGATCTCGTCCAGGAGGACTCACGTTTCTCTGCCTCTGTCCTCTCTCTGTCCGCCACCTTCTTCTGTCCCCAGTGGCTCCTGAACCTCATCTCCCTCAGCATGGCCTGCACCTCCTCCATCTTCCTCTCCCGCTCCTCGTCGTCCTGCTCGGCCTCCGTCTCGTTCATCGAGCTGTTTGACGTCCTCAAGATGTCTGCGCATGCGAGGGACGCCGTTAATCCGTGATAAAGACTACACATGAACAAGTATTTGCTGTATTTGTATACAGTCCAGGTACCGTTTATATCTGCAGTCAGGTTCTGGACGAACAGGAGGAGGTCCTGCGCCCTCTGGTGGGTGCTGCTGGTACTGTTCTGCAGGTCGACCACGCGGCCGCTCGTCACGGACGCCTGAGAACAGACGGACACGGGAACCTGTTATAGAGAGAGAGAGTGTGTGTGTGTGTGTGTGAGAGAGAGAGTATGTACCTTTTCCTGCAGTTCAGTGATGTCATCATTGATGTTCATGATCTCAGCGTCCAACGTGTCGGCTCGACTCCGGCTCTCGTCCAGAGAACTGTTGTAGTTCCTTATCGCCGCCTGCAATCGTGGGAGAAGTTTGAGACAGAGCAGGTGTGTGTGTGTGTGTGTGTGTGTGTGTGTGTGTGAGGCTCACACCGGTGTCGTCCACAGACGTGTTGAGGGCGTTCAGCTGCGCCCAGGCCATGGCGCTGGCGTTCAGGTTCTGCAGCTGAGCGGAGACGGAGCTGAAGTTGCTGCTCATCTTGTCCAGATCCTCCAGCAGCACAATGACGCAGCTGTCACACGCTGCAGGGCGCACGCACGCACGCACACACACACACACACGTTAACGTTCCGGCCCGTCGCTCGGCCGGTGGTGCTCGTCAGCGTGACTCACGCTCGCAGTGCGTCCCGTGCTGCTCCTCCACCAGGACGCTGTGGTCCTGAGCGCAGACGTCGCACTGTTTGCCCGTCATCCCGTCCGGGCAGCGGCACTCTCCGGTGCGCGGGTCGCAGCGCCCCCCCCGGCAGTCACACTCTGAGGCGGAGGCAGAGGTCAGAGGGCGGCGAGCGGTAATCACGTGACCAACCTGAGCACTCACTCACTCGTGCACCCGCCGGCTCCGTAGTTCCAGAACCCGGGAGCGCACTGTCGGCACTGCAGCCCGTTGACCCCGGGCCGACAGGCGCACTGCCCGCTCTGAGGGTCGCACGGCTGCTCCAGCGCCGCCGCCGCCTCGCAGTCGCAGCGCCGGCAGCCGGAACACGAGTCGAAGCCGAAGGACCCGTCCTTGGGGCGGGGACGGTAACGTGTTAGGACGAGTCAGATGTGACGGAGGAAACTGTGCACATGCTAGTGCAGCTCTCACCTCACAGCGGTCGCAGCGCGGCCCCGTGACCCCTGGCTTACAGCGGCACTGCCCGGTGTGGGGGTCACATGACTCTGTGCCACATGGAGAACAGCTGCATTCTGGGAAACAAAGAGAAAAGGGGCGGAGACTGTGACAACATCCCGCCGTAATGAAACGAAGGAACGTCCTGATTGGACGGATCTGACGAACTCACCGCTGCAGTTTTTGGCAGAGATGGCGTCGCCATAGTAACCGGGCGCACAGACGCTGCAGAACGGCCCGGCCGTGTGGTGCATGCAGCTCAGGCACTCGCCGGTCAGCGGGTGGCAGTCGGTGAACAGCATGTTGGGGTCCGTGTTGCCGTGGCACTGGCACGGCTGGCAGCGGCTGCCCAGCACCATGGGGTTGCCGTAGAAACCGGGAGCGCATCTGTACGGGAGGGAGGGAGGGAGAGAGAGAGAGAGAGAGGGAGGGAGCGGCCGTCAATCAAACATCAAGGTTCTAGAACAAGTTTAAAAATAATCCTCCAGTAAAGTCAAGCCGACCTCTCACAGTTGGGCCCGGCGTAGCCCGGCATGCACAGGCACTGCGTCCGGTCGCCGCGCTGCACGCAGCCCTCGGCAAAGCTGCACACACACACACACACACAGTGATGTCAGCAGGCGTGAACACATGACCATCTGACGCCCAGAGAGGAAACAGGACTGACTTGTTGGACAGGACCCTTAGTGGACAGGGACAGCTGGAGCAGGACACCGCCTGTCCGTCCACGCTGTTGTTGCCGAGGAAACCGCCCTGACACGTCTCGCAGTGGTCGCCCGCCGTGTTGTGTTGACAGTCCTGAGGGACAGACAGGAGACAGTGACTCCGCTGCCTTGGGTCAGAGCCAATGGTCTGCACCGCAGGGTTCTCACCACACAGACTCCGGAGCCGTCCAGACACCGGTCCGAGTGTCCGTTACAGTTACAGGGGACACACTTCCCCAGGAACAGGCCCACGGTGTCCCTGTAGAACCCAGGAGCGCATTTCTGCGGGAGGACAGGGACCATGTGAGTCCTCAGAGGAACCAGCTGACGGCGCCAGCCCTTCATGACATCACAGAGCCGCTCACCTGACACGAGTCTCCCAGGTAGTTGGCCGGACACATGCAGATCTCCACGTTGTTGGCGTGGCGCCCGGCGGGCAGGCCCTCGGCACCTTCCAGCACGGCGCCACGGAGCGACACGGAGTGAGCCGACTGGGAGTGGATGGCTCGGACCTGCAGCGACTCCAGAGCGACCAGAACCATCATCAGCTCCTCCCGGGACACAGCGTTCCCAGTCTGGGCGTGACGGAAGCTTCCCTGTGAGGAGCAGGAGGAGGAGGAGGAGGAGGAGGAGGAGGAGGAGGAGGAGGAGCAGTTATTCAGGATCCGTGTCGCTGCTGTGTCACATGTTGGAGCGAGCGTGCACGAGACTGACGTTACCTCCACCATGTGGACGATCCCCAGGTGAGGCTCCTCAGGGGACGAATACTCTCTCTCCATGAACACCAGGCTCATCTGGTTCCCCTAGGGACGAGCACACACACACACACACACACACACACACACACACACACACACACACACACACACACACACACACACACACACACACACACACACACACACACACACACACACAGTGATGCTGGGTTACAGATGCAGGCGTGTGTGTGTGTGCGTGCGTGCGTGTGTGTGTGTGTGTGTACCTTGAGGATGATGTCAGCTCTAGAGGACTCCACGGGCAGAGACAGGACGTCTCCTCTCATGGTCTGAGTGTGGAGACGATACCTGAGGAACCCTCCGTAGGACGAGACCTGGGAGACGGATGTCCAGGTGAGAGACGGCAACATGAGACCTGGTTCTGGTTCTGACCTGTCTGTCCGCAATGGACGGACGCTCTCACCTTGTCTCCCAGGTAAGTTCTGGGGGCATGCCAGTACAGATCCTGGTAGACGTCGGGCACGTCGCTGAGGTCGGCCTCCACCAGGTCCTGACCCGGGTACACCGCCACCGGGACCTCCTGCCTGTCGGCGCCCAGCAGCGCCCAGCCCACCATGTCCATGACCTGCAGGGGAAGCAGCCAATCAGAGCACGGCTCCGCCCACCACACTCGCATCACGGAACCGACTGCTGACCTCAGTGCGCCTCTTGTCCGAGCTGCGGCAGCGGTCGGTGGCGCCGAAGCAGAAGCAGCTGGTGCAGCCTTTAGGGTTGGTTGGGTCCAAGTGGAACGTACCAACTCTGCACTGATCACAGCGAGGACCCTGGACGTTCTCCTGCGGGGGGGCGTGGCAGCAGGTGAGGACACGTGTGTGTCACTGTGTGTGTGTGTGTGCGTGCGTGTGTGTGTGTGTGTGTGTGTCCCACCTTGCACAGACACTGTCCTGTGAACGAGTCACACACTTCCTCCTCGGTTCCCGCCTCGTTGCAGTCACATGGTCTGCAGTTGGGGTAACCATAGAAACCGGGGGCGCAGCGGTCACACTGGCGGCCAGCGATGTTGTTCTTACACCTGGGGACAGGACAGGTGTGGGTGAGTCAGTAAGCCCCGCCCCTCGCCAGCAGGGAGCGGCTGCGTGGTAGCGTCGTACCTGCACTGTCCACTCTGAGCGTCGCAACTGACGTCTGGCGAGTCGACGCCGGGCCGGGAGCAGTTGCAGACCTCGCAGCCCACCAGGGGGTGGCACCCGAACGTCTGCGGCTCGCACTGCGTGCAGTCGGGCCGCAGCGTCCGGGGCGGGCAGATACAGGCGCCGGTCACGGGTTCACACAGCCTGGTGCCACAGCTGCAGGCTGCAGGAGAGAGAGAGAGGGAGGGAGGATCAGTGATCAGACAGAGGACCAGACCAAACAACACACAGTCAAACTTATTACTAAACAAAGTAAAATGCTTCAGTATCAGTGGATTAAAATGTCTTTCCTTTCACCAGGTTTGAATTTAACTAAAAGGATATTTGATGAATGATTTCTTTTGAATTTATGGTGGAACTCACGCCTGCAGTTGGGGAAGCCCCAGTAGCCCGTGGCGCACATGGAGCAGTCTCGGCCAATCACGTTGGGCCGGCAGCGGCACTGACCGCCGAACGGCTCGCAGGCGTCGCTCTCCGCTCCGACCTCGTGACACGCGCACGGCACGGCGCCATTGTTGAAGAAGGCCGACAGCGACACGGCCGAGCCGAGGCAGAACCTGGAGGCGGTGGCCGGACTGAGGCGGCGAGAGAGGGGGAGGAGTCAGCAGGGGGCCTTTATTGTGAAAGGGACGGGCGAGCGCAGGTACTGACTTGATGTGGAAGCTGTTGTGGCCGCAGCTGCTGATGAAGTCGTAGGATCGGTCCAGAGGCTCCTCGCTCAGGCAGCTCGAGCTGTAGCTGGACTGAGGGACCAGCAGCACGTACACCTGCCCACATCACACAATCAGCTGATCTGAACGCGATGACATCACGGCGTCTGAGCGACAAACAGAGCAGGGAACACGAACCAGCCACAGGCTCCGCCCCGCCGGGATCTGCACGGTGACGAACACCTCGTGGTCGGTCACGTCCAGGATGACCTGGTTCTCGGAGACCAGGACACTGCGGCAGCCGTACGCGTGCGGGCAGAAGGAGGCGTTGGCGTGGCCTGAGGAGGAGGAGGAGGCGGCGTTGGTCGGAACTCAGCAGCAGGTGTTTTTGTGGGCGGGGCCGTGTGTGTGACCTCACCTTGCCAGATCCGCCCTCCGTTCACGTGGACCTGCACAGGGAAGGTCGGGTGGAGGGGCTGCCGATAGTGGAGGATGAAGACGTAGCGTCCCAGGGCATGGACACGAGTCGAGAACACTGCGGCATTCTGGGAGAATCAAAGATGGAGGAGGAGGTAACGATTATGACTCAACTAATCTGATGAGTTTATAAATGTTGACAGTTCCTGCTGCACCTGCAGAGAGTCCAGTCGGACGTGGTCGCTGCTGTCGACTCCGCCCCAGGCCGGCTCGTCCCTCTGGAGCGGCCGAGGGGGAGGGGCGGCGGCGGCGGGCGATGCCAGGACCGACTCCTGCGTGGACGAGCTCTGTCCGTCCTTCAGGACCAGAGAGTCAGACGGCATCCGGAAGCGAGAGGGGGCGCAGGAGGAGCTGAGGGCAGAGCGGCCATGAGTCACGCGGCTTCAGCCACGTGCGGTTAAAGGGCAGCGGGCGGCGAGGGCGACAAGGGCGTACCTGTCAGGCGAGAACTGGCCGTTGGTGCTGATGCAGTGCAGCCGGGGCTCCAGCAGCTCCATGGTGAACTGCTCCTCAGGCACCAGGACCAGTTTGTGCTGCGGAGGACGGACAGGTCAGGTACACGTATGACCAGCACACCTAACATGATGTCATCATCGTGTGACCCGGCTCTCACCAGGAAGAAGCTGGCCCGGTCAGAGACGAGCTGGACCTCAGCATCAGCGGGCAGAGAGAAGACGGCCACACGGCTCTGAGTGTCGATGGCGACCACCCGACACAGGAAGCTGCACACACACACACACACACACACACACACTGTGACTGCGTCCTCCACCTGGCCCCTGGCCCCTCCCTCAGGCGTACCTGTACGTGCACTGCAGCAGGGTGACGCGGTGCTGATGGGTCCTGGATCCCGGGGCGTTCACGACCACAGACAGCGTCTGGGGCAGTTCTTCTTCGCTGGAATATTCCAGCAGCAGGACGTAGCCCCCCGCAGACGGGAGGCGGCGGCGCAGCTCCACACTGATCTGCAGCACACACACGACAACGCGCTCACTCACTCGTTCATTCGTGTCGCGGGGTCGAACCTCGGGGTCAGCGTCCCCGTTCACACGCTCACATCGTAGCCGCTGCACGCCGCCATGTCCGGGTGGCGTGGGGTGACCCGCTCGGTCGGGCAGGGGCGGGGCAGGTGGTTGTCGCTGCGGCAGCTGGCGTCGTTACCGGAGATGGACGGGAAGGAGTCCAGAGAGAGATACCGGTACTGCAGACAGCTGGGGGACAGACAGGGACATGAAATGACGTCATGGGTCAGCAGGTAAACAGGAGCTGAAGGTTCAAGCTGAGCGTGTGTATTTACTTGTGGTCGGCGTCGGGGGCGGGGCTATAGGAGCAGGGCTCAGTGACCTTGATCTGCAGGATGGGAGCTTCATAGTAGGCGCTGGGCAACAGGACCAGGTAATCCTGGAGGTCAGACAGGGGTCAAACATCCAGAGGGGGAGAGAGAGAGTGTGTGTGTGTGTGTGTGTTTGTGTGTGTGTGTCTCACCAGCAGGATCCCCTCGGCCTCGATGACGACCGTCCAGGTTCCTGGGTTCAGGACAAACGGCTCCACAAAGTTGTTCTGAGGAACGTTGATGAAGGTCGGCTCTGACGTCGGAGCGAAGACGATCTGTTTGGACTGTTCTGAGCCTGGGGAGACAAGGGGGACACTCAGGGACACTCAGGGACAACAGGGACAACAGGGACACTCTCAGAGACACTCATAGAGACTCACTCAGGGACAGCGACAGCAGGGACACTCAGGGACAGAGAAACTAAACGTCACAGATGAAATATTGAGGTACTTGTACACCGTCAGGAGACAAATACATAAATCTATATTTGAAACAGGAGGAAACTGGACTGTCACAGGATGAACAGGAAGACGTGTCCGGGCCGTGGTCATGTGGGCGGGGCACGTACCTCTGCGGTTCGCCTGATAGGCTGTAACTTTACCACGGGAGGTGTCGCCCTCAGGGTTTAAATATCTGAGGATGAAACGGGTCAGATACACGTCGGCCTCGCTCACGTGAACCTGGAGCTTCACGGCCGTCTGGGGGGGGGGGGGGGAGGAAGAGGGGGGGGGGTGAGGAAGAGGAGGTGAGGAAGAAATGAGAGAGGTGAATCCTCCATCTTTTATTTGTGGCCCCTGAAGGTGAGAGAGGACAGAGCGAGGAGGGAGGAGCAAGGGAGGAGAGACGCCACACTCACACACACACCACCACCGCCTGTGTGAGGAAGAGGAAAGCAATCCTCTTCCTCACCACCGAGCACTCACAGTTACCACAGCGCTGGCTCCAGCCATCCTCCATCACCGACACCCGGCCCACGACGTCAGAGCGTCCCCTGCTGGCGTAACGCAGCACCACGTGGAAGAGGTCCGGAGCGCCGACCGCCACCGCCACCAACACCTTGGACTGACAAGGGGCCGGCGAGCAAGGCGGGGGGGCAGGCAAGGAGGAGAATGAAGGAGGGAGGAGACCAGAAAGACAGGAAGGGAAACCACGCCAAAATAAGAGCTCAGCACCATCACCATCATCTTCAAACGTCCTAGCATGCAGCAGAGGAGTGGGCGGAGCAACGAGGGGCCACAGCTGCATCACAACACTCTGAATGCTCCGCAGTTGAAGGCGGTGACCTCACCTGGATCGGGGTCATCTGGGCGTAGCCTCTCCAGCTGAAGTCGCTGAACTCCAGAGGGTCGTACCCGAACCGGACCGGCCGGCCGTCCGCCGTGGTCCCCTCCTCCACCTCGAACTTCAGGTGGTGGAGGTCGGGGAAGTAGTGATCTGGACGAGGGCTGTGGGCGGAGTCACAGGGGGCGTGAGGTGCAAGGCAGACGTGTCACTTCCTGTCAGGTGACTGGATGAGGCACTCACAGGTTACACTTGGCTCCCTCCACGTTGGGTCTGCAGCGACAGCGGCCATTCCTCTCGCCACATGCCTGACCGGCCGCCCCCCCGATGTCACACTGGCACCCTGACACACACACACACACGTGTGACCACGCTGACTAGGCTGACCTCAGAGGGCGTGGCTTATCTGTGAGCCCGTGAACGCACCCTGGCAGCCGAAGTAGCTGCGCTCCTGCAGGTCGTAGAATCCGTCTCTGCAGGAGGAGCAGGTCCCACTGCAGACGTTGGGCTTACAGTGGCACTGACCCGTTTCCTGTCAGGACAGGATGTACAGGCGCAGACCGCCGCCGCCACGTCGGTCAACGAAACAAACGACCTCCAGTTCACATTGGACCACAAACTGTTCAGACCTCACCTGCGCACACTCCGCCACGCCGCTCAGGGTCCCCGCCGTGTGACACTCGCAGTCTGCAGGAGCACACACACACACACCTGAGTTCATGTGCTGCACTGTGTGTGTGTGTGTGTGTGTGTGTGTCTTACCCGTGCAGCCATCAGGGGAGTCAGACGACAGGCTCCAGTACAGGGGTTTGCAGCGGTCGCAGGCGGGACCCTCCACGTTGAGCCGACACTCACACTGACCCTGGGGGACGAACGGTTCTGACCCACGTGACTTTAACTACAACTTTATCTCTGAACTGGATTTCATTATCTTTGATTCATTCTTTATTGAACTGACTGTGAAATAAGAGAAGACTTACGGCTGGGGGCGGGACCACGTACTGGACCGAGCCGGCGGGATGACAGGTCCCAGCTTCAAAGACATCAAAGAGAATTCAGACGTTCATGATTTGAGTTAAAAATGTTCCAGGATGTGTGTGTGTGTGTGTTTACTCTGGCAGCTGGGGAAGCCGTAGGCGCCGTGTGCACAGCTGTCACACCTCAGGCCGCCCACGCCGGGCAGACACGCGCACTGGCCCGTCAGCTGGTCGCAGCTGGAGTAGCGAGAGCCATCGGCAGAGCAGAGACAGGCTGGGACACAGGGACACAGGGACACAGGGACACAGGGACACAGGGTCAGTCCTTCGTCCTCGTTAGAGACGTCGTCAGCTGATCCACACTCAGACACTCACGGCTGCAGGCTGGGTAACCATAGTAACCGGGAGCACACTGCTCGCACGTGGCGCCGCTGAAGCTGGGCCGGCAGTGACAGTGACCCGAGGAGGTGCAGCTGGTGTCCAGGGAGGTGCGGGGATCACAGGTGCACTCTGGGAAAAGTCTCATTAAGTTTCAGGGCACAGATGTGGCCACTCCCCCTTCACCCTTCGTGCGTGTGTGTGTGTGTGTGTGTGTGTGTGTGTGTGCACACCTTGGCAGTCGGGGTACGAGTGGAACCCGGACCTGCACTGCTCACATCGAGGCCCCTGGAACTGCGGCCGGCACAGACAGTGGCCGGAGGCGTCGCAGGCGTCAGGGAGGGAGCCGAGCGCGCTGCAGCCGCACACTGTCGATGACAAGCACAGCGTTGGTCACGTGGCTGCTGACACGCGTGTTAACCTGTTGTTGTTGTTGTTGTTGTTGTTGTTGTTTACGTTGGCACAGCGGGTAGTTGAAGTATCCTGGGGCGCACTGGTCACACTGGTCACCCTGGAAGCCTCTGCGACACACACTCTGCCCCGTTACCAGGTCACATGACCCCTCCAGACAGCCGTGACCTGAGCACTGACAGGCTGAACACACACACACACACACTGGTTAACACTTGTTTGTGGAATGTTGTTTGTGTGTGTGTGTGGGTGGCAGAGAACAGGATAAACAAACAGATAAATTAACAGCCTGTCTGTGGACTGCTATTTTGAGTGTGTGTGTGTGTGTGTGAGCAGCTGTAACCTCACAGCTGGGTGTTCTGACCCGGCGCCTCTGTGTGAGGAGCTTCGGACCATTTGCAGGATTTAAATTCCTCCAGTTTCACACACGCCCGTCCGTCTCTCACCCTGACAGCTGAGCCCGTGGAAACCCGGAGCGCACGTGTCGCAGTGGGCGCCGCTGAACCCGTGTTTACACACGCAGGTCCGGGTCCGAGGGTCGGGCCGGCAGGAGTTGTCCACAGTGCCAGCGGCACTGCACTCGCAGTCTGTAGGGGGAGGAGGCACATGGAGCTCAGGGAGGAACACTGAGGAGGAGGAACAGAAGGGGAGTCCTCCTCCTCTAATAACACGCAGATACGAGCTGAGTCACACGGCTCCTGTTATCAGCTCCACTGAACTGGACAAAGACGCTCAACTGGAGAAGGAGGAGCAGGAGGAGGAGAAAGAGAAGAAGAAGAAGGAAGAGCAGGAGCAGGAGAAGGAGTAGGAGCAGGAGGAGGAGGAAAAGGAGTAGGAGCAGCAGGAGAAGGGGTAGGAGCAGGAGGAGGAGAAGGAGCAGGGGAAGGAGTAGGAGCAGCAGGAGAAGGAGTAGGAGCAGGAGGAGGAGGACAAGAAGAAGGAGGAGCAGGAGGAGGAGAAAGAGGAGCAGGAGCAGGAGGTCTTACTGATGATCTCTCCGGCGGGTTTGGCCTCCCCGTTGTTGCTGGTGGGAAACGTGGGGACGGCTGGGGGGCACAGAGAGGGACATTAGGACGTTAAGGAGCTGTCCTGCAACAGGCGGCTCGTCTCTGGCGTGTCCGTCACTCACGGTAACAGTCGGGGAAGTTGACGAAGCCGCTGGCGCAGGAGGCGCAGTCGTCGCCGCCGTAGTTGGGTTTGCAGACGCAGCGTCCGGTCAGGTCCTCGCAGGTTCCGTCCGTGAACTCGGAGCGACAGTCGCAGGCTGCGGGGGGACGAGAGAACAACACGGTCAGACACGTCCACGTCCACCCCGAGGAGGCTCTGACGGGGACTCACGGGAGCAGGCCAGCGGCGAGTCGATGGAGTGGTCAGGTGACCGGTAGTAGGTGGGGATGCAGCGCTCGCAGTTGACCCCGGTGGTGTGGTGCTGCAGAGGACACACAAACGTGCAGGGGACACGTTAGGGTTTGGGAACCAGAGGAAGCATCGCCAGAGGCGGACGAGCAGGTCACCTGACAGTTGAGGCAGACTCCACCCCCTCGGTGGTGTCCGTGGACGTCCACGCTACCCCTCCTCTGGTCGACCTCGGGGTCGTAGAAACAGTCGAAGGAATGGCGGTGACAGTTACAGGCTGGAAGAGACACGCGGTGAGGACAGGGGTCAGAGGGGACAGACAGGAGGACAACAACAACTGCTGTGCCCTGCAGGGGGAGCTCTGGGCCCCGACCAATATAGACCATCATGCATTGCTCTGCAGGGGACGTGAGGACGCCGTCCTCTGAATGAGCCAACCAGGTTCAGACCTGAACAGACGCCACTCAGGCTAATTATGATGTTTGTCAGGGAACAGCTGCTGGAACATCTGGGGCGTGGTTTCACGTGGTTCAGCTTCTGTGAAACACGCAGAGACGGAGACACGAGGGGACAGACAGGTGTGCTTCTTCTGAACTCACGTTCACACTCGTTGGCGCTGTAGGTCGTGGCTGGTTTCCATGGCAACTGGTTGAATCCAGGGCAACACTGGTCACAAGACTCCCCACACGTGTTATGCTGACAGTCGCACTGTAACCTGTGAACAAGCCCCACACACACGGGTAAAACATCCTCTACAACAGAAGGACACAGAGAGACAGTGAATGTAGGGACAGACAGAGGACAGAGGCCAGTGTCCCTCACAAAGACAGAGTTACTGTCGGGGGCTGGCGGCCCCCCTGGGTGTGTGTGTGTGTGTGTGAGACCTCGCTCTGGACTCTGCTGATAACACGTCTGTGAATTGTGTTTTAAAAGGTTGATTGTGTTTCCAGCTTTCACCTTTTTCACTCACACACACACACACTCACACACACTCACACACACTCACACCCTCGTGCCTCCTCTCTCTCATGCACTTGAGGAAACAAACTTTCAATGGAGCGTTTCAAACCAAATTCTCTGTTTCCTGTCGGAGGACCTGCGGCTTCCTGACAACACACACACACACACACACACAGTCTTGTGCACGCTGCCATGCGTGTTCAGACTGAGCCGTGTCAGAGCAGGCGCTGCAGACAAGTGTGTGTGACGCCCCCCCCCGGTCTCCAGAGGGATTCACTGGATTTCAGAATAAAACAATTAAACTGGAAACGTGTGACCAGCTGCGGCCACATCTGGCTGAACAATTAGCACAGCTGGCGTGTGTGTGAACAATAGCGAATGAACAGCAGGAAGGAACCGTGGAGGCGGAGCTGAGCTGAACTCTGTGTTTCGCTTTCTTTTATTTGGAAGTGACTCAGGATGTCAGAAGGTCAAACAGGGCTCCGCCCCCACCGGGCCCAGCTCCCAGATGGAACAGTGACCGTCTCCATGGAAACCATCATTACTTTGAGCTGAGTCCTGTCTGGAAACTGTGAGCAGAGGAATTCCTAAATATGCCAGTTACTCCTGTCAGAGTACGTGTATGTGTTTATATACACACAGTACACGTATGAAGCATGTAGCTGCTCCCAGCCGCTCTGGTCTGTGTCACAGAGGAGGAATGTGGAGCAGGTCTGCAGACCAGCACTGACCAGCACAGACAGCACTGACCAGCACTGACCAGCACAGACAGCACTGACCACCACTGACCAGCACTGTGTGAGAACAGCCACATGAACTCCTCTGACACGCTGTCAATCAAACATAGGATGTCAGGGGTCACAGGGTCACGCCTCCTGTCAGCAGCATCCGCTGTACATCACACCCCCCCCCCCCCCCCCCCCCCCCCCCCCCCCCCCCCCCCCCACACACACACACACACACGGCCTCCAGTCAAAACAACTTTATGAATCACAACAGTTCAGAGTGAGTCAGTGACTGATGTGTGTGTGTGTGCAGCTGGAGGTCACCTGTAGGGGTCGTTGGGGTCCTTAGAGTTGCAGGCGTCGGCGTGTCCGTTGCAGACGCAGCGTCCTCCGATGCTGATGTCCTTGATGCTGTAGTAATACTGGACAACGTGGGGACAACGTTAGAATCGGCCCGAGAGACGTGACCTGAGGTGACCCCGCAGGATCGGCTCCTGATGCTAAACTAGGCGAACGGTGTGGCGGCCTCACCCGACGGGTGACGGTGGGGTCGCGAAGAGCTTTGCCCATCAGGTGTCCCAGCAGCGTGTTGGTCCTCAGGAAGCGCAGCCGGATGTTGGTGGCCTTGGTGAACTCCCTCAGCACCGGCGAGTACGAGAAGTTCATGGCGCCAGGACGACCGTTCACCAGGGACACCACGATCTGAGGACAGAGGGACATCAGGGGGACACATTACAGCCTGGGACAGCCACCATGTTCAGTTAGGACACGACAGTTTTCAGCTGCGCACACACACACACACACACACACTGACCTCTCCGTTCTCCAGGGGGACGATCCGTGAGTACTCGGTGGTGCAGATGATGTCATCATCACTGGTGATCCGCTCGATGGTCCTCTGTCCAAACCGTTCGATGCAGTCTCTCTTAGAGGCTGCGTGCACACACACGCACACACACACACACACACAGTCAGTAGTTGATGTTTTTAGGGTGTGAACTATTTTTAAAACTTTGGAGCGAAGGAAGATTCAAGATCCATACACTCATGTTCCTGTGTGTGTGTGTGTGTGTGTGTGTGTGAGAGAGAGAGAGTCTCAGAACAAGCTGTACACACACACACACACACACTCAGATGTTCTTCAGGCTGCGACACGTCTGGAATTTCCCTGCAGCCCACCTTGATTGACAGCTGCCATATTCAATCAGCTGGCAGCCTATGATGTCATTATGTCCCGCCCCTAACCTTATAGCAAACCGAGCCACCAATGAGGCAGCTCCCCTCGGGCGAGGGGACGGGGACGGGGGTTAGGAAAACATGAAGTAAGGCTGATGGAATCTGACGTGGTCGTAATCACCTCACATCTGGTGCGTGTTCAGGTGCGAGCGCACGTAGGAGCTTCTACTCACAGGCAAAGTACTGCCAGGGCTGGTAGGTCCGACCCGAGTCCACGGAGCGCTCCAGAACCCAGAGGTCAGGCCGGGGAGAGTTGGCGAACTTTATCAGCACGTAGGCCACGTGGAAGAGCTGCAGGAGGAGAGAGAGTCAGAACCACGCCACCGGAAATGACATCATACAGCCTGACCCATAATGCAACAGGTCAAACACGAGTCCAGTCTGATGAGCATTAGGGGCCAAACATATTGAAAGAACAACCCAGGAGCATTCCTGTGATTCCAGGGGGAGTGTGTGACCTGCAGGAGCCTGAGGGTCAGAACCTCAGGTCCAGTCCACGACCACGTCCACCTGCCCTGTCCTCCCACACACACACACACACACACACACACACACTCCATAGGATTTATGGATTAGTGGGGGCCTCCCAGGGCAGCCTGCCTATCCATCCAACACATGTTACCATGGCAACAGGGAGCCAGCAACAGGTCAGTCTGAGGGGAGAGAGGAGAGAGAGAGAGAGAGACTCCTCCCACTGATGACCCGCTTCTTATAGTCTGCTGAAGTGTGTTTGTGGTTCGAGGGTTGAAGCTGCGAGAGAGGAACACAAAGCTCTGTGTGTGTGTGTGTGTGTGTGTGTGCCGGCTCCTCGCTGGGTTAATAATTGAACACATTCCTTGGCGGCAGCACATTCCCGGTGCCTCAGGTAACCATGGAGACAAGACGGGGACAAACAAAGGGACAGGGAGCAGGTTAGGACCTGTTCAGACCCTGAGGAGACGCTGAGGACAGGGGACAGGGGACCGTTTGACTTTCAGAGACAGCTGAGCTGCTTTAGTCAAATAAACTCAGATCTGGATCAGGACCAACACTTCAGAACCGGGCCAAAGACAATCACAGAGACATCCGTCCTGACACAGGGGACATTAGATTACTGCGGCGCCTGGCTGAGGAGGAGGAGGAGGAGGAGCAGAGCTGTGACGAGGAGCTGCAGCTGTACCTGTCAGCTTCAGACAAAGCTGTCTGTCCACTGTCCACTGTCCGTCTCAGTGTCTGTCAGTGTCTCCCCCTCAGATCCAGGGGTGCAACAGCTGCTCTCACTCTGCAGTGTGTGTGTGTGTGTATGTGTGTTCTCAAAAAAAACGAAGGTCATTCCTCACATTCCAGGTCGATCTCGTTTCACCTCTCTTTCCTTCCTAATCCTCCCTGTCTCTCTCTCTGTCTCCTGAAGCTGAACCATGGCTGGACTGTTTGGGGGGGGGGGGGGGGGGGGGGGGGGGGGGGGGGGGCGGCAGGTGTTTCAGGCTCCAGCTGCAAAGCTTCACACTCCAGGAGGAGCAGGTCCAGACCCGTCCACGCTCCACGGGGACGGAAACGCCGACTTCCTGAGATCACATGGAAACATGAAGGAGGCGCCGTGCTCCTCCTCCTCCCCTCCACATCCATCAAAATAACCCTGACTGACAGGAGGCAAGAAGAGCTGAGAGGGGGAGGAGATAACGAGAAGGGGAGGAAGAGGAAGGATAGAGGAGATAGTGTCATGGAAACTGTGTCGTGGGCCCGTTCTCAGGGACGTCTTATCAGAACTGACGGAGGAGAAGGTGAGAGAGAAGAGGGAGGAGGCGGAGGAGGAGGAGGAATCCTGAGAGCAATGAAGGTGCTAATCTGACAGATCTGTGGCCCTGCAACAAAGGATTGTGGGTCGGCAGGAGGTAACCACACATTCCAGAGACCGACCCTCATCAGCCTCCCTGCTCCTCCTGCTCCTCCTGCTCCTCCTCTCCAGTCACTTTAAACCCTTTGTGTTGAAGAGCAGAAACATTCATGAACGCGTGAAGGAGGAAAAAAGAGGCCGAGAGAAAACGGGAGGAGAAGGGAGGAACGTTTTCTTTCCTGTGACCTGGACTCTTTCTGCGTTCCTGAGTCACTCCTCCTCCTCCTCCTCCTCCTCCTGCAGGGGTTTCCTCTATCTCTAATTATAACAGACAGATGAGAGCAGCTCTGCAATCAGCAGAGGGGGGGGGGTGAAGGAGGAGGCGTGTTTGAACAGCTTCATGGTTCGAACATGAAAAACAGAAGATTAACCCTAACTTGTTGACCTCTCACCCCCCCCCCCCCCCCCTCCCCCCCCCCCCCCCCCCCCCCCTCCTCCTCCTCCTCTTTGTGGAGAAACTCAAACAATCAGTGACCTGGTTAAAACTAATATTTACTGTCACATTAACGAGCCCCCCCCCCCCTTAGTGGAATGTCTCTGAGCAAAGTTTGATCAAATGTGTTAAAATGTTAATTAGCATAATGAAGGAGACGCTGATGACATCACACACGCGTTGTCTGCTCCCGTCCAATGAGACGTTGTCTCATAGCATCATTAGCATCAGGCTATTCTTAGCTGCCGCCAGGACCGGCACAAAGTGTCTTCCTGTCCCCACGCTGAAGCTAGACACACTGGACGTCCACACTGTCCCTACTGTAGTCCAATCAGACGCTCTGCAGGGGGACATCTTGGAGCATTCCAACAGGCGGGGAGTGGGGGGGGTGTTGTTCTTGACGTTTGGTCTCAAGTGGTTTTGTTTGGTCTACAACATGAGGAATGAGTCAACAAAGACCTTGAGACACCAGGAGAGGAGGACGGCCCACGTCCCTGCCCTGATGATTCATTGATCAAGTCTCCTTTAGTCATTCATGTCCCATACGTCCCCGTGGAGACACTTCACAACCCGCTGTGTCCTCCACGTCCGTCCACACTCGGTGACACCTTGATGAAGGCTCTGGTCTGTCCAGAGGACAAAGGAGCAGAAAGGACATTCCAGGAGGCGAGCGGGGACACGTCAGGGACACGTCTGTTCCATGTCACTTCTCTGACAGATCGTCTCTGTTGGTCTTCGTCTTTCAAACGTCACCAAAGAATCAAACGATGGAATAAGTTTATACCAGATCCCAGAAGGTTAAAGGTCAAAGAGACAGAAGACACCCAGAGGACAGGTGACAGATGTAGAGGAAAGGTGAAGTGTGTGTGTTAAAAACAGAAGAGCCTGAGGGTGACCTTTGACCTATGACAGATCAGCAGGTTGGAACAGAAGTCAAGCATGACACACACACACACACACACTTGACATTTTAATCAAAGTGTGAATGCTTCCTTTCTGTTTCTGTCCCAGCTGGAGTCCCCCCCCCCCCCCCCCCCCCCCCCCCCCCCCCCCCCCCCCCCCCCCCCCCCACACACTCATCACCTTCATCATCATCTTCACTCTGGTCTAAACGTCTATTTCCTGTCTCTGCTCAGTCCAGACGGAATCTGTCCTATTAAGGTCAGGCCCGTCTCTGTCTCCCTCTGTCTCGCTCCGTCTCCTCTGCCCCCCCACCCTCATTTTCCTGCCCAGTTCACAGAATGAATGAGTGAAAAATGTGAGACCACGATTACGACAGAGGACAGAGGACAGAGGACAGAGGGAGGACAGAGATGTGACGAAGACGAGCGGTCGACTGAGTCACGATGGAAATGAGGAGAGACAGAAATAAGATGACAGGACGTGATTCATCGAGAGAGAAAGACGCTTTGAGAGAGAAAAACAAAATGCAACGGAGAAAACTGACAGAGACAGACAGAGAGACACAGAAAGAGAGACAGACAGAGAGACACAGAGAGACAGACAGAGAGACAGACAGAGAGACACAGAGAGACACAGAGAGACAGACAGAGACAGACAGAGAGACAGACAGAGAGACACAGAGAGACACAGAGAGACAGACAGACAGACAGACAGACAGACAGAGAGACACAGAGAGACACAGAAGAGACACAGAAGAGACAGACAGAGAGACAGAGACAGGGAGACAGACAGACAGAGAGAGAGACAGACAGAGTCTCACAGGAGATACTGACTCTGGATCTGTAGCTACATGAACAGGTTAGTGTGGAATGGAGAATCATTTGTTGGTGTCCTCTGTCCTCTACCACCCCCCCCCCCCAAGGTGTGTTTGGACCAAGCTGAACACCGACAGGAAGTTTTCCATCAGCAGGCTGGCAGAGCTCTGCTGCTGTCACTGGGAACAATGGAGAGAGAGTGTGTGTGTGTGTGTGTGTGTGTGTGTGTGTGTGAAACCTGTCATCACACACAGGAAGTCAAAGACACGGCAGAGATGAAAGGATCAGTCAGAGGACATGTCCCCTCTGGAGACAGTGTGTGTCAACAAGTGGAGACAAACAGAGGACCTCACCTGAAGACACACTCTCTAATAACAGGCTGACAAACATGTCCTCCTCCTCCTCCTCCTCCTCCCCTCAGTCTTCATCACGCTCTACACCAGCCACCTCACATGTCCCTGGTTCCTCTGAGAGGAGCCACGAGGGTCAAAGTCTGAAGGAACAGCTCCCAGTCTGTCCACCACAATGAGAAAGGGACAAGGCAGGGACATGAAGGGACAGACGCTGAAGAAGAGGAGGAAGAGGAGGGAGAGGGAGAGGGTGCTGCTGAAGAAGAGAGTCAGGGGGAGACGGACGGGGTCTATTTGGGTCTTCTCTGAAGACGATGGGGGGGACAGAGATAACAAGCTGCTGCTGAGCCTCCGTCTGTCTCTGTCTGTCCTCACCTTGAGACGCATCGTCTTATCTCAGTGTCTGTTTCCACACAAACAGATCAGGACGCTTCTGTGGATCATACATGTATATATATGGGGGGGGGCTCGGCGAGTTGAGACGCGTTAACAGACATTCCAACCTGTCTCTGTCTTTCATTTACACACACACACACACACACACACACACCTGGCCCACCTACATTCTTTGAAGACAGAGCTGAAGCCTGGTAACTAGACCCTCTCTCTCTCTCTCTCTCTCTCTCTCTCTCTTCATGTGAACAGGCTCCTCCTCCTCTGAGGGAGAGAGGAAGAGGAGTGAAGAGGGAAGGACTGCACACACACAGGCTTGTTGAAGAGCTGAAGTGTTTGTTTCCTTCCCATGAATCACTGCAACAGCAGCTGAACCAGTGTGTGTGTGTGTGTGTGGGGGGGGGGTCCTACCTGTCCCAGGTTCAGCGTGACGTTCACCTCGTTGAACTCGGTGCTGCGGGACAGGGGCGGGCTCTGCCACCATCGCTCCGTGCCGTCAATGGCGTTGGTGATGGGACGCGCGCGGTCGCTGTCGCCCTGGCTGCAGATGTCACAGTACTGGCCCTGAGGGGACACACAGGAAGACGCAACGTCAATGACAGGAAGTCACCGAACCGCAGTCGTCTCTGAAAGGACGAGATTCATTTCAGCCCAGGTCGGGTTTCTGACGGCGTTGCTCCGGATTCGGTTTCTGCTCTTTTCACGTTGTGAATTCAGTCGTCTTCTTCCGTCTCTCTCAGTGGGACACGCAACACACTCTGTCCTGAGTCTTGACTTTGTCCCATCAGGACAAACACCCGAGTTTAAAGACCAGGGACAGACCCGGCTTGGATAGTGGACGCCACAGCAGGGACACAGACACATATAAAGCATCAAGTGTCCCCTGCTCGTCCCCTGCTGGCACCAGACGAGCCGGGACCTGAACAAAGGCCCAGTTAGAATCACTGCAGGGCGCGGAGGTCAGAGGTCACTGCTCGGGAACTGACTCCCTCCCACCCTGTCCCCACCCTGTCCCCGGCCCTCCTCTGTCCCAGAGATGTCAATCAACCTGAGGTCCTCTGAGGAGGCTGTGTGTTATTATGTTTAATATTCTTAATTCAACTTGGTTTAAATTCGGGTCAGAACCGTGACCCAGGTGTTTAAGGAGGGAAACGTGTGTGTGTGTTGGGGGTGCTCTGGACCTGGGGAGGGGGAGGTGGACACTCTGAGGACAGACTCTGTCCTCTGCTCACGTGTGGACGGCAGATCTCTGCCCTGATCCCAGATCAGGTGGAGGAGCGGTCACGGCCTCCAGAGGAAGCGCCGCTCCGGTCTCGCGGGAGCAGAGCGGACGGAGCCGTGTGATTGGCCGACACGGGTCAGTACGCGGGAGGAATGTAGGCAACAGGTGGGAGAGAGGCAGTCAGCGTGTTATCAGCCCCAGGGCCGACTTAATGTTTAACCCATGACGCTGCCAAACCTCCTGACGCCTCCTGGAGGCTCTGAGTCGGCCTCGGGCCCCGGCCCCTCTGCAGGGCGCGGGCTGTACGGCCTTATGTAAGCGGCCCAGCCGAGCGCTGCCGAGCCCCACAAAGGAAGCGGTGCGTGAAATGACGAGCTGGCCGAGAGGATTGAGACACATCACAGCAAGACCAGTTCTTCCATCACACCACTGCAGTACTGCAGTACTAGGAGCATACATCTGAACTACTGCAGTACTGGGAGCATACCACTGTAATACTGCAGTACTGGGAGCATACATCTGAACTACTGCAGTACTGGGAGCATACCACTGTAATACTGCAGTACTGGGAGCATACATCTGAACTACTGCAGTACTGGGAGCATACATCTGAACTACTGCAGTACTGGGAGCATACCACTGTAATACTGCAGTACTGGGAGCATACATCTGAACTACTGCAGTACTGGGAGCATACCACTGTAATACTGGGACCATATTACTTGTACTACTAGGACCATATTACTGTACTTCTAGGACCATGCCACACAGCCTGGTTCTGGTGAGGGTCGGGGCTCACCTGGATGGTCTGGCTCGGGTCCCCGGACACCGGGCCTCCGACCAGTTTGCAGTACAGGTCCTGCAGGGGCCGGCCGGAGTCGTCCTCCCCGCAGGTGGCGCTGGCGGTGATCTTGGTGCCCTCGGCCAGGTTGAAGTAGGGCGGGTGGAGGCTGAACCCGTTCACCCCGGGAGTCGGCAGCTCCTGGGCCGCGGACGGGCGGCAGCAGCTCAGCAGCAGCACCGGAACCAGCGGCACCAGCGGCACCATCATCCTCCACCTGCGCCCACAGATCCGCTCCGACGGGGGGGGGGAGTGGGGAGCAGCGGCGGCAGGAGGACCGGAGGAGAGCGCACCGGGAGCGGAGCGAGTCGGAGAAAAGTGCGGAACAAAGAGCGAGGAGGAGGAGGAGGAAAGTTTGTTCCGGAGCGTCGGAGCTCGTGTCCTCTCTCTCCCCCTGTGAGTGAGCGAGTGCCGCTCCGCACTCCTCTCCCTCCCTCCCTCACCTCCCTGTGCAGGAGGAGGGGTCAGCCCCCTCACGGTGGGAGAGGCCGAACCACCGGAAGTTTCATTAGTAATCAACCAATAACCGTCAGCGGCACCTGGTCACAGCAGAACACCAGCTGATCACTGGAGGCCACGCCCCCACAGACTACTAACTAACTAATAAAGAATCATGACACGCACACACACACACACACACTGACCAAACAACAACTGGACAGGTGACGTCATGACTGACAGCTGGCAGCATGTGTCATTAAACGACAGGAAGCACACACACACACACACACACACACAGTTTCAGGAGGATTCATTTATATGGGATTTATTTGAACTTGTTTCCATGTTCGGCTTCACACACACACACACACACACACACACACACACACACACACACACATTCCTTGGGCTCAGACCGTTCATCAGGTTCTTACGGACCGCCTGGAGGCTGACCAGAGCTCGGACAGGTTCTGGACCCAGTGGACACACAGACGTTTGGGAGGAAGTGAGAGAAGCTGCCTGGTCGTGGTTTCACTCCACTAATCCGCTCTTTCTCTGCGCCGTCTCCCTGAACCCTAGAACTAATCTACTTCCTGGTTACCATGGAGACCCAAAGAGGAGCAGGGGACTGGTCACTTGTCGTCGTGGAAACCGTGGACTGCTCTAACCCCCGCTGCTCCTGAGTGCACAGATGAAGAGGTTGGAATTTGAAAAGAATGAATGAGAGGCAGAAAAAGAGAAGTGTGTGAGGAGAGGAGGAAGGTGCGTTTCCCATCAGCCACTGGGCTCAGGTCTGCGTAAACACCCCTTTTACTGAAATCCAAACATCAAAGGCTTGAGTTTATGTGATTAAATCCACACACTGCTGAGGGAGCACAGTGTGTGTGTGTGTGTGTGTGTGTTTGTGTGAGAGGCAGGTACCTACAAGCCCGTCTCTGTGTCTCCTCCTCAGATCACAGCCTGAGGTCAGACACTTTTATCAAGATGTCTGCAGACGCCCTGAATTCACCTGCCCAGCAGCATCATGGGAAAAAGAGGGAAAATCTACGTCGACTGTCCCAGTGTCTCAGGGCTGTGGTTTGTCACATGTGGGACTCAGCTCCAGATGGTTGGAGACATTTCATGAAGAATCATGAAACACCATTAATGTCCTCTCTGTGTCTCTGTGTCTTTGAAGTCCACTGGTGTCTGAAACGGGACAAAGAAGCGGCGGGTAGTGTCTCGGCACAAAGAGACGAGATGGACAGATAGTGAAGAGGGACAGAGGACAAAGGAGACAAGCGAAGAGCGAGAGCAAGGAGACGTGATTGGACGCAGAGTCAGAGGAAGCCTTCAGGGACACACGTCCTCTGGACCGGAGCGTGTGATTATGACGCCGCCTTCAAGTAGCTTTGATGTTTTGTGAGGTTGAATTTGTCCACGTGCGTGGCTGTAGGGGGCGCTGCCGCTCACCTGCACTCACGGAGCAGCCTAGAAGAGACAAAGACACCTTTGGAGACACACAGAAGAACCCAATGCTCACAGCTTGACGAGGACACTGCAGTGACTCCATGTCCCTCGTCTCACAGCGGAGACACAGCGCCCTTTGTCTGTGTGTTGGAGGTATGCAGGAGGCCAGGTGAGGGGGGGAGGGGCTCCCGCCCCTTTATGTAAAGATCATTATTTGACGAGCTGAGACTCGTCCTGCGTCCGTCTCCTGAGGACACATGCACATATTTGAAATTTCACGGAGATGGAGCGGTGACGTGTTGGACTCATGGAAACTTCAGAGACGTCAGAACTCTGGACCTCAGGGACTTTGATAGAAAGGCTGTGACCTCAGGGAGCAGCTTGCCCCCTGCAGGTCATTCACAGAAGACGGGTGTCCTCTCTCTACTGACCCCCGACTGTGACACATGTTCTCAGGCCGTCGTGACCAGGAAGGAACCTCAGAGTGCGTTCACTGGTCATTACACCCACCTTGCCTCAGGCCTTGTGAGAAGCAGTGACGGGGGGGGGGGGGGGGGGGGGGGGAGGTGCCGTAGATGATCACGACCTACGTCTCATCTGCTCCTCACCTGAAGGGGGGGGGGCATAAAGGAGGAGACAGTATGGGAGCGCGGCAGCGAAGCCGTCATTAAGGTGGTGGAGGTCAAACACCGCCCTGTCATTCCCACCGTGACCCTGCTGCTCCTCTCAAAGCAGATGGCTTTGAGAGGACCACATCCTGGCAGGTGAGTGGTGACCTCATTGCTGTGGGACCACAGAAGCTACCTGTCAATCACAGCACTACAAGGGGGCGGGAGTAAGTGCGTGTCACAGTCAAAGGTTCTCCTTCCTGCACCCAGCAGCAGCCCTGCAGAGCTGACCAGGGCTGCTGCTGGGCGGGCCAATGGCCTGGACCACAGTGCCCTCTGCTGGCCACAGGAAGACACAGCGGGAGGGGCCCCTCACAAATGTCCTAATAATCTGATCCACTGGACTGAGTCAGTGTCTCCGTGTCCACAACACACGAATGTCCACCCGTTTCAAGTCTGACTTCCTCAAAAGATGTCGATATTCAAGTGTCTTCAAAACTCTATAAAATAACTACGAACGATGTTTTAATTCCACTCCTTATTTAACACAACCATTCACAGTCGCTTTGGTCGGATCCACTTAACAAGCACTGCGTCCACCTCAATGACACGTCAATGACACGTCACACGCGAACCTTCAGAAATTACAACGCAACAACTTTATTTTACCTCCATTTTATTTTACAAAGTTCCAGCGTGACGCTCAGAAGTTCCTGAAAAACACCAAGGGCACGGTTTTAGTTCCCGAATCAAAGACAACTGAACGTCGTTGGTGAGGGTTGGTGCTGGGGGAGCGTGGGCCAATCCAAAGACCACTTGCAGGTTCTTACTTTGCCACGATGCCGTCGTCCCTCGCCAGCCTCAGGATTGAGTCATCAGACTCGCCCTGCAGGAGGAGGAGGAGGAGGAGTCAGGCGTTAACTCAAACAAATCATCTGACCCGTCATCGTAGGCTGCACCAGGCGACAGGAGAGCACCTCGTGCACGTTGACAAAAACATTACAGCATTCAAGCCCCGTCCTTGCTCGCTCTCGGACTTACCATTCTGCGGATGGCGCCACAGATGGCGTAGGTCTTGAACTGACCGTTGAAGCGACCAGTCACCTTGTCGACCTGCAGAACACAATGCACGCTGGGTAAGACTGACCATAACTGTCCCAGCTTCAGACAGACAGAACCTTTGTTACCTCAGCGATGTTCATCTGGATGGAGGCGTGGTCCTTGGCTCCGATGATTCTGTTGCTAGCAGAGCTGCAATACACATTACAATGACATCAAAGAAGAGTCATCAACCTTCACTTTTAATACATCAGTGACATTTGATCATCTACAGTTTGACAAACTACACTATCTGAACTGTGAAAATGAGGTTGTAACATGTTTTTATCACTAAAAAATCTGAATCAGCAGAACAAAATCACCAGGCTCAAATATTTCACCTTTATTCTGAAAACCCTAAAGTAACTCATGACTTCCTGTCAATGGAGTGATGGCGCAGCTCCACAGGTCAAATGAAACACAGAACACGTTTTGAGTGTAAACGACATGAGAAACATGGAATCCATCAGCAGCGATGACATCATGAACATGTCAAGCTGCCGTCTCCTCAGTGTAGAAGTAGACCAGCCTTGCTCATCTGTAATCGATCTTATCTTATTTTTAAAGACAATTCACAATGCACCTCACTGTGCATTAACAGGGGGGACGTCCTCTGGCCTGAAGCCTCAACTACACTTAGATAAATCCACTGGGAGAAGTCAGATGGGACGTGTTTCCAGCTCACAGGTTCGTTCAGACTCAGCGAGCAGCGTGACGTCAGAGACGTGTCATCAGGCACAGCTAATGTAATAACAAGGAATATATGGAGCTATGCCTTCTGGGTAAAGATTCTAAGGAGCAGATGTAAACAGTGTTGTTTATTCTTGTATCATCTGTGTCTCAGAGCTGGTTGTGTGAACAGAAACGGTTTCAAACGGGACCCAGGTAACACACGATCCGGACCCGCACCATCACACTGGACCGGGACACTCACCATTTGCGGGGGACGTACAGGTCCACGAATTCTCCAGCGTCGTTCTGCATGTTGTGACAGGTTGTTCCGGTGGACACCAACAAACCTGGAAGACAGGAGACCAAACTCAGACCTCACAGCCTCCGGTGCTAACTGGCTAACGACCACATGCTAACACTGGAGCTAACGGCCCCATGCTAACACTGCTTAGCTGCCAGCACCACGCTAACACTCGGTGGATCTCCCACGCCCGCGGGTTCGGTTAAAGCAGCTGAGACCCGGACACCCACCCGAGCTGCACGCGGCTATTCCGCGGTGTTAGCAGGTTAGCACCAGTTAGCATGAGGGACCCGCATCACGACCGCATGTGGCCGCGCACACACACTCGAAAAACTGCGGCTATTTCCGCACACTTCAGGCGTTAAACACCGAAGACACGCACATCCGCGGACACACAGCTGCCTTGGGTCCAGATATTCACCGAACCACCGAGAGAATAAAGCAAATTAAACGTTAAAGGACGAGAGCTCGCGAAGAAACTCACCGAGTCCGACAAATGGCCGACAGGAAAGAGAGAGGCGGTGACCCGGAAGTTAAAACATCCATGTGTGGATGGGCTGAATATGTCGCCACCTGCTGGCTGATGGTTATCCGTAGGATTTCTATTGTAGTTGTGTGTCACTTACAGACCGTCTTAGCATGAGGTCATCATTATTATTATATTACATTATTGTGACTAAAAGGATCGTTCAGATCAGAGGGCGAGTGGCTGGTTATGACGTCACCACTCCTGACAGATTCCTTTGAACAGGCCCCTGCACGCTTGAGGCCCCCCCCCCCCCCCCCCCCCCAACAGGGGCCCCCCCCCCCCCCACTTCCCCCAACAGACGTGTGCTGACTGGAGTCTGCTGCCGTGGCCCCTGAGGTTGGACCGGAGGGACACAGACAGAGACACGTAGCAGCAGCATGTAGCATGTAGCAGCAGAGGCAGTGGGAGTGTTTCTCACTGTGACGCTGTCAGGTGGATCGCTGATAACTGGAAGGAATTTCTCAGCCTGGATGCTGATGTGTGTTCATTTCCTGCAGGGGAGGCGCAGCAACATGACAAAATAATAGTTTTTGCTTATTCCTTCACTTGTTTGTGTAACTTCTATTTTTTAAATTTCTATTTTCACCAAAAACACAGACACAGAGTCATGGCGTGACTTTTTATTAAGGTTAAAATCCCTCCATCCTACATGTGAAACCATAAAAAAATGGCACGACGAATGAGAAGTGGCTGTTGACACACCTCGCTCCCTTTAGAAGCAAATAATATGAAACTATTTGCATTTGTATTGAACACAAATATTAGGACAGTGTTGAACTGTGACATCATACAAGCAAAGAACATGTGATCGGCAGCTGTCAAAGCAACGTGCTTCAGGATGTTTCCTCCATAAAACTGGATTCATACAGACTGGACACACACACACACACACACACGCTTCAAAGAATCATCACATTACCTAATCACGTCCCAGGGTTATGAAAAGATGAGCCTTGGGGTGTGTGCGCGTGTGTGCTGGCGTCTCGGTGTTTTGCGCTCCTCACGGCTTATTGACACACGTGCAGCCGACCGACAGCTTGAACGGACACAGACACATCTTCTCCACTTCTCCTTCCAAAACCGTCTTGTGGACTAAGATCTGGAGGTGGATGGGTTCCGCGCTCATGTTGCCGATGATGCACCTCCTGCACTTGGCCATCAAGATGGAGTGCGGCCTGCGATTGACGTCCCTGTCCTCTCTGCAAGGGGAGAGAGCAGAGCTGTGAGGACGCTGCTTCTACTCTGGTTTCTGTAAGTGGGGGGGGGGGGGGGGTCTACTCACACCAGGGGGGGGGGGGGTGTCTACTCACACCAGGTCCCAGGGTGCCACGGAGGAGTCCATCAGGGGCGACACGTGCCTGATGGACATCTCGGTGACGGTGGTGGCAAGAGTGCAGTTCTCTGGACAGGAGGCGCACATCGTCCCCGTCAGACCGACCAACACCTGGAGACACAATCAGAGGACACGTCTCAGAGCCAGGACCAGATCAAAGCCCCTGTACAGTCAGAGAAGAAGAACTCACCAGGAGAGCTGCGAGCTTCATGCTGAGTCGTGCTGCTGTGGTGGGGTTTCTCTCTAGCAGAGCGGCCGGTGTCTCCCTCTTTATCCTCCATCAGCGCTGTGACGCAACCCAGGATTTTCATATCACACAAGTGATGACAACACTGTGTGTGTGTGAGAGAGAGAGTGAGTGGGTGAGAGAGACAGAGAGTGTGCATATGAGACAGGGGAGTCAGACTCTTGCAGAAGCGGCCTCGGTGCAGAGATGACGACACTGAGCTGCGGGAGGGAAATCCTCGCAGCGCGCTCGCCTGTCGGGACACGTCAGGAAAAAGGGAAACCACTGAGATGTTTGGGTTTGAGCAGAATTAAGAAACACCAGTGAAAGTTTCACAGAAACTGGAGGCGAGGGTATCCTCGCTCGGGGGTTTCTGTGGAAGCACCTGCATTTGTTTGCCGCTTTCCATGTGTGGGCGACGGGGAATCCTCCCATGGCATTAAAATAAAAATAAGAGATTAGTCAACCTGCATTTCCATACTGTGTGTGTGTGTAGATCAGCTTCCTCCTTCCACTGGTCAGTTTGTTTTGGGTGTGGCCCCAGTTTCTCACTTCTCTCTGCTTTTATTTTAGTAAGATTACCATGGCGTCATGTGGGCTTCTCACAGGTCGTGACCCCAGCCCCCTGCACATGACCAACATACAGAGACACGCCCCTCGGGTCAGTCACGTGCACGCTCATGGATCACCATGAGCTAAAACTGCAGCTTCACAGGCAAACGTCACTTTCTCTGAGTTTGGGAGGTTTTCCTTTGATGTCCTTTGATTTCCAAATAAATTGGAATTGTGATAAAAAGAGCAGCACGGTGGCCTCACAGTCAGAAGGTCCTGGGTTCGATCCCTGGGCCTGTGTGGGTTTGGCCTCAACCGCCCTAGGGTTAGGGTTACGCCCCTAGGAGCGAGCAGTCGTCTGTGTGCCAGCCCTGCGATGGACTGGCGACTGGTCCAGGGTGACCCCGCCTCTCATGCAGTGACTGCTGGGATTGGCTCCAGCGTGTTTGTGTCAAGACTGAAAGGAGCCTGTGATGCATCACTTCCTGTCAGGTCGGAGGTCATCACTGGGCCTTCGCTCTTTGACCTGGCTTGAGCTGGTGCGGTCGCTAACGTTAACGAGCGGAGGAGTCAAAATGGAGAAAACGGAGACGGCGTGATGTCATAACAATTTTAATTTCCGGTCACAAAGTTCATGAAGCAGAAGAGGAGGAGGAGGAGCAGGAGGAGGAGGAGGAGGACGAGGCAGCACAGAGAGCAGCAGCGACACAAACAATAATCCAGACTTAGAACACAGAACCACACAGGGACACGACACTGGAACCAGAACCACAGCCACTGGCAGCCCGGACCCTGGGCCTTTATTCTGGTCTACTGTGTGTGTGTGTGTGTGTGTGTGGCCTGGTGGGCCTGTTCTCTCCGGCCGTAACGGGTCAAACTAGAACTCGGGTCGTGCATCGGACGCCAGCGTCCCGGTGGTTCTGGTGCCGGTCCTCGGATCTCCAGGAGCGGCGGCGATTTCTAACGTACAACAAATCACTGTTCAGCTTCACGACTGCAAAAGACGAGCAAGGAACCGGCGAGCCGAGGCGGCGCCGAGCTGGACCATATTTACACCGAGCGCCGGTTCTTCAGATGAAGGAACTTCACTTTGGACGAGCCGTGAAAAAGTGCATTACTTTCCAAGGTGAAGCCATCGTGGGAAAACATATTCCATGCTGTGTTTTTAAACATGTCTGGTACAAAAAGTACAAAAACCTGGGTACAAATATTCAGCCTCGATGACGTCGTCCAGTCTGAACTTGTGAGAGTGAGTTGGAGGCGTTTCGACACCCGAGCTCAGCGGTGCAGAACAGAAACCTTGCGCAGCGGCGCGCTCCCGCCGCGTGACGTCTGCAGACACGCGGCGGCCGTGTCTGGACCTGCCGGGGCCGCGGCGGTTTCTTCTCTGCCGCTGGATGGGGAGCGCCGCCACGTGTCTAGGTCATCTGCAGGGGACACAGTGGGGACAGACGGGGGACAGTGAGGACCTGCTTTGCATGGCTCACAGCTGATTTGTGTTTTATAAGAGCATTTACATGTTGCTATCAACATGTGTACTGACAGGATGACTCAGCGTGACGTCATCCGAGTCAGATGTTTCTTCACGTTCCACCCACACATGCACACTCGCTCGCTCGCACACGTGTGCCCCGTGGGGCATGTTTCGGGAGCCGTACAGCTCCGGTAATGTGTGTGGATTTGTGCTGACTCATGGCGAGCAGCCCGACCTCGGCGCTCTGCCTCTGCATCTTGTGAACAGAGCAGGACGCCGCCTCCTCCTCTGCAGACGCGTCGCTCCGCTCCGACTCGCGCTCTCGCTTCCCCGTGATGGCGCCTCTGGTGTGGAGGAGGAGTCCTGCGGGAGGGAGGGGACACGCTCAGCTGGTCCCAGGAACAGACCCCCCCCCCCATCAACCCACTCACCTGGGTGCTGCGGCACGGCGAACTCGTGGTAGAGGCGGCTGCTGGCGTCCGAGTGGAATCCTGCGAACCAAGCACACCCTGGTCAGCCCCCGTGGAAACTGTGTCCCAGCAACATGTGACTGACACGCTGGCGTCAGCTACCGTGCGGCGGCGGCGGCGGCGGCGGCTCCTTGCTGTCGAAGTTGAGGAGGATGCTGCCGTTGCCCGTGGCGGCGGAGCTCCCCGACGCTGCGAGCGCTGGAAGGAGAAGGAGGAGGAGTGAAACATGTCGATGGACGTCTCCAGGCGTCCGCTCACATGAACTCCACCCACCGTGGCTGTTGGTCCCTGGCGGCTGCTCTCCAGGAGAGTACGCCATCAATCCCCCGTTCCCGTTCCCGTTGGTGGACGGCACCGACGCCAGCAGGCCTGGGGACAGACAGGAGGACGCACTGGCGTTTTTACATGGCAGTCAACAGGACGCAGGCCCCGCCCTCATGCCCGCCTCCTCTCACCCAGGCCCCGGTATCGGCTGAGCTGCTGGTAGATCTGCTTCATCCTCTCGATGTTGAGGCGGCTCGCCTCCGCGTGGTGCACCATGGGCTTCGGGTAATGGACGCCGATGACGCACTTGGCGGCCGCCTGCACGGGCTCCGGGGCGTTCCACGGGTCGTAGATGTACTTAGCGGGGAAACCTCGGAGGACAGGTAAGTATCGTCTGGAAGCACATGGAGACATTAGACACGCCAGCTGGTGTCAACAGGACGAGGAGGAGTCAGGGGCGGGGCCTCAAACGAGCCACTTAAAAAATAAACCAGCGAGTCTTACTGAAGCTACAGGTGCAACAAAATGGAATCTAGCGACGCCCACAACACGCCGCAGCACGGCTGCAGGAGGTCAGCTGGCGCCGCACAGCGTGGCGGACACACCCACCTCCCGCCTCCACCGGGAGGCGCCGCCGAGGCCGAGGGCCGGCGAGGCCGAGGGCCGGCCCCCGTGTGACAGAGAGAGGAACCTACCTACTGACCGGGTCCGAGCTCACCGAGTCCGAGGAGGGGGGGGCGAGTGGAACTGTGGGAGGGAGGGGGGGCGTGGGCGCCTCGGCGGCGCTCGCCTCGCTGCCAATCGGTGGACGATGCTCGGAGTAGTCTACTGTGACACGCAGTTAGAGCAGAGTGCATTGACCCCTCCCCCCCACGACCACAGCAGGTGCATGGAGGAAAAGTTCAGCCATCTGGACATGTCCTCTCGTGTCCTCTCCCCCCCTCCCGTGATCAGACAGTGGTGGAGTGAGAAAAGAGCTCAGGCCTGGTCCCGCCCCCGCTGACTGTCCCCTCCCACGGCACCGCTCTGGGCCGGCCCCCAAGGAGCCCCTCCCCCATTTCACCAAAAGGGACCAAGACCGTCTCACCAGGGCGATCAACGAGCAGCTGAGAGTGAGTGGGCGTGTCCACACGTGCAGCGCTGCACTCACATAGGCAGAGCACCACTGAACACTTCATAGGGGTGGGGCCAGGGGGCAGGACAATGCAGGTGGCCCCTCCTCTCCACCCTTTGGGAAATGTTCTCCGGCCGCCGGTCAGAATCCCTTTTGACGGAATGAGACGCCCCCGAGTGACGGACCTGCCCAGAGCGCCACACGGCCCGGGTGGGAGGGGTGAGAGAGCGGCAGAGGGGGGAGGGGCTGCTGAACTTTTCCCCCAATCCCCCAAAAGAGATGACACACACACACACACACACACACACACACACACACACACACACACACACACACACACACACACACACACACACACACACACACACACACACACACACAAAGAGAGGAAAGAAGGACGTTCACTTACTCTGAGTTCTGGAGGTCTGTCTATCCCTCATTCCCTCTGTCCTCTCTCCCTCTCTCCTAACCCTCCACGTCTCCTCTCCTTCCTTACCTCCCTCTCTTCCATCCCTCCTTCACATCCCCCCCCCTCCCTCCGTAGGCTGAGGCCAGGGAAGGTGCCCACCTGATGAAGTCCCCGTTGGGGTCGGTGCGGCGGCCGAAGCCCACGGGACAGTAGCAGTGGAAGAACTGCTGGAAGAAGGAGCTGCAGGAGAGCCACATCCAGCTGCCGGCGTTCACGCTCCAGTCGGCGTCCAGGAGCAGCTCCTCGAACACCTGCGGACACGCACGCCACAGTTTGTTTCCCGCGCGTCACGTGATGCCCGCGCCGACCTCCGGGCGACCCCGCCGAACTCTCACCTTCATGCCCTCCTCCCAGCTGATCCACAGGTCGCCGCGGGTCAGGAAGCAGGCGACGGCGTGCCGGGCCAGGTGGTGGATCCAGCCCTCCTGCCGCAGCTGAGTCATGATGGCGTCGATCCAGGGGAAACCCGTCTTAGCCTCCGCCCACTTGGCGAGGGCCTCCGGGTTTCGGTCCCAGGGGATGCGGACGCAGATGGGGTTCCCCTCCATCTTGTCGAAGCGCGGGTTGTTGGTGGCCGTGGTGTAGAAGAACTCGCGCCAGAGCAGCTGGCCGTACAGAGAGAGCGGCGGCGAGCTGTTCTTCTTCACCTGCGCACAAACACAACGACTCAGAGGCCCGTCGGCGCCGGCACGCGCACCTCGCGCCACGCCCACTGACCTTGCGGTAGAGGTCGGTGAGCTTGAAGTAGAAGAGGCGGCAGGAGAGGCAGCCGAAGCGCAGGTACGGGCTGAGGCCCGTGGGGCTGGCCAGCAGCGAGTTGGCGTTCATCCTGGGGCGCTCGAAGTTCGCCACCCACGCCTGTGAGCGGAAGAGGGAGTGGGAGGAGTCACAGAGCGGCAGGTGAAGAGAACACGATCAAGTGTCGGATCTCGCGGCGTGCCTCACCTTCCTCTCCAGGTGGCGCTCTATCCGAGTCAGGGCCTCGGTCTCTCCTCCGGGCCACACGGCCGACGGGAGGCCCTCGATGTCAAAGCCTGAAACGTTCAGTCGCTCGTCACCCTGCACGTACTTCTACTCCCGTGTGTGTACTTTGAATATTTGTTCCTTTCTCTGAGGCTGCAGTTATTTTATTTATTGAACTTTTCCGGGAAGCAAAATGTTTATAATAATAATTTAGAAAATCAATCACAACCCTGATGACATCATCACCTGCTCACATCCTAAACACAGCTCTGTCCAGCAGAGGGCGCCCCCCCACCCACTAGAGGACAGCTAACAGCTAAAGAGACGTGGCGTCCAACTGTAATTTAAGCATGTAGCTCGCGCTCCGTTTTCTCACCGAGCTCCTCCAGCGACGGGACGCCATACTTGTCCCCGTGGTTGTCTGAGACGGGGGTGACGCAGCCGCCCATCAGCGCGTCCGACAGCGTCTCCGCCGGCATTTCGGGAGGGTCCAGCCGGCTGATCAGCGTCTGGAAACGCTTGTAGGTGAGCGGAGGCTGCCCGCCGTTCAGCTCAATGATCCTGGGTCAAAGGTCAAACAAGGGAGCTTAGTCAGAGACACTGAGCCAGAAGAGGAGTGGAACTGCGGGACCCTCACCTGTCCAGGTCGTAGAGCGTGTGTGAAATCTTCACGCTGACCTCCACCCCCGCCTCCATTGCCAGCTTCTTGATGGCTGCATCCCTCTCCTTCCCGAAAGGCTCCGAGTCGTACTCGAAGGTCAGACGAGAGATCTTCCACTCCTGAGACAAGAGGACGACACGTGCACACGTTCAGCGCATGTTTGGTTTGAACACCAGAGCGCCAGACGGTCAGGCCACGCCCACCTTAAAGAGCCGCGGGAACACGTTGGCCGGCTGACCCCTGATGACGAAGAGGCGGGAGTTGAGCTTTCGAAGGTTGGCGTCCAGATCCTCCAAACACTGGAGGAGGAACCTGAGGAGGCGAGAAGGAGGCGGGCCAGAGGTCAGCTGCAGGGGTCAACAACTGTTTGATATGAGACCAGGGTCATCTCTACAGTGCATTTTAAGGTTAAATCTTCCATGATGCACTGCACTGTCTTCACGTGTGGCCTCCTGAGAAAGGAGGCGGTTACCAGGAAGTAGTTCTCATCTGACGCCTGAATCAAAGCCCCGCTCACGGCCGCCGCCGCCACAGAGCTGAGCGCCAGGTCGCACACACTGGGGGCACGAGCTCGTGCACGGGCCAGACGCCCTGACGTGTCAGAACCAACACGTCAACAAAGACGATTCTATTTTTATATGTCAGCTGAGAAAAGGCGGCGGAAAGATCAAAGACATTCTTTAATCTTCACGTGTCACATGATCCAAACTCTGCTTTTTCTGAACGCTGTTGCTGTGGAGGTCACCCGTCGCCATGGAAACGGTTTCCAGCACAAAACGAACGAGTCGAGTGTTTCTGCTCGTTCCTGAGAAAACGACAACAACAGGTGTGTGTGTGTGCAGCCTCTGGCCTTACACAACTGGCCTACACACAACCATCCTTTAGCCTAGTGACCTCATTACACACACACACACACACAACGCCCTCTGGGCCACGTCATCAGAGACGATGCGGACGAGCGGCAGGACATGAGACGTGTTGTCCCTACGTCCATATGGGCGACGGCGTCTGCAGAGCTGGAGCTGCGGGACCATGAGTCACACTTGAGCGGCTCTCCGTCGCCCCCCAGTGGCAGCAGAACCTTTCCGCCGGCCTCCGCCGTGTCTTCAGGATTCAGTTGAAGTTCATTCAGCCGGAGCCGAGCTCAGAGCCGAGGCCCAGCGGCCGCCTGCTCCTCACAAGTGGGTCAGGATCACGTAACTGCTCCCACGTTTCTGGCACACTGACCTACATCTGCAGAGACGCCGCTCACAGTTTCCACCGGGGACAAAACAAAACACCGCTCACCAACAAAGGGACGCGTCCAAAGTTCAGGTCGAGTTCGGCTTCAGGGGCCGGATCCATGAATCCAGGCCGCTGGTGTTAGGGTTAGGGTTAGGGTTAGGATTCATGAGCACCTGAGGATGACTCACAGATGTGTGTCAGAGATACAGAGGCTTAACGTCTGACCCACTGACCCCAGAACCACAGGCCCGCCAGGCAAAAATAACACAGCTAATTGGATGAGTGGGTCAGATCCAGACCTGCAGTGACAGGTGTCCACACGGGACAGACACGAGACAGACGCGTCCACAGCGAGCGGTACTGAAAGTGGTTCAGAGGAAGCTCAGGGGTTGGACAGAGGTTGGACAGCAGTGCGTCCTGTGCGTCCAGTACTGTCATGTGACATGGAGGGTCCAAGCCCCTGGTCCTCCTCTCTGTCCCCGCTGCCTCTGTCCCCCACTCTGACCTACAATGAGCTTTTTATGCCGTTACGTGCGTTTCCTGCGTTTATAGTCTCACAGCGGGAGGCCACTGAGTCAGTGTCTTCACTCCTGACTGAACTCACGTGAGGACGACTGAGAGACAGAAATAAATAGGGAGGACGACGACCCCCCCCACAGAGGAGGAGGCGCGTCCCCCCCACCTGAGCAGCTTCTGCAGCAGAGCGATGCTGCCGCCTTGTGGTGTGTTGCAGAACTGCAGCTCTCTTTTAGGACTTGTGAATTTGACGTATTCATTTACCAAATTTGATAAAAACACAAAGTGTTTCAGTGGCCACGCCCCTCAGGCCTCATTTCTGCTGAGGTCATCTTACCTCCACCTGTTGACCCCGACGTTGGAGGATCCTGCGAACCACGGGTCCAGGAAGTAGACGCAGCGCACCGTGTCCGCCCCCCGGACCGCCTCCCGCAGCGCCGGGTTGTCATGGAGACGAAGGCCCTTGCGGAACCAGTGGATGGAATTTCGGGTCATTTTCTTCTGAAAGAGAAAAGGTGACGGAGAAGATGAGCGACTGAGAGGAGGTGGAGCAGAGACACAGGTCAAACTGGATCCTGACAGCAGGTCTGGGCCACAGCTGTGATCCTGAACCCGCTGAACCATCAGGACCAGCTCTGCTGGACCGGGCCCCCATCACTGGGACATGATGATGGTCAGGCAAGGAGGGAGGAGGAGGAGGAGGAGGAGTGGGTCAAGATGGAAAGTCTCAGACTTGATGATGAACATGATGAGGAACATAGGAACTTATGAAACACGAGGAAGATGAGGCTGGTGTGAGATCAGCTGCTCCTCAGTGGAACACATGGGGAGGATAATCTCCAGATGAAATGGGGTCACAGGTTCTGAATGAAGCTCAGACCAGGTGAGTGGACCGGGCTGAAGATGAAGCTAAAGTTGAAGCTGACGATGAAGATGAAGCTGATGCCGGGGCTCGAACCCGCGCCGGCCGGGGCCTCGGCGGAAGGTAAACAGCGGGGCAGAGAATCGGGGTCAGCGGAGCGCCGCTTATGTAAGTGAAGGTTCGGGTCAGAGTGACGCCGCTCACCTGGAGCTGCCTCCCGGAGCTGAAGTCTAGGCCAGGCCCGGAGACAGACGCATGTCCCGGCTGGCTGCAGGTCGGCGGGTCGGTGCGGGGCCGGTGCGGGTCGAGCGGGGCCGCGGGGCGCCGGTGGCTCTCCGGGTGTTTGTGGCTCCGGCTGCTGCGCTCCTCAGTTTCATAAGAGGTGGCCCAGTGCGCATGCGCAGGACAAGTGCCCTACTCCCAGGACGCGTTCACTGACCTGTCGGAAAATCAGACAAAACAAAAGAAGATGTGAAAACAAGCGCCTAGATTTAACAGCAAGCCCCTCACTTTCTGGAATTAATATATAAACAAAGCTCACATTAAAATACATGGGTTTAAACTGTCTAACAAATAAATGTGCTCATGAGATTCACAGAGTGATGCACACGCACTTTGTCCCCCAGGCTCAAATAATGATTTCATAATTAGCAATACTACCACTACTATGACTACTACTACTACTATTACTACTACTACTACTACTACTACTACTACTACTAATAATAATAATAATAATAATAATAATAATCCCACAGGAACAGATGTTTTGAGATCGGACTGCTTCTTGCTCTGTGCTGTTTTTTAAATATATTTTTATATGTAAGGACTAAGGTTTTAACGTAGATTGAAAGTGAAGAGGTGAAAGCATCCGTCTCGTCTGACACCGTCTATCTCTGTCCGGGGAACAAACCGCAGACAAAGGAAGATCAGCCTGTGACGGTTTGTCATGTGAGTCTGTTATTATTCAGAGTTCTGCCTATTGTTCCCTTTCCCTCATGAGTTCACTCTGTGTTTGGACACGTGTCTTTCTTTCACTTTGTTTGTTCAAATTCATGTTTCAATCAGAAAAATTATGAAGATGCGTTTGAAAGTTTGAAGTTGTCATTTTTCCTTCAGAACGCGAACGCATCAGCGGCCTCTGTTTGAACGTGAACGGTGACGTCTTTCCAGTCCTGCTCTCCCATTGGTCAGTCTGTGGTCAGGTGGGCGAGGCCGGGTCACGTTTATCAGGCGTGGAAACACGGAAGCAGATGACCCCAGAACCAGAACCAGAGCAGAAGACATTCAACATGGGGTTCATGGTCAGTCACTTCAGTGACGTCACATTCATTCATAAAACAACATTCACACAAACATTCCACACCCACATTCTTCTGTCATCAACTTCACAGGTCCTGGGAACAAGAAACAGAACTAGAACTAGAACCACAGTCTGATCCACATGGTGAATCACACACACACACTCAACCGTCATCCCCGACGCGTCCCCGGCACGTGAAAATGTCCAGAATGTCCCGTGAGCCGATGGTTCTGCTGACGTCTCGTCTCAAGGCCTCGTGGAGTTCTGACGTCACCTCTGGAAAAACATCTGCACATTCTTCAGCCAGTGACGCGTCAGCCTCTCAAGGTTCCCTCCAGTCTGCAGGATCCTTGACCCTGCACAGAACTACTAGAGTACTACTCCAGTAGAACCAGTATCTGAGTACTGACGCCTGAGTTCCTCTAAGATCAACTACTCTGAACGGAGAAGATGAAGGAAATTATTTTCATTCGTCCATCTCTGAGTGAGCGTGGGAGTAACGTGGACAGCCTGTTGACGGCCTCCTCCTCCTCCTCCTCCACCTCCTCTCTGCGTCAGCAGGAGGAACAGTGTCAATGATTCTTGCCTAGTGAAACATGTTTCTGTTTCTCAGCAACACAGCGATAAAGTTCCCGTAAGAATTCAGTTCATTAAAATCATCATGGCAGCAGGGGGAAGTGGAGTAGAGTGGTGGGCGGAGCCCAACCTCTGACCAGCACAGCCTTCTTTAACGATGCTTCTTCCAGTTTGTGTATTAGAGAGGAGGAGGAGGAAGGAGGATTCAAACTTCCGTCTGTCCAACACATCTGAGTTCTTCGTCACGACCGTGGGCTCCGATCCTCAGATGGTCACATCCAGCCTCTGTGTCGTCAGCATGGAGGCGAAGGATTGACTCACTGAGAGCGTGTGTGTGTGTGTGTGTGTGTGTTGACTCACTGATGGAAACAGAAGCTGAGACAGGTCCAGGTTTATAAACTGTCTGAAATGAGAGGTGAGCAGTTGACAGCAGTTACAGCCACAGGGGGCAGGGGCCTGGTTGCCATGAGAACCTGTAGCTGAAAGCCCCAGGCAGCAGCACAGCTGAACTCTGGGGACTTGAACTTTGCGGTGGCGGTGGATCCTGGGAGGTGACGTGTGTCAGCAGGCGTCAGGTCGAACATCATTTAACACAACTCTTTGAAATGCTTCATGCACCTGAAGGCCTTCGTCGTCTCCTCCTCCTCCTCCTCCTCCTCCTCCTCTGTTCTCTGGGCCCGGCTCACCTGGACGAGGCCGAGGAGGTGCGAGTGGAGGTCGTCGTGGACAGCTCCCCCTGCAGCGCCACCTGTGGGCTGGGCCTCAGGACTCAAACGCTGTGCTGGAGGAACCACGGCGGGACAGACGGGCCGGAGGTGGCAGAGACACGAGACGTGAGGGATGCCAGAGAGGAAGGCAGCTTGGTGTCGGGGGCGTGTCGGGTCCAAAAGGTGAAGTGTCAGGAGGCGTGGCAGTGCGGCCTTAGCACGATGACTGTGACCTCAGGACAGAGGGTGGAGGCCGACTGTCTGGGAGAAGTGATGGAGGCGATGGGGACACTCTCCTGGAGGTGAGGGAGGAGGGGGAGGAGCACGCAGCAGCAGTTTGTCCCTCATGTTGTTTTAATGTGGTCAGGGTGTCGTGGCGTTACGCTCGAGGAATCATCACCTCTGACGACTCTCTATTTGCACGATGGGCCGTTCCCCAGCTGGGCCGCTTGGTTCTGGACCCGGTCCGAGAGGAGGACGCAGGTCAGCACACAAACACACACACACACACACTCGTCCCTTTATCCGGTGAGACCCAGAGCTCCTGCTGACCTCTGCTGACCTCGGCAGGGACGTACCGCTGTGACGTGCTTGACGCACGCTTCCGCCGAGTGAAGAGGGTCTACTGGGGCGTCCGGGTCTTACCTGCTGGGATCCTGAACCTGGATTACTGAGGCACTGGGGCCCAGTCAGGCTGTGTTCTAACGACACACGAGTTAATTTCACACATGTTTTATTGGGTCACAGCAGCACAGAAATAAATACCACGTTCACAGATCAGATCCTGGAGCAGCTCGCTCCTCACAATAAATAACACATAAATAATAAAAACATCTCATCTACTGGACTCTAGTGATCATGGTTCCCTTCAATCACAGACACGACATCAACAATAAATAACATTTCATATCTTGGACCCTTTATGTACAGCTGTTTCCCTTTTCGCCCTCAGCTCTGAACATCAACCAAAACACGGGGGAGGAGCTTCACTCAACCACACATGGGGGGGGGGGTGGACGTCACTCTGTCTGGGGGACAGAGATGGCCGGGCCCTTGGGGTCATCGAAGCGGTCCATGGTGTGGAGCTGCATGATCATGTGCAGGCCGTAGGTGAGCACCAGCACCATGAGCAGGCTGGTCATCAGGCCCATCCAGATGCCGGGGGAGAAGAAGCCGGCGCAGTCGCTGGCGTACGAGAACTCGCCGTCGGACACGTTAAAGCCCTGGATCTGCAGAGGGAGGAGTCCAGTTATTTCAGTGGCACGGCGTCTACAGAGGGACGACATCACGCGAGACAGAAGTGTCACCGTCTCACCTGGAGGTCTTCGAAAGAGACCCTCCACTGATTGGCTGGGTCCTTCGACGAGCGCGGCACCAGCAGCGGCCAACGGAAGCTGGTGACGGACTCGCAGCGGTACGAGTACTCTGCGGGGGCGTAGACGTGTCTGCTGCCGTTGAACGTGGCTTTGGTCCCGTTGTACTCCAGCTCCACGGCGTCCAGCGTGAACCAGCGGCGGGCGGACACCTTGTAGTGGCGCTGGCTCATGGCGAAGCTGGACACACACGGTTAACGTTAAAGCTCCCGGCATTCGTCTGCGTCTTTCTGTTTGTTTAAATACGGATGAGGCGTGAACTCACATCAGTTTGAAGCTGCGGTGTCCGAGGACGTTCTCGTAACTCAGAACCAACCTGGACGAGAAACAGCAGCTTTAGTTGACAGTGACAGGCACAGGACGTTAACCAGGTGAGTGATTTTACTTGGCTCTGGTTCTGTCGCAGCTCGAGCCTTCGACCTTTGGGCTGACTCCCTCTCCGAAGGTGGAGGAGGTCAGGTCGTGCTCCTCCCAGCTCCCGCTGCGCAGCACGCTCACTGAGAGGCCTTTAGCCCAGAGCAGGATGCAGGCGCTTTCCCCCTCCTGCAGACGACGTTTGTCAGAAAAACACAACATCTCCCGAGAGTCGAACACGTGACCACGGCATCGCACCTTAAACTCAACCGGAGCGTAGATCCCAGCCTTCTCCTTGATCCTCCGCTGCCTCTCCCTTTCTCTCTCCCTCTCTCTCTCCCTCTCCCTGTATCCTCCTCTGGACTGCAGCAGCGAGCGTGCTCCTCCCACAGCGGCCTCCACGGACAGAGACGCCGCCTCCTGCACAGACGCGAACGACAAGCCTGAATCATAAGCTCTCTGAATGCGGTGTGTCTGGCAGAGAGGTCACTGACCCTGGAGGGCCGCAGCGCCGTGTAGATGGCCGTGTACGGGACAGACTGGGCCTTCATGATGCTCAGCACCTGACCGATGACCTCGTCTGGAACACGTCACAACACGTCAGAACGGAGAGAAAACACGAGAAGCACAGACTCCACTGATTCACCCACCGTTTCCACTGAGGACCTCCTTGGCAGACATCAGATCAGCCCTGAGACAGAGGACACAGTGAGACACACTTCAGCCCCATTAAGGACCAACAACATTTTTTCATGAAAATAACACGTTGACGAGTTACTGGAGGAAAAAACACAAACACATTGTTTTTGACTGAAAGGACCAAAGCTGACGGTTGTGCTGATTTCCCTCCTCCGCCCGTACCCAACGCCGTAGGGCAGCCTGAACACCAGCAGGGCGGGCGAGGAGGCGTTCAGCCTCAGCTGACTCAGCGTCTCCGGGTCCATGTACAGAGGGGATGTTTCCAGCTGGTCCTGGAGCTGGCCAATCACTGCATTCGAGGCGGGCCAGGACACGGCAGGTAACACCAGGGGGGAGGACGTGGACATCAGAGCCCCCTGAGACACGGGACGATCACAGGAGGGACAACAGTCAACATGGAACTGAGGACGAGTACAAAGATCTTCATCCTCCTCCTCCTCCTCCTACCTCGAGGTTGGGGAAAACACTGTCCTGCTTGTTTCCGAACGCTCCTCCGTACATGGTGAAGTCCTCCACGCTCATCTGAAGACAGGGGCGGGGACAGGGGGACCATCACGTTGGGTTCTGTTTCATGGCTGTGACATGTTAGGAAGCCAGTGAACACGTTTGAGGGGGCGGGGCCATACCTTGTCCTGTAGGAACAGCACCACGTTCCTCGGCCCCACGCTCAGAGCGCTCTCCAGGTAGGCGGCGAGCTGCTGCTGCCCCACGATGTGGCCGGCGGTGGGAGGGGCCTGGCGTGGAGAGGAGACCCTGGAGGAAACAACAAACACGGCTTCTGTCGCTGCAGGTGCACTGTGGGTAAGAGCGAGCTTCAAACGAATGAAACACGCCAACACACCGTATGACGTCAGGTCTCAGGTGACACGACACCTGTCAATCATGAGCATCACTGCTGAGCTCTCAGCTGATGTTTGATGACGACATGAATTATTAGTCTTTTATCAATAATTAAAGAGCAATGATCGTCGAGTTCCAACGAACCAGAGTCTGAGACGCGCCTGCTCCAGAAGCTAACAGCTAGCTCCAGAAGCTAACAGCTAGCCGTGTGTCCTGTGTCTTTCTCACCCTTCACTCGTCCACAGGATCAGCGGCACCTGCTCGTCACAGCTCCCCGCGTGTAGCGCGCTCAGCAGGCCGAGCATCACGGCCAGGGCCGCGGGGAAAGTGATGCTGCTGCAGCGGGGCTGCGGAGTCCGACCCGACGCCATCTTTACTCTCCTCTGCTGTCAAACAGCCAGTGACGTCACGGGCTCCCGTCATCCCCTCACGCTGAACACTTAATATTTAGAATATTTATTGTTTTAATTAAAAGTTCACAGCAGCCCCATGAACATGGGTAATTCATGTATCTTATAGTTTAATTTCCTTCCGAACGTAAAATGACGTCAACACAAGGGAAAACATGTCTGAGATCGCCAGAGGTCGCTGTTTCCTCTGGAGCGGCTGACGTCACGAACACAAACTTTACAAAGTATCAGATGACAGCGTCACAACAGGCTCATCATCATCATCATCATCATCATCATCATCGTCACAACTTGATAAAACGAGGGCTGGTCTAAGCCAAAGTTAGCGTGTAGCGGCACCGCGCGCGCGCGCGCGCGTTTACAAACACTTGGAGATACACACGCACGCTCACACACGTAGAAACGGGCTGAGCTGCAGTGTGTGGACCGGGGACAGACAGGGGACAGACAGGGAGGCGGCCTCTGGCTCGCTGTGTGTCCGGACCATGCGGGCAGGGAATGGGGACGAAACCAGAGTTTCTCCTCTCAAGAACTTCGTGGCTGGAGGAGTCGGTGGAGCCTGTCTCCTGCTGGCGGGACACCCGCTGGACACCATCAAGGTAACTGACCGGGTACATATATATATATGTGTGTGTGACTGTATACTGTATATATCTGACGGTATGCTCCTGAGTGTGTGTATGTGTGTGTGTGTGTGTGTGTGTGTGTATATATATGTGTGTGTGTGTGTGTGTGTGTGTGTGTGTATATATATATATGTGTGTGTGGTGTGTGTGTGTGTATATATATATATATATATATGTGTGTGTGTGTGTGTGTGTATATATATGTGTGTGTGTGTGTGTGTGTGTGTGTGGCCACATGGACTCAGTGATCAGGCGGTTGAGGGGATTACTGATAAATCAGCTTAACATGTGACCCCGGCTGTCAGACTGACCCCTTCAACAGCAGGTTACTGTCACAGATCAAAGGAAACTCCACTCAAACCAAACATAGAGAAATATCTGCTGGGTCTCGTGCGCAAACAAACTGTTCTCAGTGTCATCAGTGTGACAGCAACGGTCACTGCGTTTATCAGCGATCCTCAGAAAACACTGGGGCGGGGCCCTTATCTCCTACCTCTGCCTTCAGTGTGTGTGTGTGTGTGTGTGTGTGCGCTCTGCAGGTGAGGCTACAGACTCAGCCCAAAGCCTCCTGCACTCAGCTGGTCCTCTACACAGGGACATATGACTGCTTCCGCAAGACTGTGTCCAAAGAGGTGAACACACACACACACACACACACACACACAGAAGAAGCGTCCCAACACCCAGTCCAACACCATGGAGGAATGAAGGTCACATGACGAAACATGTGGCATTTCCTGTTCCTGAACTCGCTCCACTGCTTCACTTTTTTTTATTTGAACACAACATGTTTTCCACACGCTGCTGATGTCCTGAAAATAATGTGTGTGTGTGTGTGTGTGTGTGTGGTCAGGGTCTCCTGGGCCTCTACAGAGGAATGGGGGCTCCACTGGCGGGCGTGGCTCCGATGATGGCCATCAGTTTCTTCGGCTTCGGTCTGGGGAAACAGCTCCAGCAGACAGATCCCGGACAGCCTCTGACGTGAGAGCACACACACACACACACACAGTACCTGGAACAGAGGTCTATAATAGAGGTCTGTTGTCCTTCCCCCTGACTTCATTCGCCGATTGAAGTCCGCCCCTCTCCTCACGTTACCGCCCACCTCTGACCCCGTCGGCTCCTCGAGCTATTAATGAAGAGAATGTGGCGCAGCCCCCTCCCCCTCCTGCCGATGCTCCCTGAGCACACACTTCCTGAGAGTGTCCCTGGAATGAATGAATGAATGAATGAGTGAATCTGCGAGGTCAGACTTCAAACCAAGGGCGGTGAACGGATGGACTCTGACCTCTGACCTCTGCTGTGCCCAGGCCCTCTCAGGTCTTCCTGTCTGGATGTCTGGCAGGCGTCTTCACCACAGTGATTGTGGCTCCAGGAGAGAGGATCAAATGTCTGCTGCAGGTGAGGTGCATCATGGGAGGGGAGTAGTCGGGTCCCTCGGCATCCCCCACTTTAAGCGATGGCGCTGGCGTGTGCAGGTGCAGGCGAGCGGCGGGCCGTCCCGCTACGCCGGCCCCCTGGACTGTGCGCTGCGGCTGTACAAGGAGCAGGGGATCCGCGGCGTCTACAGAGGGACGGTGCTCACGCTCATCAGAGGTGAGCGTCACTGGCTTTGAGGTGACTCCACCGGGCGGCATTGACTGACGGCCATGTTTGTTGTCCTCTGTCTCAGACGTGCCGTCCAATGGGCTCTACTTCCTCACGTACGAATACCTCAAACGCTTCCTGACGCCTGAGGGCCAGAGGTCAGTTACGCCGGACAGCGGGTGACCCTCAGATCAGCTCCTGCTGATTTGACCCCCCTCCCTGTGTGTTTCAGTGTGTCTCAGCTCAGCACTCCCAAGATCCTCCTGGCGGGGGGCGTGGCCGGAATACTGAACTGGACCATCGCTCTCCCTCCCGACGTCCTCAAGTCCAACTTCCAGACAGGTCAGAGCGCACGTGAGCCTGCCTGATGAGCTGACCTGACCAGCGAGGGGGCGTGTCTCTGAGGCTGATGATCTGCTGTGTGTGTGTGTGTGTGTGCAGCTGCAGATGGGAAGTACAGAGGTCTGGTCGATGTCCTGAGGACGCTGCTGCGTGAAGAAGGCCCGGCGGCGCTCTACAAGGGATTCAACCCCGTCTTCCTTCGAGCCTTCCCTGCCAACGCGGTAACGCTCAGCTTCTGTCTTTTCAACAGCGCCCCCCTGTGTCTGTCCACCCGTCTCTAACATCCCCTCCCCCTCCTCCCTCAGGCCTGTTTTTTGGGCTTTGAAGTGGCTTTGAAGGGGTTAAACGCGATCGCACCCAGTTGGTGAAATGAAGCAGTCCGCCAGGGGGAGGAGTCAGCACCTGGCCCCGCCTCTTCTCTGTTCACGTGAAGAACCTTTGTATCCTGACATGTATGTTTACATTTGATTTTACACATGAATTTTCTAAAGGATGATGACGCCCAGTGTGTCCCGCCCATGGAGGACTGGAAGGGATCAGTCACCATGGCAACAGTGTGAAGGAAATCAATCAATGGTGCCACTAAATACAGATGAATAAAATGTTATTTTATCCTCATGAATGAACTGTCCCTGCACCTGTTTGCTCACGTGCACGTGGTAGAAAAGGTTGAGGACATTAACAGTGAAACAAATGAGGAAATGGACTTTCACAATAAAACCAACACCCATCAGGCCAGACCAGCTTCAGTTGGAATGTTGAAGGAAAAAACAGCCTTTTATTTGCAATATGAATCAAATCAATTTAATACTGAAGTAACAGATCACCAACATAAATAATCACAAAAAAGATTAAACCTGATGAATCATAATCAGACATTTATCCTTTATCATCCTGGAACTCCTCCAACTGAAGCAGCTGATGGTCAGCGCTGCCCTCTAATGACCCCCGAGACTCCGCCTCTCTCCGCTCAGCCAGTCGATCCCAATGAAGGTCAGACTCATGGTCATGAACACGAAGCCCAGCACGGCGAAGCACGCGGCCTGAGAGACACCGTGAGATCCCTCATTCATTCACTGAACCCAAATGGTCACATGATGCTGGGCGGGGCCGTGAGTGGAGGACACACACACACAGTCGTCTGTCCCCACCTGTATCTTTGGTCGGGAGGTCATGGGCTCATGGTCCGAGGGGATGATGCGGACGTAGAAGAGTCCAGGGAGGATGAAGATCAGACTGGGGGCCGTGGTGGCCCCTGAACAGAGGAGTCACCATCAGTACAACATGTGATGCTGTGAACCTGAGCCCTTTTATCAATGTGTATTAGATTAGATCTTTGTACAAATGCACCTGTGTGTGTTGGGGTTTTACAAATTCCCATTTCATGCAGGCTGTGCTCGTGAGTCTCAAACCTCACCAATTATGCCAAAGATGTCTCGAATATTGGGAACGAAGATGACCAGCAGGTTGACAGAGAACAGGAGGCACACGGCGATGCCGCCGTGCCGCAGCCAGTGGAAGGGCTTCCCCGGGAACAGGATCTGAAGGAGGGCGCGGCGGATCTGACGGAAACACACACAGGCATCAGAACTGGCCGAGCTCAGCACCGCCGGCCCCTGCAGAGCCCGTCAGCCTCCGTCCTGCTCGCTGAGCTCTGTTTGTCCCGTGAGAAACCCTCGCATTTTGTGTTTTTATTCACGTCATTGTGTGTGTGTGTGTGTGTGTGTGTGTGTGAAAGCGAGGCGTTCTCACAGGGAACAAGACCACAGGCACCGTCAGAGTGACGGCCACCAGCACGGCCAGCCGCACGCACAGGATCAGCGTGTCCAGCAGGTCCACCTGGCTGTAGGTGTGGAGGAGCTCAGCCTCAGTATTCTCTGCACACACACACACACACACACACACACACACACACACACACACACGCTGGGCGTCACTCCGCTGAGCTCTGCTTTGCAGATCTCTGAGAGAAGCAGCTCTCACCGTAGAAGGTCAGGTAGCCGAATATGGCCGTTAGGAAGTACATGAAGAACATTCCCAGGATGGAAACGTTGCCGACGCTCTGCATCCTTCTTTGGGTCGGGCTGTAGACGAAGGTCACAGAACCAACGTAAACACACACACACACACACACACACGTGCGTGTAGACGTGTCTTACTTGCTGAGCTCGGTGTAGATGGGGAGCACCTCAGGGTGACACACAAAAGCAAAGGCCAGGATGGGGATGGCGTACGTGGTCTGCGTGACAGAGCGTCTGGTTAGGGCTAGGGCTAGGGTTAGGGTTAGGGTTAGAGTTAGGGTTAGGGCTAGGGCTAGGGTTAGGGTTAGGGCTAGGGTTAGGGTTAGGGCTAGGGTTAGGGTTGGGGCTAGGGCCAGGGTTGGGGCTAGGGTTGGGGCTAGGGTTGGGGCTAGGGTTAGGGCTAGAGCTAGGGCTAGGGTTAGGGTTAGGGTTGCCAGGGGAGGGACATGTGGCTTCACACAGCTGTCTCATGAACATCAGTGGAGTTCAGGCACTGAGGGTCTGACCTCTTGGTTGACGGTGAAGAATTTGGCCGTGCACGTGGCGTCTGGGACGGACATGTTCACAGAGACGTCCCCAAACGCCCCCAGAGGACACGAGATGACGAACTTCTTGTAGATGACCTGAAGCAAGAGAAGAAGAGGAAGTGACACCAACAGCACCGCCCCCCCCACCCGACACACACACACACACACACACACACACACACACACACACACACACACACACACACACACACACACACACAGACTCACCACAGACAGGAAGAAGCCCATGCAGCAGAGAGAGAAGCCGCTGCTGTAGCCCAGGTAGCCTGCCCCCCCCGGGGAGAGAACAGCGTGAAGCTGCGGCACATCCACACACGTGTTTTGGAGGCGTGGCTACGTACCCAGGTGCTTCATCAGGGCCAGCGGGAAGATGATGGCGACGGTGACGATGACGATGAGGTAGCTTCCGTTCATGAACCAGGCGCTGGACGCAAACCCAACACACACGTTAGCTCTGTGCCTGCAGGGCCGGCCCCGCCTCCTCTGGTTACTCACTCGGAGCTGGCTGAGCGGCCAAGGAAGGTCTGGACGACCAGGGGCAGCTCATATTTTACAATGAACAGGTAGCTGGACATGGCTGCCGGGAAACAAACATTAGTCTGATTTGATTCCTTTGGCGAACCCTGAAGTCACAAACGCGTCACCCTCACCTCCGACGTTGTGCAGCGTGATGACCACGGCTGCCAGAATCTTCCCTGATGGACCAAAGGCTCTGAGTCCCAGCTGCTCGTAGGCTCGGATCCCTGAGCCGTCACAGAGAGCAGCAGCCGGTCAGTGAGGGCAGTAATGACCTGTGCGAGGGACACTGGGGGTGTCGGTGGACACTCACCCACCACCGCAGCGCTGCACAGCAGCAGGTGGACGGAGTAACAGGACAGACAGGCGATGCACAGCAGCAGGACCCTGAGACACATGGATTCCTCTTACGTCCTCGCTCATTTTGATCAGAGGCCATCAATGGTGACGGTGGCGTGCGTGTGTGTGTGTGTGTGTGTGTTGGCAGCACTCACAGGAACAGGGCGATGCCGGTGTTGGACATGGCGTAGGACAGGCCCAGGATGCCGCTGCCCATGATGGCGTTGCTCAGGTTGAAGACAGACATGGCAAAGGAGGTGTGACCCTCAGACTGACGCAAACACACACACGCGTGTTTAATATTTCATCTTTGATCTGAAACAGATGTGGGCGGAGTCTCTGACTCACGTCTGTAAACGCACTCGAGCCGTCGGCCTTCAGCTCCGGAGGAACTCGTCCACCTCTGAGACGAGCAGAACAGAGAGACTCAGCTCTGAAACTAATGTTACTCATTTACTGGGATGTCACTGGAGGAAGCTGACCCCTCCTCCTCCTCCTCCTCCTCGGGCGCGTCGTGGCGCCGGCCCATCGTGGTCAGCCTCTGCAGCTCCATGCTGCCGGCGGCCGCAGCTCGATCCACGGCTCGTGGAGGCAGGACAAGCAGGACGCCGTTGCTCCTTACGCCTGTTGACAAGGGGTCAGGGTCAGGGTCAGGGTCAAGGTCAGGGTCAGGATTAGGGTCAGGGTCAGGGTCAGGGGGCCTCAGATAAGAGCTGAGACCGACCTCCTGACGTCATGTACAGTACAGACACCGTGCTGTTTCACTACTGTAAAATAAAACACGACTCAGAGACAAAGACTGTACCATTACACACACAATGAATCTAACTTCACTGTGAGGGCGGGACTCCGCCCACCCTGAGCACCAATCACACGCTGAGCTGCACACACACACACACACACACACACACACAGTATCAGCACTTTTCATCATCCCAAGTGTCGATTGTTTGAAAGAAGAGCTAAACATTAGCATCTGCACAAAGTCAACGCTGTCTCCAAATCTGACGTCACGTGGCCGTAGGGTCACGATCTCCAGAACCAGTCAGCTGGTTCCTCTGAGCCCAGCTCCGGTCCCGTCCCGGCCTCAGAGCGCCGCCTGAGTCACTCACCTGCGCGTGTGGTCGGCGAAGCGTGGAGTGCGTCAGCAGCAGTCGGGGGTGTCAAACACTTTCGCTCTCGTGATGTCACATGACGACAAACTGACTTATCTGGCGGCGGCGAGGCACTGGGCGGCACCGGGAGCGAGCCGAGGTCACATCTGTCAAATCCCAAGGCCGCAGGTGGTCACGCTTCCATACGTGTCCCTGCTCATGACACACGTGTGTGGGTGTCTGCAGGACACAGCTCTCACGTTAACACGCAGAGACTGATGCTGATGATGAGTGAGAACACTCTGTGTCCGTCCCGTCTCTGGGGTCAAAGTCTCTGTGTAACACGCTGTTTGTTCTGCTGCGTCCGTGTGACACACGTGACCTCACAAACCACCGTGTGTTCGTTTTCCCTCCAAACTCTCTTCTGATCTCACGTGAACGTTCAGTCGTGGATTTCACAGCACGCCAGGGGCCGGAGCGGCCGTCTGTGGCGGGCCCAGCTTCTACACGCCAACAGGGAGGAGCTGCTGTGACTGACACGGTCAAAGAGACGGCCCCTTCCATCAACAGGCCCCACAGGCTCCACCCAGACATCAACACATCAAACACGACGACCAGGAGACTAAAGACGAAGCTGACTGACGCGGACACAGGTGGGAGCAGGAACAGGAAGTCAGGGGAGAACACTGGGAACCAGGAACTACAAAATAAGACATGCAATAACTAAACAGGAACATGACCTTCACAGTAAAAGCAGGAAACAGGAACCATGATCCAGCCTTCAGCTTGACGTTCTTCTTCCCCACACATGAATTAAAAAGTGAAAAAAAGCTTTAGATTCATCAGACTGATTAAACCTTCACTAGAACCTGAAGCCCACATGATTCTATTTAAATATGTAGATATACAGGTCTGAGACAAAACGACAAAGGAAGGTGACCTTGACTCTCAGGTCGTGTCACCATGTGTGGACGTGTGTGTGGACACGAACACAGGCTCGAGCCCCTGGGAGCCCGTTTCATGTTGTTTTCCTCTCAGCTAATCTGGACAGCGAGCGTCTCGGCGCCCGTGAGGCCGCGGCCACAGATCCAATTAGTGCTGACGTCACTAAGCTGCTTAGTGCAGCGGGCGAGGACCGTCCACAGTGGACACATCACCTGAGAGGGTCTGACTGTGTGACGTCCGCAGTTTGTCTCTTGTGTCCACGGCCATGGACGTCCACGGCAAGGTAACTGCGTCTCTGCCTTGATGTTGTTTTTATCCCAGTGTTTGTGACGCTCACGCTCCTCCAGCTCCTGCTTCTAGTGTGTGTGTGTGTGAGCTGCTCGACACCACACTGACACGTCAATCAACATCAGCTCCTGGAGTCCATGACAGTACCACGATAGAGCTGCTCTGAAGTACTGTTCATTACAGGTGGCCATAGCAAATACTGCAGCAGCATCTCCTCGTAGTTACTGAATGAGTGTGTGTACAGTTACTGCGTGTCTGTCACCCTCGTCTTCCTCAGTCAAGGTGACCTCTGTGACCCTGTGTGCCAACAGGTGACCCCTCAGCTGGTCATGGCTGTGGGGACGGCCGTGATTGGCTCCCTGCAGTTCGGCTACAACACTGGCGTCATTAACGCTCCTCAGACCGTGAGTACTGCGAAGCACACGTTGCTCCTGGTGACCAGTGTGTGTGTGTGTGTGTGTGAGGCAGGGCTGCTCCTGCCGACCGTCAGAATCTTCCAGCGACTGCTGCCGTGACAGGTGCCGTTAATCCGCTCCGCCCCTTGTGAGGACGCTCCAGCTCTGAGACTGTTTGCTGTGTTGGGTCGGGGTCAGGGGTCAGGTTAACCTGGAGGCCTGTGGTGAGGTAGCTCGAACAAAAGAGCCGTGTCTCCCTCGTCTTTGCAGATCATTGAGAGCTTCTACAACGACACGTGGGTGAGCCGCTTCTCGGAGCCCATCCCTCAGAGCTCCCTGACGGCGCTGTGGTCGCTGTCTGTGGCCATCTTCTCCGTGGGGGGAATGTTCGGCTCCTTCTCCGTCGGCCTCTTCGTCACGCGCTTCGGCAGGTACGGCTTCCTGTCGCCCAAACCCTTGAAAGTGCATTTCTGGTCGTGGCGGGAAACGCCCCCTGAGTCCCGCTGTTTCCTCTGAAGGAAGAACTCCATGCTGGCGGCCAACGTGCTGGCTTTCATCGCCGCGCTGTTGATGGGGTTCTCCAAGATGGCGGCGTCCTTCGAGATGCTCATCGCCGGCCGCTTCGTGGTCGGCCTCTACTCCGGCCTGTCCACCGGCTTCGTGCCCATGTACGTGGAGGAAATCTCTCCCACGTCGCTGCGGGGGGCGCTGGGAACGCTGCATCAGCTGGGCGTGGTCATCGGCATCCTCCTGGCTCAGGTGAGGGCGTCACGCCATCGTCACCTGATCATTCACTGCAGAGCACATGAACCCCAGTGGGGGTCAGAGGGTCAAATGTCCATCAGGATGAGGACGTGTGTGTGCTGCAGATCTTCGGCATCCAGTCGGTGATGGGCAGCGCCAGCCTGTGGCCTCTGCTGCTCGGCTTCACTCTGCTGCCGGCGGTGCTGCAGTGCGCGCTGCTGCCGCTGTGCCCCGAGAGCCCCCGGTACCTGCTGATCGAACGCAACGAGGAGAGCAAGGCGCGGAGCAGTGAGACAGACGCACGCACGCACGCACGCACGCACGCACGCACGCAGTCTGCTGCACCCTGTGGTTCTGCTCTCTCTCGCTCTCAGTCCTGATGAAGCTGCGGGGCACTGATGACGTCACTGACGACATGGAGGAGATGCGGGAGGAGAGTCAGCAGATGAAGCGGGAGAAGACGGTGACCATCCCGGAGCTGTTCCGCTGCCCCAGCTACCGGCAGCCCATCTGTGTCGCCATCATGCTGCAGCTGTCGCAGCAGCTGTCTGGAATCAACGCTGTGAGTCCCACGCACGCAGCCCTGACGCTGACCTCTGACCCTAACCCACTGGTCAGAGGTCAGAGGTCGTGTTTTGACGCGGAGCAGATCGTCGGTTCGCTGCCGTGATGACCGAGTGAAAGTGTGTGTCCTCCGCAGGTCTTTTATTACTCCACTGGCATCTTCCTGCGGGCCGGCGTGTCGCAGCCGGTCTACGCCACCATCGGCGCGGGCGTGGTGAACACGGCGTTCACCGTGGTTTCCGTAAGTCGCAGAGCGCAGACCTCGGCCTCGGTGCAGTCGGCCGCAGCACTAACGCGCCTGCTCCCCCGCAGCTGTTCGTGGTGGAGCGGCTGGGCCGGCGGCCGCTGCAGCTCACCGGCCTGATGGGGATGGCGGTTTCAGCCGTGTTCTTAACCGTCGCCATGGCGATGCTGGTGAGTTTCAGAGCTGACGCTTCCGCTGTGCCTGTGAGGCGCTGAGCCGTGTGCCGTGCTCCTCAGGACCGGTTCCCGTGGATGTCCTACGTCAGCATCGCGGCCATATTCAGCTTTGTGGCGTTTTTTGAAATCGGCCCCGGGCCCATCCCCTGGTTCATCGTGGCCGAGCTCTTCAACCAGGGGCCGCGGCCCGCCGCCTTCGCTGTCGCCGGATTCTGCAACTGGTCTTCCAACTTCTTAGTGGGCATGGGTTTCCAGTACGTGGAGGTAAGACCACCTAACACGTGCACGTCCGCCCACCGCTCGTTCGGCTCTTCATCAGTTTGTCTCTGATGCAGCAACTCTGTGGCCCCTACGTCTTCATCATCTTCACGGTGCTTCTGCTCGGCTTCTTCGTCTTCACCTACTACAAGGTGCCCGAGACCAAGGGCCGCAGCTTTGACGAGATCACCGCAGGATTCCGACAGGCCGCCGGTCAGGGCGCGGACAAGTACTCGGCCCCTGAGGAGTTCAACACGCTGCGGGGCGACGACCCCGACCTCTGAGGCCCCGAGACTGTTTTTACACGGTTTAAAGCCCCGTCAGGGGATAAGTGCACGTCACGCTGGGCCCAGTCTGTAGCAGGAGGAAGTGACATCATCAAATGCCCCCAAACCGCTTGACCGACCGACTCAGAGCGACGTCTGTCCTTCAGCCCGCCCAGCAGGGCGGGTCCCGTTTCTGACCGGGGGTTCTGATTGGCCGAGTGACCGTGCACATGGGACTATAAAGTAAACCCAGTAGTTTGTCATTTAAACCTCAGGAAACTTTCCATTTGTGAAACACACTTCCCTTTTGTAATGACATGTGTAGGAGGCTGTAAATATTTAAGTTACACAGAGAACAAGCTTCAGAATGTTAAAGAACTGTTGGTAGTCATTTCCTTTTCTATTTTTAGTGAAATAAAAATCCATTTGTCAGTTTAGTTTGTTTACGATCCTGACGTCCAACGTGTTCTCATGTAAGAACAGAGGTCACATGATTCCTGCACCGGGACTCCCACAAAGAGGCCACTCTAAAACGTGCAGCTAATCTTAAAGAGCAAGACCTTTATTTGGCACCGAGGACATCGTGTTGAGTCCGTTTCTGTCAGCTACAGGGCAGCAGGTCTGTGGCCGAGAGGAGGAGGAGGAGGAGGAGGAGGAGGAGGACCACCGGGGGCCGGCCAGATCGCTGGAGACAGGGGCCAACGTCACATGACATCTGCTGCTGCCAAAACTGTCACTCATAACAAACGCTTTTCTGAAGTAGGCGGAGTCAGGCCAGGCTTCGACCCATCGCAGCAAAATAGAGCAAAGGTTGTTCAAGATCAAATTTTAACTGAGGAAAGTGAAAGACATGTCCTGTCCCCAGTGTCCCAGCTGTCCAGCGACAGACTGAGCATGTGGTGTTTATTGCAGAACGCTCCTGATCTACTTCCAGAAGACATGAATTTATCATGATGCTTCTAGTCCCTCCAATATTAAAAAACGTTTTAAAAAGCCTTTAAAATACCGATGAGTGCACGTACGCTGTCCTGGTCTGAACTGCAAACGGCGACTGACGGGTCCACGGGGACGTTCAGAGCGTCCCGTCGCCGGCCGCATCGGGAGGAGCGTCGAGCGCTTCGAACATGTCGTCGATGACGCGCCACAGACAGTTCTCCAGGGGGAAGTCGTTGTCCACCAGAGTCACCAGGAAGTAGTTGTTGTGAATGTACTTGATGATCATCCGTGAAGGAGACTCCTCTTCGTAGAGCTTGGCCCACTGCTCGATCCACAGGGCGAACGCCTCGTCCTGAGGAGCGTCAACACGGTGAGTGTGAGTCACTTTACCACTTCACAGAACAAACACAAACGGCTCAGTCCCACCTTCCAGGACATGAAGCTGACGGGGTCCACCACCGTGGGCTGGATGATCTCCCTGCCGGGGAAGATGCCCCAGGTCACAGCGTTGGGCTGCAGGTCGGGGGCGTTCGTCAGGTTGCGGCCCTGCACACACGCGCGTTCCACAGCGACACGTTAGCGACCGGGTCTGGGGCGCAGACGTGCGCCGTGCTCTCTGCTCAGACTTACGTGAACGTTAACGATGTGGTAGTTGACCCGGGGCTCGTACTTCTTCAGGACTCTGAGGAGAGCGCTCACGTTTTCACTGGAGGTGAAGAACTCCAGGTAAGCCTGAGGAGCGAGGACACGCGGCAACGGTTCAATGAGCAGCCCGCCATCATCGCTGAGCAGTGCCCCACCCACCGCCCGTGTCCATTCCTACTTCATTAACACTGAACACGGCCCATTTTAACCCCCGACAGCTCTAGAGAGGAGACAGACAGGTGTGTGGTCAGCTGACCTGATGACCACTTGTCCTACCTTCTGGAAGACGTAGCCCCCTGCGGGCCCCCAGCCCACGATGGGGTCGGTGGACGGTTTGCCGTTGATGTTGGGCTGAGAGTTGATCGTCAGGACTCCTCGTCTGTTCACTTTCTCCAGCTCGTCCCTCAGGAGGTTGGTCTCTGGCGCCAAAGGCTCATCGTTCCACGGCAAACACATCACCTGCAACAACGCGTCCCAACCCCACAGCTCCCAGTGAGCGAGTCACATGCTCTCCTTCCTGTCCACAACGCCTCCATCTAATAATCAGCGTGGAGCGCGTGGAGACGGGCAGACACACACACACACGTACCTTGTGGCCGCGGCGGTTGGGCTGGGCTGTGATGTAGGAGGTGAAGACCTCGTAGACGCTCTGCTCGCTCGTCAGCTCCTCGCCCCACATGTGCAGCAGCTCCTCTTTGGACGACTTGCTCTTCAGGTAGAACAGGTAGTAGTCGTTCAGCTCGCCAAACGCTGGAGACGAAGAGTTCCCCCTGAAGACGCCAGTTGACGCACGTCTGTCATTCACAGTCAAATCAAAGGAAACGACGGCGCCCGGCCGGCGGTCCTGCTCACCATCTGCCGTTGGGGAACTCGTCCCAGTCCTGGGTTCTGTAGATGTAGCTCTTGGGTCTGGAGGCCCAGAAGATGGGTCTGACGTCTTCCACTCTGCGTTTGGGATGGGCGCTGACGGCCCAGGGCAGAGGCCGTCTGGGAGGGAGCCAATCAGAACCAACGTTAAACACAAAGACGTGACGTGACCCTGAGGTCAACACACATGAAAGAACAATACAGGCTAACAAAGGCTTGAGACAAATCACTATAAATGGAAATATGCTTTATATTTCATGTTACTAATAGTTGTGGGCGTTTATTATTAACTATTACTTTTTGACCCACGTTTCCTCCTCTACGAGTGTGTGTTTCTGTTGTGTCCAGGTCATTCTGGTCACGTTGACCCCTGTGACCTGGCAGGTGAGCTACATGCACACACACACACACACACATCATGTCACCACGGTACTGACGACAGACTCTGATATTTGATGTGCTCTCAAGTTTAAAAGGTTCAAAGCTACGACCGACCTAGCAGAAAAACCCAAGCCTGATAGACTGATCCTGCGTCAAGGTCTGAGTGACTCCAGTAAAAATGCATGGCTGTTGACCCTGGATGAAATGGGGGGAAAAGGGGGCGTGGCTGACCTCGGGTCCTCTGTCCACAGGCCCAGCTGGCGGAGCACCTCCATGGTGGCCACCTCTCGATTCAGGGTGTAGAAATGAAGGCCCGGGACCTCGCCGCTGTCCAGCAGCACGCGGCACATCTCGACGGCCTGCTGGATTCCATAGTTGCGTATGGCGGCGTCGTTGTCTTTGATGGGCTCGATGACTCGGGTGATCTCCTCTGGCACCTCCAGTTTGGAGAGCTTGACGAGCTGACGCAGCGACTGGTAACCCTGGAAACAGCAGGGTGGAGCACGTGTAAAACAGAGACTAACACGTGTGTGGACGGGGGAAGCAGACGCACCTGGATGGGGAAGACCCCCGGCAGGACGGGACACGTGATCCCGATCGCTCTGCAGTCGCCCAGAAACTTGAGGAAAGTGTCGGCCCTGAAGAAGAGCTGCGTGATGATGAAGTCGGCTCCGGCGTCCACCTTCTCCTTCAGGTGCCGCAGGTCGTCCGCGTAGCTCTCTGCTTCGGGGTGGCCCGTGGGGTAGCCTGCCAACAAACGCAGCGTCAGCGAGCGCCGCCGCTCCAGCGTCTGCTGCAAAGCACGGGGCCGAACACACACCTGCGACACAGATGTCGAAGTAGTCGTCAAACTCTGAGCGGATGTGTTTGACCAGGTCCACGGCGTAGTTGAATCCTCCCTCCTCTTCCTCCCAGTCTGCTCCCACCGGATCTGTTCAGAGATCAGTGATATGTTCAGGACTCTGCAGTCAAACAGGTGTGTGTGTGTGTGTGTGTGTGTGTGTGCCCTCATCACACACAGGCCCTGGGGGACACCAGCACGATGCTCTCATACTTCTCAATGCAGTATTCAGGCCAGTCTGGGGTTTGCCAGACTGCTTGTGGCCTCCCTACCTCCTCGGAGCGCCATGATGTTCTTGAGGCCCAGGTGCTTGGCTTTGGCCAGGTGACCCGTGATCTTCTCTCGGGTCTGATGGCAGCAGGTCAGGTGAAGGACGCTCTCCAGGCCGCAGTAGTTGACGGCTGTGCTCGCAATCATCATGGACGACGTTTCCTTGTCAGAGCCCGGATCCCCAGCTGGGTGCCAGGTGACGTCGATGAACAGGGGCCCGCCGGAGCCCATCCGGTCAAATCTGGAACACGGTACCGCTGAGGGATCAGAACCAATGTTGGGACAACAAACAACAGCTACAACTTGATCAACGTCATCACTGATGGCTCTGACGTCACTGTGTTGGCCCCAGCCCGAGCTCTCACGCGCCTTGAGATGAGGTTGACGGCTCCGCTGGCCGTGCGCGGAGGGAAGAACTCCAGCGAGAACCAGCGGTCCCCGGACTCCATCCGCCGCCGCATCTTGTCCCGGAGCCGGTCCGAGCGGTCGGCGTCCAGCGAGGGCGTGGAGCAGCGGGAGCTGTCCTTGGAGCTGTCCCCGCTGGAGTCGCTCTTCCACGCCTGCGAGGGACCGTCCGCTTGCCGCTCCTGGTTCACCATGATGGCGGCTCACACTGCGGAGAGAGGGGGCGCAGTCAGCCCGGCTCTGGGTGTTAGCGGGACGGACACACGTGCCGGTGCTGCATCGGAAACCACGAAAGCCACGTGCTCCTCCCCGTTACAGCAAAGCTTCAAACAGCATGTGACGTCAACACAACTCCACAGTTTCACGGAACCTCGCACGCGCAGCCCAGCTAGCTACAGCAGCGACGTTAGCTCAGGACGAGTCAATGAAAGCCCAGAGCCGGAGCCCGGGCCGTGTGGAACCCCGGTCCATCCCGATGAAAGGTCGCGTGCGCGTGCGCTCCCACCTCCTCTGGTCGCCGGTGTCTCGGTTGCCCGCCGTCGCCAGCCGCAGTTTGAGGCTCCGAAGTCAGACCGGCCGCCCCCGAACCTGGAGTGCGCCCGTATTCAGACTGAATCGGTCATTTGTGCGTGTGGCGCACGCAGCGCCATTCAAACGCACTGTGGGGGGAATATTAACACGAGCTTCCTGCAGAACAGGAGGCTGCAGGTTCGGGACCGCACATTCAGAACCGTGACACAGCGCCCCCTAGCGAAGCGGATGACGTGTAGCGATTAAAGGATGAGTCCACCCAAAGGCTCCAAGAGGATGCAACAAGTCAAATAATCATATCAGGTCTGAGCCACGTATGAAAGAGGCTGGAGAGAAGCAAGTTAAAACAACGAAATTAAAGATTACATTTATGTTTCACAACAAGCACAAAGAGTAAAATAAAATAAAAACGTACATTTCCTTCTTTCTTTAGTTTTATCCCCATCAAATGTGGGGGTTATTTGGAGCAGACCATTATTCTGTTCTGTTTACAGCTTAATGTTTTTAATCTAAAGTATATTTCTATTACACTTTAGGGCCACAGGCAGAGTTCATGCACGTTCTATAGAGATCGTTGCCACATCATCCGGACCTGAAACGTGGACAGTGAGATTTCCCTCCCATTGTCACAGGTGAACGTGAGGTCTCCTCAAAGCTTCAGAGTCTCTACAAAGTTCTGGCCCAGTTTGTCCTCCTTGATTGGGAATTGCCTCTCTTTCCCGTGCGCTCATCATCACTCTCTACAGCTGCTGTCAGCAACTGTCTCAACACGCTCAGCGGTGCCTCGAGATGCGCTGATGCTCGTCTGTTCAATAAAAACGAGCAGCACTCACCTCTGTGCTGTTTGAACACGTCCCCGCTGGAATGTTGTGATGAAATCCACCGCCTGCAGGCAACAGAGGCCCCATGAAGCACCCAGAGACGAAGGGAACTTCTTTGTTCATCTAACCCTGACCTCTCATAAGGTCAATGTCCAGCCCCCTATGTCTCCACAGCTCAATCTGGGACGAATGTGTCCAGTCATGAGGCGACTCATCTCCATGAGTTTGAGGAAATTGCCATTATTATGTTTAAATCTATGTTGTGATTCAACATCTGTCAGGATGCTGGCTCATCCAGCACATGACTTGTGGCTCAGTGTAGAAAGGAAACTGTTTTGCTTGTGTAACCCTGCACGGCCTGGAGCTCACTAGGGAGGGGATGGTTTTATAACGGAGCCCAGGGCCTGGGAACGCAGCCCTTCAGCTCTGTCATCAAGAATAGGCCGCTTCCTTCTACTGACCTTCACTGAGGTGGTCCGGTCCACAGAGGATGGCTGTGGTCAGCGTCACCAGCTCATCACAACCTCGCTTCAGCTTATTTACCCACCATGACCCTGAGGCCTCCTCCCATGACCCCCTCAAATCCCTGGGTCCTTCTGCGGAGAAGAAGCATTTCCTTGCATCTTCTTTTCACCGATCTGAACCGATGATAACACGGTGCTGATGTGCCAAAAGATTCCGTATCTCCTCGAGGACCCTAAAGTACCGTTCCACCCAGCGCTCCACGTACGACTTTGATGTGTCACTTTAATCTCGAAGTCTGTGATTTTTGTTGTTTCAGTGTGGCTCTAATACTCCGTCTTTGAACCGTTGATGATGATCTTTCTGTCTGCTGGAGCTTTTTCTTGCGCATTGAGGGACTTTGTGAATGGCCGCCGTCAGCGCGCTGTCTCTTTAAAAGGCGTGGCCTGTGCGTCACGCGGCCGCGCAAAGCGACGCAGCCGACGCGCAGCGACACAACATCCTGGACCCTGAGCCGTGTTGATCCCCGCGCAGCGCCGACACGCACTCAGTCCGCTCGGAGCCCGTCCGCCGCCTCCCCGCCCCGCCCCGCGCTCAGGAACATGGCCTCGGACGAGCTGTCGTCGAAGCTGAACCGACGGCTTCAGATAGAAGAGGGGGCCGAGGACCCCGTGGCCGTGGACCCGCCCGAGCACCAGAACGGCTCCGAGGAGAAGCCGAGCACCGCCTACGCAGACGCGGAGCTGGGCGCCAAACTGTCCCGCAGGGGAGACCTGAACGACGGGCACGCGGAGCGCGGTCAGCCGAGCCTGCGGGTGTTCAACCCCTACACCGAGTTCAAGGAGTTCTCCCGCAAGCAGATCAAGGACATGGAGAAAATGTTCAAAACGTGAGTGTGACGGAATGCGCGTGCTGGTTCCTCATGTGTCGCCCGAGCGGCCCCTCGCCCCACGTGACGTCACGTGACTCAGGGGAAGTCACGGCGCGGCCACGCGCAGCTCCACCGTGTCTTTGTGTGAGCGGAAGTGAATCAATGAGTCACCTGAGGTCACGTGTGTGAAGGTGTGCGCACATTCAGAGCTGACGTCATCCAGGGATCAACCGTTAGCATGAAACGTCGTGAGTTATTTTCAGTTAATTAGCAAATGTGACCCTGCCTGACCCCGGGTGTCAGAACGTGGCGTTGAGTCACAGGAAGCTCCAACTTCTGCTCTGGGAAGGGGCGGAGCAGCAGGTCCAGAACACGCCCTCGCACCTGAGCTGTTCGTGAAGGGAGGTTTTATTTATGGACGGAAACGGTGATTGAGGCCGGGAAGAAGGGGCGTGGCCTCATTTAGTGGCTCCACCAACCACTTCATCTTGTCAGCTCTTCCAGTGTGTGGCCTTTGTCTTTCAAAACGTCCCATACGTCGTCCTCACTGGTTTTGTTCGTTTCTGACAGCTGAGCTACAGGTGCTGATGTCGTTTTGTGTTTGTTTCTTTCTTTCTGTGGAGCTTTACTCAAAGCCATAAAACCCTTTCCCTGTCCACGTAAGGCTCCGCCCACATTGCTCAGCTTCCTGTCGTGTCCGGACCTGCCCAGGCTTTGGAGCGAGCAGCAAGAACACGGCGTCCTGTAGCGTTGGGGCTGACCCAGCCCAAGGTAGAGTGAGAATGATCCGCCTCTGACAGAGGCCCCTCCCCCAGGACAGACGTCACGTGAAGCGGAGAATGAGCCGTTTGTAACGGGTTCATTGTAAGAGCTGAATGGCGTGCTCACAGACTCTCCCCAGTTCCCATCATGCCTCACTCCTTGTCCCTGCCCCTGGAGCCTCATCCTGAGTCACCGGGGAAGACGGCCATGTCCTTTATGACCCTCTAACCTCCCATGTGCCAGTGCAGGTCAACTGATGACATCTGAACTCGGCGCCGAGCTGCGGCCCGTCCCGGCGAAGCAGGGCTCTCATGCAGCCTCAGTCTGCACAGGCATGAGCGGCGTGTCAGAGCACTTCAGTGTGATTAGCCGCAGCGCTCCAGCTCGGCCAACTTTAACAGCATGTTTTTTTTTTGGCTCCGTCAAGGTACGACGCCGGGAAAGACAACTACATCGACCTGATGGAGCTGAAGCTGATGATGGAGAAGCTGGGCGCGCCGCAGACGCACCTCGGCCTGAAGAACATGATCAGGGAGGTGGACGAGGACCTGGACAACAAGCTCAGCTTCAGAGAGGTGACGAGGATGCCGGCGTCAAACCGACCACAGGAAGCGTCATCCTTCTTTCTCACGTCCCTGTCCTCTTTAGTTCCTGCTGATTTTCAGGAAGGCAGCGGCAGGAGAGCTGGCGGAGGACAGCGGCCTGAGCGTGCTCGCTCGCCTCTCTGAGATCGACGTGGCCACGGAGGGCGTCAAAGGAGCCAAGACGTTCTTTGAAGCCAAAGTAAGTCGACGATATTATATCAGCTGTGGCGTGGCTGCAGTTCCGTGCCTCACCGCCGTGTGTCTCTGTGGAGCAGGTCATGGCCATCAACGAGTCCAACCGCTTCGAGGCGGAGATCCGCCAGGAGCAGGAGGAGAAGAAGAGGCAGGCCGAGGAGCAGAGGCAGCGGCGAGAGGCTTTCAAAGGCCTGCAGTCGGCCTTCAAGTGAGCGGCGCTCGCCCCGTCCTGAGGCGGCGCTGACCTTCACCCACGTGTTAATCAGTAGTCAAGCCCAATCAGCTAGGTACACAAATCACCACTGTCTATGCTTCTGCAGGATCGATGACTCATCTGTATGTTTAGCCTTCTCGCTCGGCCCCGCCCACTCAGCTGATCTGTCACCGTGCCGGCGCCGCTGACCCACGGCCCGGTCTCGTGGAGGCGGCGTCGGTGTCTCTCAGTCTTCCCTGCACCTGAAACGAGCACAAGCACAGACCTCCTGCCTCCCGCCTCCCGCCGCTCCCGGCTGAATTTCAGACTGCAGCTCCTAGCATTAGCATAGACGGGCGCCGACTCACGCCAGCGTCGGCTTCACCACGGGGACACAACCAGAGCCCCAGAGTGGCCTCTGTATTTTTATACTATGCAGTCGTTGATTAGATGTGTGTGGCGTGAGGGGCGGAGCTGGTGACGGACCTTCACCCTCAGGGCACGCTTCCTGGTTTCTCAGCTTTGGTCGCTGACCACATGACCGGTCACCTGACCTGCAGGTGTCGTGTTTAGACCGGTGCTTTGCACTGCGCTGAGACGGCGGCCTGGTCCCAGTCAGCCCCGCCCTCTGCCAGACCCGTGTGTGTGTGTGTGTGTCTCACACCTCCCTGATCATTTCGTGTCTTTATCAAGAAGTGTCAGATTAAACTTGATGTAAATAATAATCGTTTTAATCCAAGATGAAAATGTGTTTCTAACCCGCGGCCACGTCTGTGTTAGAGGTCAGAGGTCATCAGGGAGCCGTGAACCGAGTTAGCAGAGTTAGCAGTGATCAAAGGCGCAGTGTTTCCAACATGAGAGAATCTCTTCTAGGAGCGACGTGCACTGTCCATCAGACAGGACGCATGTGTCTTTAGGGGACGAAGAACGCCGCGTCCCTTTTCCTTAGAAGTTGATTTGAACCCTGACGGTGTGGTGTGTGTGTTGGCCGTCAGATCTGACACGTGTGTGTCCGGGTGCTCGTTGTTTTGTGTTGCTCTTGATGTTTCTGATGAGCCTGAATCATTTCCTGTTCACGTCGTGTTGGACTGTAACGTCCCGGAGGTTGAAGAGGGAACAGCCTTGTTGTTTTTATTCATGAATTCGCTGAACATTCCCTCGTCACTGTCAGAGGAGGCGGAGCTGGGGCCCACGCAGCACGCCACCGTGCCAAAGGTCAAACTGCTGCAGCAGAATGAGACGACGTTGGAAAGCTGCTGACCCCGCCCCTCTCCTGCAGGGCTCCACCTGCTGTGATGTCAGACGTATTTGATTTGCTCATTCCCACTCTGCTTCCTTGTTTTGTTAGTTTGTGCTGTTCTAATGTCAAAAGAGAATCTGTTCTAATGCAGCTTGTGTTTTATTTTCAATAAAATGTTTGGTGTGTGTCATGAGAAGACCCCACGTGAACATGGGACACTGGTTTTATTCAGCTGCTGTGGCGTTGGCTGTTTAGAACCACACGAGATTTAAATGTGACGGAACTGTCCGCAGCCTTTAGTTTCCTGTCCGGACCCCAACCCTCTGACGTCTGCTGCACCTGCGTCCGGCCTCACTGGAGCCTCTGCGGTTTCCACGTGTTTTCCACACAGGCCAGAGGACGCCACAGCTGAGCCCTGAGGCCTTGTGACGTCTGAAATGAGCCGTAACGCTGCAGGTAAACACGTGACATCAACAGAACACTGTGTGTGGCTCTCAGGTGTCTCGGCTCAGTGTCAGCGTGTCGCTCCACTCGGGGTGTGTGTTCTCTGCCAGCAGCAGTGAGCCTCAGGTAGGACGAAGCAGGTTTTTATTTCCAGTGTGTGTTGCTGTTTAATGACGTCACGACAAGCGCGTACTGTGTGTGTGTGTGTGTGTTGTGAACTGAATGTTGTACACGTGATGATCAGACTTTAGATCGTCTCATCAGATCATGCAGACGCAGCAGGGGCTCCAGTCGCCGTCCTCGGGTTCATCCGTCCATCAGACCTGTCCCCCTGCTGCCCGCTGCGTCTCACCTGTGTCCCCGCCCCCTGCCCCCCCATCGAGCCTCCAGCTGTTTGCATGATGATCAACAACAAGCCGCAGGCAACAGACGGTCACAGAGCAGGTCAGTTGATCAGTTCTGTTCACATCCAGACTCTGACCTCTGACCTCTGACTCGTCCACGCTTCTCTGACCGGGCTTTGTTTGCTGAGGGTCCGGTCCAGTCCGGACCCACGGCAGCTCAGTGGAGCCTGGCACAGAACAGCTGACTCTAAGCTCTGCTCACATCCCTGGAGACTGGTCACATGACTCACCTGACTCACCTGAGGCGAGCAGGACGCCAGTTCATGTCCAACGGCCCATGAGCCGCACAGAGTGACTGGGTGACTGGGTGAGCAGCAGCTGCTGTGCTGACGCGTTGATGCTGGTTCTCGTCGTCAGATACCGGCGGTGAAGCTGCCGCCCGCTCCGCCCACTCTGACGCCATCAGGACGCTCAGGACTCACAACGAGCTGCACAAGGAGCTGCTTCTCGCCCACAAACGGTAGGTCTGGGGGTCGCATCCCATTAGAAACATGAATGACGGAGCCTCTGCGTGATTTAACTGTGGCCTGAACAAAGGGCCTCCTCCTCGCCTCCTCGCTCCCGTCACTCCTCTCATTAATGCATGAGGCCGCTCTCACAAACGTGCAATCAAACACCCGCTCTCCATGCCGCCGCAGCCGCCGCTCAGTGCATGGGGGCCTGCTGCGGTGTAGGGTGACACAGAGCGAAGGCCGCGCCAGTGACAGCAGCAAAACAAAACCACCTGCTAACCTGGTGCTAACGCAGGTTCCCTGTGTCGGCCATTTTCACACCGTTTGCCTGGTAAAGCCTCAGGGTCACGTGACTGACTGTGTGTTACTGTTACTCCCACTCACGCCCCTCTCTCTCTCTGATGGGCTCAGGGGTCTGGCTCTGAGCCGCAGACCAGAACTTCAGCAGGTTCTGGAGAGGAGGAAGAGGCAGCAGAGCGAGCAGGAGGAGGAGGGGCAGAGCAGGACGCCGCTCCAGGACGTTCTGCTCAGACGCCAGCAGAGGCAGCTCGAGGTAACGCACGCTGCGCTGAACGCCACGCTCAGGCAACATGAGGTCAGAGGTTGAGATGACGCGGTGATGCTGTCTCTGCTTCTGTGCTCAGAGGGAGAAGGAACACGAGCAGCAGCAGCAGCACGCTGAGACGCAGCTCATGGAGTTTGCTCGAGTCCGACAGAACCTGCGCAAGATCCACTCAGCGATGCAGAACAAGAGCAGCTCCTGATGCTGCTTGGACAGAATGGACCACGCACGGGTGCCACTGAGCTGCGGCTGATGATGGCGTGATGATGGCGTGGAAACGAGCAGACGCACGAATAAAGCAAATTAAGTTGAAGTGTGAGAAGCGTCACTAGTTTCTCCTTCAGATGCTTTTATTCATCTTTTATTCATCACAGCTGCTGACGGCACACACCAGATATGTTGTGTTCATGGCTAGGGCTAGGGCTAGTTAGGGTCTCTTTGTCTGGTCTACTGTACAGACGTGATGGCGTCCACAGGGAGGATCTGCTGGATGTAAATATGAAGGATCCAAATGTAAACGGGACGCGCTGCTGGTTCGTCTGTCGTTGAGTTGCGTGACCTCAAAACATCAGGCCGAGCACTTGCAGCGCCCTGAGGCCATGTGACTGAGCTCTGCTGTGATTGGCCGGGCCGCCGTGATGTCACCTGCCCTGTGAATTCCTGCGCACGTGTGTGCGTGTGCATGTATTTAATCTGCGCTCAGAGTCTTTCTAACGAGGGCCTTCTCTGGCAGTTCCTCTGAGGACCATGACTCTGTGTGCTTTGATCTGGCTGCATACTGAAGGGCCGCAGACACGCTGCTGGGACCACGAGCACCAGTTCCTGTGGGCGCGGCGCCCCGGCCGCCAGTCTGCAGCTTCAGTGCAGATGCTGCTTTTATAACTACGATAAATAATTTACTGGGAGGTTATTTTCTGTCCTCTGCGGCGCCGACGGCACCGCTGATGCGAGCGTCCCGTGTGAGCGAGTAGGAGGGAGCGGAACACAACCAAGTCCTTTCCAAAGCAGTCCAGAACCAGAACATGAGCAGCGTGGTCCAGAACCCCTACATCGGCCGCACGCCGACCACCAGGGTGAGTACAGTGGCTACGCCTCCTCGCCCGGCGTTCTCTCTCTCTCTCTCTCTCTCTCTGTTTATTGCTGAACTGCATCATGACCACGAGAGCAGCTCGGGATCAGTGAGGCGAGTCTGTCGGGCCGTGACGCCATGTGTCGTTTTGCTCTAACGCTGCAGATGCCCAAGCCGGGGGCCGGCGGCGGGGGGCCGCCCGGGGGCCGAGACGGGATCTGCCGAAGCGGCAGCGTCAGCGGCGTCAGCGGCGCGTCCGGGGGAAAGATCCTGTCTCTGTCCTCCATGAGCGAGAGCGTGCACAGCGGCCTGAGCTGCTTCCTGTCGGAGCAGGCGCTGGAGCAGGAGGAGCGGCAGCAGCGCAGTCGCCACCTCGCCGAGTTCCAGCGGCTGAAAGAGGTGCGAGCAGCCGCTCAGCTCAAAAACCTGGAGGACTTCCTGCGGATGAACCACGTGTCGCTGAGGGACAGCACGTCTCACTCCACGGGCATGACGTACAGGTAAACGTCTCAACTGTCAGGTCAAAGGTCGCTCCACACTGTTCACAGCGTCAGGTCATGACTCAGCAGACTCAAGCACATAAATACGTGTGTACTGCAGACAGTGACCCGTGGGTGTGTGTGTGTGTGCTTCCTCTGCTCACACACCTGAGGCCCGTCAGTGTGTAGCTGTGTGTTCAGCTGGGCCACGGTGGCATCACGCCACACGCCACGAGGCCCGACCTGAACACGGGAAACGTTCCATCCCCAATGTCACAGCCAACTGGCTCCAGTAGACACGGGACACTGTGTTATTACAGTGTTACTGCAGTAGTTACTACAGTAGTACTACAGTAGTTAGTACAGTGTTACTACAGTAGTTAGTACAGTAGTTACTACAGTGAATACTACAGTAGTTGCTACAGTGCTCTAACGTGTTCAGTGTGTGTTGGCGTGACGTGACCAAGCCGTAAGGTCAGAGGGTCACGTGCGCTGAGAGCAGGACAGACGAGCGCGTCGTCTGATGGCTGCTGTTTGTGTGTCTGCAGAGGTCTGGGCAGGTCTGGGCTCAGGGTGTCCTGTCTGGGGCTGGGTAAGACGCACTGACACCCAGAGACACACCGGGGACATGGACAGAGTCCCACGCTGCAGGCTGCAAGTCGACACGCTCTTTTGCCAGTACATGGGGCCACGCCCACTTTGCTGGGAACCAGGTGCAGGAGTCAAATAAAAAAGACAAAGTGGGTGTTTGCTCTGAGCTCAGGTACGTGCACGAGTCTCTCTCACTGTGCACGGCCTGACGGCGTTCAGCTGGGCCCGTAAAGATGGCCGCTCAGTTTGATCCCAGGGGTCCAGGGTCAGTCGGGGGGGGCGGGGTCAGAGCTGTCCACTTGCAAACTGATGCTTCTCAGATCAGCGGTGATTCAGTTGAACATGGTGCTCGTGCCTGCGTGCTGTTGACGTGCTCTCATGCTGCGCAGGCACGTGGGTGACCTTTGGAGGGCAGATAACCAATGAGGTAGGAGCACAGCTCATGTGTCCATGCTGCTGTTCCCACGGAGACCATGAGCTGTGCGGTCTATCCTCTGTGCCTGAAGGTGGCAGAGGAGCTGGTGACTCTGGCGTACGACAGCGGCATCAACCTGTTCGACACGGCTGAGGTGTACGGCGCCGGGAGGTGAGTGACGAGCGCGAGCGACAGCCAGGGTTTAATAAATGTGCAAAGCAACTATTTTTACATGTGTGGGTTAATGTCGATGAGTACATTAGCAATGTTACCTAGTTGTCTATTCTACACTTCGATTTCTAAACTGTCAGACCAGGTCAGGACCATCCCTGACCTATGCTGCTCTCTCTCTCTCTCTCTCTCTCTCTCTCTCTCAGGGCTGAGGTTGTCTTGGGAAACATCATAAAGAAGAAAGGATGGAGGTAGCGTCACGCTGTGGCTCTGTGATGAAACGTGTGTGTGGTTTATTCCTGTACCGAGCATGTGACAGAAGCTGTGGTGTCTTCAGCTGACACAAACACTCATTCTGTGCACGTTGGCCCGTGCACGTTGGCCTTGTGCGTAAAAAAACAACTCCTACAATCTCACTGTGGTCTGGAGCTGAGACTCACGAAGCTGGGATGTGAACTGATGTCCTGTGTGTTATTAGCTGTGAAATAGCAGCAGTAGCAGTAGTAGCAGCTGTCGCAGCAGTAGCAGTACCAGTACCAGTACCAGTAGCAGTAGTAGCAGTAGCAGTAGCAGTAGCAGTAGCAGTAGCAGCAGTACCAGTACCAGTAGCAGTAGTAGCAGTAGCAGTACCAGTACCAGTAGCAGTAGTAGCAGTAGCAGTAGCAGTACCAGTAGCAGTAGCAGTAGCAGTACCAGTACCAGTAGCAGTAGCAGTAGCAGTAGCAGTAGCAGTACCAGTACCAGTAGCAGTAGTAGCAGTAGCAGTAGCAGTACCAGTAGCAGTACCAGTAGCAGTAGCAGTAGCAGTAGCAGTAGCGGTAGCAGCAGTAGCAGTACCAGTACCAGTAGCAGTAGTAGCAGTAGCAGTAGCAGTAGCAGTACCAGTAGCAGCAGTAGCAGTAGCAGTAGCAGTAGCAGTAGCAGTAGTTTGGTCGTGTCGCCAACAGCCTTACTCTGGTGTAAATCTGTGCTCCCAAACGCAGGCGTTCCAGTTTAGTCATCACCACCAAAATCTTCTGGGGCGGAAAGTATGTATCATCTCTGTCTTTGCTCTGTGAGGCATTTTGTATGAATTGTTGAATTGTACACGTGCGTGGGCCTGATGCTAATGTGATGCTAATGTACGCGAAGGAAAGCTGCTCATCAAGGCTGCAGATTTCAAAGTTGAATTATTGACAAATGTTTTTTGTTCCAGAGCAGAGATGGAGAGAGGTTTGTCCAGAAAACACATCATTGAAGGTAAGTGTGTGTGTGTGTGGGGGGGGGGGGGCAGTGGTGACATCATGACATCAGGGTGTGTGTTTTTGCTGACGCAGGCCTCAGAGCATCTCTCCAGAGACTTCAGCTCGAGTACATCGACGTGGTGTTTGCCAACCGCCCGGACCCTCACACACCTATAGAAGGTGGGAGACGTTCTGCTCCTGTCTCACCCCCCCCACCCCCCGGTTAATGAGCTGTCTCGGCTATCTTGGCAGAGACGGTGAGGGCCATGACCCATGTGATTAACCACGGGATGGCGATGTACTGGGGCACCTCCAGATGGACGTCTGTGGAGATCATGGTGAGTTCACACACCCCATGTCACGTGACCCTTGAGGGGCGTCCTCTGAGCTGTCCCTGCTCCCTGCCGTAGGAGGCGTACTCTGTGGCCCGGCAGTTTAACCAGATCCCACCAATCTGCGAGCAGGCAGAGTATCACATGTTCCAGAGGGAGAAGGTTGAGGTTCTGCTGCCGGAGCTCTATCACAAGATCGGTGAGAAGCTGCCGTGCCGCTGCAGCGATGCACTCTGGGACTGTTCACACTAAAGCCAACCGTTACAGGCATCGGCGCCATGACGTGGTCCCCGCTGGCTTGTGGTATCATCTCAGGGAAGTATAAGGACGGGATCCCGCCATGTTCCCGCGCCTCGCTGAAGGTACTGCCGCCGCCGCCCTTTAACCAGTGTTTGTTTAGGTGTCAGTGAACTGGAATCACCATAACCTGCGCTGTGCAACAGGGCTACCAGTGGATGAAGGACAAGATCCTGAGTGAGGAGGGGCATCGGCAGCAGGTCAAACTCAGGGAGCTGCAGGCGGTCGCGGAGCGACTCGGCTGCACGCTGCCCCAGCTCGCCATCGGTAAAACCGCCACTTGTGTTCTCACTGGTTGTGGCGGGCAGACCTCCGTCTCACGCTCTGTGTCGACTCCCGCAGCCTGGTGCCTGAGGAGCGACGCGGTGAACGCCGTCCTGCTGGGCGCCTCCACGGCCGACCAGCTGAAGGAGAACATCAGAGCGATAGAGGTCAGATCCACCTTCACCGTTTTGTCTGAACTGAACCCAAATGACAGCAAATAATCCTTGATGGAGTTTTACTGACCGGCAGAGCGGACGGGCGGCGGTCAAAGTGGCGTCTAAAGGCTCGGCTTCAGCACGAGTCTGTTTCTATTGTAGCATTTCTGCAGTAACTGCGCTATGTCTGCATGTGGAGTGTTTTTAGAGGCTTGTATGATGAACGTAGTACTCAGCTGGATCAGAGGTACTTCTGACTGCCTCGTTTCTCTCCTCTGGTTCCTCAGGTGCTCCCCAGGTTCACCCTGTCCCTTGCGTCTGAGGTGGACGCCATCTTGGGAAACAAGCCCTGCAGTAAAAAGGACTTTAGGTCCTAGACGTTTCCAGAGGACTCAGTTTCACCAAGTGGACGCACGTCTCTGTTGTGCACTCGTCACTACCAAAAGCCACAGTTGATAAAAACTGCTCCAGTCGGTGGAGAAGGTCACGTGTTGCTTCATTTCTACTGTGCATGTTGGATTTTTGTTTCTTTGTGAATCACCTTGATAAAAAAAAGCTGCCTGACATGAAACAAATGAACGCCCCCCCCCCCACCCACACTGATGGCAGAGGTGGAGGGGTCACGGCCATTTTTAGTCCCACTGGTTTTAAAGCAAAAAGGCCTGAGTCTGACCTGGTTCGTGCTGTGACTTTACGTCTTTATTCTGAAGGGACGTGTTGCTGTTGTCGTGATGCATAGGCAGCTCACAGCTGGGACCTGAATTTCCAGTTTGTCCTTGCCAGGAAAACCCCTCAGAGAACTTCCTGATCGGGGTGACTTGTGGTTTACACTCGCTCTTCCCTGTCAGATCAACTCAATAAAGATTAATATGGAACTGACCCTGACCCTGACCCTGACCCTGACCTTTGCTCCGGGACGGTGTGGCCTCACACGTGAGACTTTGCTCTTCAAATCAAATCAGTTCCTCTGTGTCTCTGAAGAAAGACTTGGGACAGCTCAGCCTCCGTCCTGATGAACTGACACGCCCACTGGCGCCCGATCATCATGAGATCATCATCTCTCGACAGGAGCTGAAAGAGGATCTGCAGCAACATTAGAGCAGGAGAAGCTGAAGAGGAAATGGAGGAGGAACCACAGAAGAAGAGGACAGACGAAGGAAAACGTTTCAAGTTTGATAAAGTGGTAAATTGATAAATTATAAGGACGTCAAAATGCTTCATTTGCAGCTCTGGGTGTCGCCCTAAAAACAGTCACCGCCTTTTGGGGTGGGGTTGGGGTGGGGTTGGGGTGGGGTTGGGGGGGTATGTCTCCATCAGGTATAAAGCCAAAGACACACGGCTCGCTCTTCACCTTCTGAACAACAGGTGAGTCATCGGGGACATTTAGAGTCACGACCTGGAGCGTGTGTCAGGGTTAGGGTTATAACTGAGAACAATTTACTGTATTACACCATGCTTATACCATGTGACGCAAACTGACAGGTACCTGCTTCTGCCCGGGGACGGAAAAGCCTCAGGACTGGATCCTCCAGCTTGGACCTGAGCTTTGATTCAAGGTACGTCCTCTGGTCTGACTCTCCTCAAAACAGTGACATGCAATTAACATCAAAACCATCAAATGAATTCAACTTCATGATTGATTCCCAGGTTTGTAAAAGTTACTCTAAAATGCTCATTACGAATAAATGAACTCCAGGCAGATCAGGCCCAACGCTGACCCGTTACTTCGGTCCAGGAGCGTTCACCAGCTGTGGTGGCCTCTGACCATCGTGGTGCTAACGTTTGGCAGAGCGATGGCGGAACGGAGGCAGACCTGGAGGACCCTGACCCTCCTCACCCTCCTCACCCTCCTCCCCCTCACTGCAGCGTACGGTAAGAGATCTCATCAGAAAGAATGAGGAAATCACTTTGTTCCAAACGGCACGATCCGTCCTGTGTTTCTGGTTTGGCCGGTGACTGCTGGTATGTGCGTGTGTGAGTGCTGGACTGACCCAGTTGGTTTGTGTTTGGCTCCGTCAGTGCTGAGGGATGAGGACTGGGAGGAGCTGAGCCCCGACATCGCCAAACTGCACCACCTGAGTCATCTGAACACAAACATGAAGCGAGAGCAGCTCCACAGACACAGGTGATGACAGCGCCCCCTGCTGCCCATGTCCCATGAGTGACTGCGCCCTATGTGGGCGGAGCCTACCTCTGATGGCATGTTGGCTGCTGGGCAGGGGGGGTTAGTGACTGTGAATAATTCGTCATTGTTGGACTTGATTTGTGTTTTTTGGCATAAATAGTTCAGACGTTTGTGATCTGATAAAAAACTAAAGTCATGCAACTGAATGTGTTTTCAGTTCACCGATCCGTAAGCCCAGAGGGACGCAACACGTCAGCAGGTGACAAGGCTTCTGTGTGTGTGTGTGTGTGTGTGTGAGTAATGGACTGTGCTGATGAAACATGTTCACGCTCCATCAGGTTGAACATTGACCAAAACCCGATGAGTTTGCTGGATGGGTTTCAGAACCGTGAAGACGTTGCAGCGTATTTCATGAAAAAGAAGCAGGTTGGTGAATTAGAGCGTCAAAGCGGAATGACCAGCAGGGTCAGACCAGGGTCGTCTCTGAGTGGGAAAGCCCTCAGGTGGCGGCAGCTTCAACTCAGGGACGGATGAATCTGATCAAAGAGATAACAGCTCATGTCGTCCATTTCTAGGACTTTGAGACCTTCCTGGAGAGCTTCGAGATGCAGAGGACACAGGACTGGCTGCTCACTGCGTCCGAGGTCTCACACAGCTACAGTCAGCAACTTCTGGTCATGACCGACAAAGAGAATTCCACCAAAGACAGCGTCCAGCAGGAGTACAGCATGGATCCTCACTACTCAGTGATAGTCAGCAAAGACTGTCTGTTCAACGAGTCCTGTTTGCCTCGCGCCGACGGCTTCACCCTGGTGAAAATATTGGGTAGCGTTTCTGATGACGGACAACGTGTGTCAGGGTTTTCTGGCTCGTCTCTTGCGAAGCTGCTGCTGAGCTCGTCGCTGAGGGTCGCTCCGCTGTTCTCGCTCAATGGAAACACGTCCACGCGCTTCCAGCAAAACTTCATGCGTCTCTTCCACATCCGTGGAATCAGAGCAGTGTTAGAAACCGACCAGCAGAGTCACCAGCTTTACCAGGTCATGGACCGGCCCGACTCAGTTTCCAGCTACAGAATTCCACGCAGACCAGTGGACCACACCACCCAGTACGACCACCAGCAGATCATCATGATGGAATCCGACCCCGTGGTCATGAAAGCTGCAGCGTTCCTTTATGTGAAGCATCCGGAGGTTAGCTCAGTCTACATGCTAGATCAAAACAAAAGGCCAAAGCTGATCCATGGGGACTTTGTGCCTCTGTCAGAGGACAGCAGACTGGTGCTGGTAGGTCACGGGGGAAAAGACGCTTCAGGAGAGACGAGGTTGTCCGGGTTCGGCGCCCAGGATGTGGCCAAAGTCATCGCGGGAACCTCCAGAGTCAGTGATAAGATCAAAACAACAAGCGTGGTGGCATGTGAGGTGGGATCAGACAAAGGCTTCATCCAAACCCTGCTGACAGACCTCCGCAAGACCAGCATCGAGACAGAGCTGCACCTGAGGGACGCCATGGTCCAGGTCCAGCACACAGGACAGAAAATTACACAAAAAATCTCTGCAGACGGTTTGAAATGGCGTCACAAAGACGACAGCACAAAGGTGGTGGCCAACCTCGATCGGAACGGAGACACAATTATTCGCACCATGGAGGGCAGCAAAGGAGAGGCAGTGTTCACCAATGAAAGAAACTTACTGATGATGAGAAAACGTTTTTTTAATTTCAGAGATAACTGGCCACAACGTCCAAGGTCTTTTATAAATGAAAACATTTTTAAAAGTTTTCACTCAGACTTGGGGCCAGTGCAAATGAAATATTCGGGTTATATGCTCGAGGCTCAAACCTGGGCATTCTTTCATGCTCAACAGCTCTTACCACAGAAAGTCAATTTCCAAAACTTGCAACAGAGAAAGATGCATTTTATAATTGGCAGGAAATTCAAAGATAACAATAATATTGAAAGAATGAGGTGGGTAGATGACGACCATGACCTAACACACATTCTCTCCAAGTGTTATGAGATTAAATCAGGCAGAGACGTCAGAAACATCATCCGCCACTTTGCAAAGACGGGAGAGGATGAGTCCACGTACCTGATGATCAATGACTGGATCTTAGAAGTGAACCACATAAACCTGTACGTTCACCCAGTTGGAAAAAGGCTCAACAACAATGAAATGGGAGACCAGAACAAAATCAGAGACATTAGGAAAAGTATCACTCAACAGATCGGCCAAGAAAGATACGATCAAATGAGAAAGCATATTTTTGCTGATCACCGTTTAAAGACAGAGACAACACATAAATATGTTCAATACGTGGAAGCGACTCTGAAGGGAGAGCCGCTCATTGGCCTCAACCTTCCCACTGAGGCCTGGTTCACCTCATACTTCACGGCCTCGTTCATATCTGAATCTGCGAGGAACTTCCGGACGTTTCCTCTGAGCCTCATGGCTCTGGACATGACACACAGCCAGAGCACAGAGTTCCGTGATGCTGGACTGAATTTCTTTTTCAAACAACACTCGATGGCCAGAGGAGGGAGTTGGATTGATCCAAGCCGTCGTGGATTCAGCGGCTCGGCCACACACGAAGATTCCAGCAAACTCTCTAATCGCGAGCCCATAGAAGAGGGACAGTTGAAAGTTGACCTGTTTCACCTTCTGCAAAGAGAAGCCATGTTGTTCACAATATGGGAAAGAGCCATTGCCCCCGTCACTGCTCAACAACGGATGGTTACCATCTCGAGAGGTTTCCAAATCTTACAAGATTCAGACACAGAAACATTCCTCAAATATTACAGTGATTTCATAGAAAAAAACAGGCTAATACTGACCTCATCAGATGGGAGAGAACCACCTGCATCTGGCGCCTTGGGAGGATACGATGACGACCGCGTTTCAACGCAAGACTTGAAGTCTGCCGCAGAGTTGGAAAACTCCTTCAAACTGCAATCCCATTACTCCAGGGCGTCTGCGTTGTTCGCTGAAGAGATCCACAGCCAGATGAAGGCGAGGTTCGGCGAAACTCTGGGGGGCCTGCGTCTGCGGGAGGGCAGTGCCAGAATCCAAGATGGACACTTCATATGTGAGCTGGTGTCAAAGGGAGCTGAGACCAAACCTGTTGAATTCAGGATGAAGTTGTCTCCACAGAGTCTAGGGCAAGAGGAAAAGGTGCTGAAGGGTCTCGACGCGGCAGCCCACGACATGGAGGGAGTCAGACCCTCCCACCCAGTCAACAGGTATGTGGAGCACACTGGGACCGCTGTGGGGACGCTGGGCCTCCTGCTGGGCATGAAAGGAGCTGTGGATGCTTTTGAACATGGGGACACCACAGCGGGCGCAGTGGGCGCCGCGCAGACAGCTCACGGAGTCGCAGCTATGACCACGTCTCTTATTGCCAGAAAAGCTCTGACCTCGGAGACAAGAGTGGCCAGAGCGGCGGCAGCCATCATCAGGAGTCCTGCGATGAAGGGCGCCATGACAGTTCTGCCTATCGTGGGCATTGGATTCGGAGTGTACAACCTGGAACAAGATATAGAGAGGGGTGGTGCACTGGGGGAGATCGATGCAGTCTTTGATGTCAGCATGATTATTCTGGATGTTGTTGAACTTGCTCAGCCGGAGCTGGCCCCGTTCATCATGCCTATAAACCTGGCTCTATCGGTATTTCGGATGGTCACCGACGATGTTTATATGGGCGTAGAGGAGGAGCTCAACAGCCTCCCCTCGGACGCTGGAGTTCTGGATAAACTGGGGGCTGTAGTTGTAGGCGCTGGGAAGGGTCTTTTCCATTTTGCTATTCATGTGGCTAGTGTGTTTTACGACTGGCATTATGATGAAATTCAGCAGGGTCACAAACTCGTCGAGCAGATTTCCGACTACAAAAAATACTACACAGTTACCTCAGAACAAGGTGGAATGACTGCCATCGATTTTAGTAGCGGTAGCTCCTCTTGGAACGGAGGAGGTATCGACTTCTGCCTCGCCGATCGGGGTCAGTCCAAGTTATGCATGAACTACTTCGTATCGAGTGATGAGGCTTTTGGGAGAAAGTGTTGGGACATCAACACACAAGGAAGCCGTGACATCATCCTTGGCCTGGGAGAGTCAAATACTCTGCAGCATAAGACACTGCAAAATAAAATACTCATGTTCATACCAGCAGGCTCTGTGAGGGTGGTGTCCGGTTACGAAGCGGTGTCTGATTCCAGATATGGAATATACAAGGGAAACAGAGAGGCTAACCGCTTTTTTGCCGTGGACAAATCTGAGGACGAGCGTGTGGTTGAGCTGATGTTGACTTACTATTATCAGCTCTATGGGGAACCGGGCAATGACGTGTTCTTCCTCGGCCCACAGAGAAGCTACGTGGAAGGTGCAGGTGGAAGCGACACATACATCATCCCTGACAACGGAGGAAAGACAATCATCAACAACTACGATCCGTCCAAAGCTCTGGACACTCTTCACTTCGCTGCTAACTACAGTCACCTGTCTGTGTCTAAGTCTGGGAACCACCTTGTGTTTATGTACGAGGGCGAACACACGGTCACCGTTCAGAACTGGTTTTTGGGAGAACTGTACCGTCATATGAACATGATGTCAGGAGACGGAGTCTTGTTCGAGGTTTCCTCCACCGTGGTTTCTTCGGTTCAACTCGTGGCCAAAGGAATTAACAAGATGTTTCAGAAACACGGTGCAACTGTGAACGCCTCGCAGCCGCTTTTCAGCAAAGTTACAAACATCTTGGGCTCTCGGTTTGATGATGTGCTCATTGGAAACGGAGAGAAGAATGTAATGGACGGAGGAGGAGGTGGAGATCGTTTGACTGGTGGGGGAGGAGGAGACATCTACATGGTGAAAAGTCTAAATCACTCTTCAGTGGTGATTGAAAATTACGCCACAGACAATGAGACGGACACGGCCATCATAGAGGCGGAGCTGAAGACGTTCAGAGTCGCAGTACAAGGCGATAACGTGGTTCTCACAGCTTCCCATGACACCACAGCCGTGCGCGTGACTTTGCTGAACTGGTTCCGATCACCAGACGACAGACACATGCTCTTCGTCACAGGCGACATGATCTCTTTCACGCTCTCAGCTCAGAAGGCCGATTGTCTGAGCGCTCACACGTTCGCCAGCTGCATCACAAGCCGCACTATCGATTACAGCAAGGCCACGTCTCCTCTGGTGGTGGACCTTGAGGACTCGGAGGCTTATGCAAGCGTGGTCGAGATCCGCGGGTCAAAGTTTTCCGACAACATCAAAGGGAACAAAGAGCACAACATGTTCTTCCCAGGAGGAGGTGCCGACCACCTTCAGGGGAGAGGAGGCGAGGACTGGTACGTCATCACTCCGGGCCAAGGAGTGAAATACATCAGCAACCTCTCCCCAGATCTAGTCATGGACATTCTCTTCTTTAAAGAGCAGTACGTGAAAATGACATGCGCCTGTGACGGACGCAACCTCACCATCGCTGTGTCTGGCAGAGAAAGTGTGGTGCTGACCTCCTGGTTTGAGTCAAAGCATCATCAGCACCTGCAGATCAAGACCAGCGACGGAATAACCGTCGCTCTGAGTTCCAACATCAGCAGCTGTTCAGACACCAAGACTTTAATGTTCCCCATTAGCGTCGATTACAGAAACCAGAAACCTGAAGCACTTAACCAGAGCCAGTGTTTCAGATACACCAGCAAGAACTCAAAGGAGAAGCTCCTCTGTGGCCTCCGAGGCAAAGTGATGGCCATGGGTGGAGTCGGCTCTGTGAAAGAAATGGTCGGCTCCTCGGGTTTCGACATCATGGTTGGGAACGAGAACGACAACCTGCTCGATCCTTCCACCGGGGGCGCTCTGATGTCTGGAGGTGAAGGGAAAGACACGTACGTCATCAAACGGGGATACGGAGACAACTTGATGATCGATAACTTTGCAAAGCAGCAGGAAACCGACACTGTGTTGATTGACATGGATTTTGTGGATGGCGGGAGCGTTACCCTGAACTCCTCATCCACAGGAGATCTGAATGTGACAATCACAACAAAAGGGGAACAGTTCAAACTCACCCTGATGAGCTACAATGACAGTTACCAAAACCAGCACCTGGAATTCCAGAGCTCCGACGGCGTCTCGTTCAGACTGAAATCTCTGAACTCAACTGAAGAGGCTCCTCGATTTGAGGTGGAGGCTTTCAAAGTGACTCTGAAACAGTCGCAGTCCGACTGCCGTTTAGACCTCGGCTCTTGGCAAAATCTGTCACAGGTCCACACGGTGCAAGGCTGCCCCTCCCAGTCCAATGACATCCTAGGTAACGATCGAGACAACGCGCTAATTGGCGGCTGGAAGGATGACACCTTGGAAGGAGGTCAAGGAGATGACACGCTGATCGGAGGAAACGGAACTGACATCCTGATTGGAGGCTTAGGAGACGATACTCTGTACGGCGAGGACGGAGACGACACCATGATGGGAAACTCTGGCAGGGACGTCTTCATTCCTGGACCAGGAGCAGACCTGATAGACGGAGGTCCTGGCAGGGACACGGTTCTGTACCGGGGTGATCACGAAAAGGGTCAAGGAGTTTATGTCAACCTGCTGACTGGACAAGGTCGCTATGCTGACGCTGAAGGGGACGTCCTGAAGGACGTGGAGACTGTGATCGGCACCATCTATTCCGACATCTTGCTCGCTGGTTACGAAAGTTCTCTTCTCCAAGGCTCTGACGGCAACGACATCTTGGTGTCCACTGGCAACGATCACCTGGTCGGAGGCGACGGAAGCGACATCTACATGGTGGCGTTCCATCGTGGCACAGTCTCCATTGACAACTGTGCAAAGGACAACGCCACAGATGTTCTGTACTTAGGACTGGGCTCACCGCTGGCGTTTGACTGCCAGGTCCTCCCCGACGGAGTCACCCTGACTTTCTTTGCGTCAAACCAAACAGCTGTTAAGATCGCACTGGAGGGCTGGATCAGCGACGCCAGCACATGTGGTCACCTGGTGCTGGTTTCCTCAGGGGCGGAGCTGTCGGTGGACAAGCTGCTCGAGGAGTGTCGGTTCGGACAGGAGGACGCGGCTGGGCTCATCAGCCACAAGCTGGAGCTTCTGAAGCTGTCAGGCCGGTGTCACGCACCACTCACTTATGTGGACGATCTGTGGCACGTCGCCGTGTGAGTTGGGATGGTCTGAGCTCAGACTAGAACCTTCAGTCTGCTGCTTGTGTAACTTTCTTTCTGACTTTTCTGATGGTGGTGAATTGTCTTCTCACTGGTGAATTAAAGAGCAAACTTGACAAGCCTCTTGTGTCCTGACTTATTGTCACATGACGAGGCTGGAAATGGGAGGGGTCATGTGACTTGAGCATGAAACAACGCCCCTTTTGAATTCTTGTGCTAGTTCGGAGTGCAGTTTGGAATTGGCACGGAGCCACGGTGTGAAGCCAAAATACTGGTCATGAAGGTAACGGCTATATGCCCCCCCCACCAACCTTTCATGAACATCCTGGGAAACAATTACACAGCACTCAGCATCTTCATTTCATACGTTTGTTTAATCTATTTTGTACAAAGTTGGATCGGACCGACCGCCAGCACACCTGCTGCTGATTATCAAACTGAGCGTTGACTGAGTGCAGAGCATCCATGGCAACAGGAACACAGCAACGTTTTACTTTTATTGGTAAACAGTCAACAGGAGCAACCACCAAATCTTTTCTCGTTTCTTTTAGCATGTGTTGAAAGCAACGGAGTATTGTCCACACTGTGCACATTACATTCAAGTCTCTGCAGGGACATTCATGGCACGAATAAACTGGGGCTGCCACACGTGATGATTCCCTCCTCCAGTTCATCTCATGAGCTGTAGAGCCAGTGACGGGAATGAGGACACGTGGAAAAGAAAAATGAGACGCACACAGTGTTCATGTGATTCGAACCTTTGAGGTTCGGGCCTGATTCATTACGTCATGGTGCTGCCCACGATGACAGTTTACATACGTCCACTATATTTTCATATCTGGAAAAAGGTACAGTTTTCCACTAAAGACATCATGTGTCATGTGACATAAAAGAAAAAGGGTTGGCTTCATTTATTAAGCGTCCCTCTGGCCAATTATCTGAAAGAAATGCAAAAGTGCATTAATGAAACCGGACATCCAGACGATATTTACAAATGTTAGCACTGTGAGTTACTATGAGGGAGATCAGAACAGGTCACATGCAACGTTGCTTCAACGACGGCTGCATTGAACAACTAACATAACATACAATCAGCGGAACATACATCAACCTATGTAATAGATACTAACTTGGGCCATGACCTGCACGTGCTCACTGTGCCTGTGATGGCGCGGCAGCAAATGCATTCAAACAAACACTGAACTTTTTATGGGGAACGATTGAATTTCAGCCCGTGACTCTTCTGACGACAGGGCTGCAAAATGAGATGGAGGGTTGTGGTAAATAAAGATGTCAGCATGTGAGGACTGTCAGTGAAGAACTGTGTCCAAAACACTCTTCTCTCACTGTGCATTTTTTACTATTGAATCTGAGCCTGCGTGTGTTCGGGCTATCATCACTGATGAACATCATAAAAGGTGAAACGTTAGAGAAGCAGTCTGTGATCGACTCATCTTCGTGCCATGAAAAGCATTATGCTCTTACTTTGTCGATATTTAACATTTCTGCTGTTACACCCTTTTCTTGACCCCTGCAGCCTTTAGACTGAACACACTGGGGGCCACCAGTGGGGGCCACCCGTGGGGGCCACCCAGCTGTGGACTCAACCGCACCCTCACGACCCATGAGGCCGGGACACTGCTGAGGGTTTACTGTGGGGGCGGGGCCATGGGGTGACATGTGATCCTGTGAATGATTCTCATTGGTCCCGGCCTCCTGCACAGGCCACATGGCCTCACTCATTCTGGCTGTGACTTTCACTTGGTGTTGATGTTTTTTAGCAATCAGGCTGAGCTGAGCTGAGCTGAGCTGAATGCACAGATGTCCAGCGGTGCACTGGCACACAGCGATCCAGAAAATGCATATTGGCAGTGACTGGAGACCTGAAACATCAAACTGGGCCAGAACCCCCGCGGCTGGAAGGAACCACAATGAGTGTAATGGGCAAAATGTTGACGGTGACCAAATACACTTGACAGAAAAGTCCGACAGCGAGTTGACAGAACGAGACAAACAGGGTCACCTGCGGCCTGCACTGTTCTATAACACCTGTAATGGGACCAGAACATACAACTCCCACTGGGAGCAACTCATCGGAGCTCGTTTCCTGGACTGAACACAGCTCCACTTTCAAACAGGAGTGAAGAGTTAACATGTGATGCAATGAGCTAACGCACTAGAAATCAGAAATGAGTCCAAGTCAACATTCTGCTCCTCAAAGGAAAAACAACAGCTCAGGATACAGGGCAGCGCCAGCCTGGGGTCACCAGTCACCGTGCATGCGCCGCTCACCGCCGCCACGCACTGGAAGTCCTCGGCTCCTCTCTGACACACAGAACCACACTTCATTCTGCCATGTGCTCGCACCACGAGAGAAGGTCTAAGAGACGGTGTCCTTGCTGCCTCCCGGTGGGATCCCGCCTCCTGTGACCAAGTTGCAGAGCAGTTTGCGTCGGCCAGCTTGGTAGTCTTCCTCGTCCACGTTGACCAGCAGTTTTATAGCCTCGTGGCCCACAGCCTGTTTGAGGGAATCTGTGATAAAGACCCCTTTGAGGGCCTCTAGCAGCGACCCATTGATGTAGTCTCTCCAGAAAGCATCCAAGTAGGTGAGCTCGGAGAATTTAATGTCGCAGATGATGGAGCCCAAGTCTCGGGATTTTAGGATCGTGTTGGCCTGGTTGAAGCGTTCAAACTGTCGCTCCACTGCCTCTTGTTTGTTGGAGAACACGTTTCCCTGAAGCGCAGACTCATGCTGGCAGTATTCAGCACGGACCCGGAGGCGGATATCTGAGCGGGCGAGAGAGAGAGAGAGAGCACAGCGTGGGTCAGCTCACACGATGAGTCCCACATGACATGTACAACTAAGGGTCAAGCTTCTAGCTCATGTTGCTGTTGTTGTTAAGGCTACATGCACAGTGGGTCTTTGTGGGATATTATGGCTCTTCTCATGTCTCTAGAAGAGTTTGCTTCACAGCGTCTCTCCTGCTCACAAAGGTTACTGGTATTTAAAGCTGCACTTCTGTGTGTCTTTTTACCACATGTCTGCTTCTCTCTGCAGTCAGCTGAGGAATGACTTCTCTTCCGTTTGCGGGCCGATACAGGGGGGGCGGGCTTTATTCGGGGAGGGCCAACATGGGGTCCTGACGGGGAACAGCAAAGGACTGGCTGAGGACCTGGACAGGGACATTAGTTATGGCATGACTCCGTCCCGGGTTATTATGGCAACGCACAGGTGAACATACACAGTCCCCAACCTGTTCTCCTGTGGGGTGCCGGGACCTTGCTCTGCGCTGATCCTCTCGGTGAAATATAACGTACTGACGTCTCCTCCAGGTATTTATCCACGGGGTCTGGACACACTGAACACAATGACATTTGTTCATTTCAATGAGTAAACATCTTCACTTTGACCATCAGAAGGAGCCACTGCCCCGTCACTCGGGTGTATCAACATTTACTAACATCTCTTGTGTTCTCATCTAACCAATCTGTACTGCATGGAAAACAGCAAAAAAAATGTAATTATCGCAATGATGACATGGCTTGTGATGCACAAGACTGGCGGAGACAATACTCACCAGCCTGTCGTTTCCTGAGCGTGACGTAAGGCAAAAGGTCGTGGCGGGTAATAATCCTCAGAAGCTGCAGGACGTGCCTGAAGTTGGTCTCATCGCAGCGGCCCTGGCGCTCTAGGGCCAGCAGAAAATCCCTGCCGCTCCTGATGCCGCCACGCTCGTACTCATCGATCACGTCGACAAACAGGAATGACAGTACCCTCACATCCCGATGCGTGAGCTGGGCTCCAACTATGTCAAACATGCGGTGAAGCGAGTACAGTCCATGGGAGTTATCCACCGCTTCCTCCGGCCACGGCTCAAAACCGCCGTCTCTCCGGGATAAACTCGCATTGGTGCTGGACGCAGAAACATTCCTGCTGGAAACGTCTCCGCTGGACGCTGACACACTGGAGCATCCGGGCCTGCCAGTCAGCGCCCTGGGTTCCAGAGACCCAGCATTTGGACTGCTGTGACTCGAGTGCAGCTGATTGGCCGGAAGGTGCGGCCGGGCCTGCTGTGCAGACGAGTTCTGGGCGAGCTGGGGAGGGTAAATGGCGTTGGGGAGCTGAGGCTGCTGTGATGTCATCTCAGGGCCAGACGGTGATCAGGGACGCGGGAACCCCTGCAACTCCCTCCGTCTTTCTCTGGTCCAACTGAAAGGGCAGAATGGGGGAATTACATATTAATATACAATGAATTTAAAATACTGGCAGTGAGCATCGTCATCAAATAACTAACTACATGATACAACTTCCAACTGCTCCCACATGACTGTATATATGTTGTAATAGTGCCTGTCTCACTCTCTGTCTCAGCAGTATCCAAGGTGATAGTTATAGATATAGGGTTAGAGATGACGGCCCAACCCTCAGTGCACTCAGGGCCTCTCGTATCTAACTCAGGTGTGGATTAGAAATGCGTATTTACACGTTAGTAGCCAGCAGGACGCAAACAGTGAATGTGCTGTTCCACCTTCTGCTCTCCTTCATGCATCAAGCCTTCAGAGAAGACACCAGCTGCTGGCTCAAGTGGCACTTTATCAAATGTTGCATCTATTTTAATGTAATGTCATGACTCGTCTCCATCATGATGCCTCCGTTTGCTCATCATAACATAACGCTAGCTAAGGCTAATGTGGCTAACGAGGACTGTGTTTACATAAACAGATGAGACTGTTTTTTTATAAACGCTGGTGCTAATAATATGTATCAGACACTTTTCTCTGGAGGGCAAAACACCAAATACGCTATGCGACCTGCAGCTGTTTAGCAAGATAAAAAACGCGCTAGCGGCTAGCTGGGTGCTGACTGGAGTGAGCTAACACGCTAACGATGCTTCTGTGGACTGGCAGCCAGATATAATCTGAATGTCCCTGATATTGTTTTAGGGACCGATCAGGCAAGACAGTGCGTGCGGCGACATGCGCGGAGCGGTTCACCTCGCTCCGTGATCCGGGGTTTGTTATGACCGCTACTCGCTAGCTGCCGCAGCGTCACCTACACTCAGCGGCGCTGACGCTCGGAACGAGACGCTGCTGGTGCGACCTGAGAGGACCCCGCGGTACCTTGCGTCTTTCGGGGATCAGAGACGAGCTCGTCGCCAACAAAGTTCGCTAGGCCGCTAGCGCTAAGTTAGCCCCCCGGTGTCTGGCGGAGAGCACGGGAAACGCGGCTAAATGCCGGCAGAAGCATCCGCGCTGGTGCCGCGCCTCCGCTGCCTGGATGGACACGTGTCCGTTCCGACGCGAAGCTGGAGGCCGTGTGATGGTCGCGGTGCACACACAGTCACCATGGGAAAAACAAGCAGACAATCCCCGTTCAGCTAAAATGAAAGAACTTCCAGTTTAGAGCGGAGTTCATTTCCGGGTTAGCAAGTACGGTGGCCCACGCGGACAAAAGCGCTGGAGCTTTCAGGCGCAAACATTTAGTGCGACTTCCAACCCATTTTGTGGACTTCCTCTTTAAAGTGAATGCACTTGGGTAAAGCAAAAAGTTTTAATCCCCAGTGACTGGACAGTGCTGTTCATCCTTTTACTGACCAATCAAATGAAATGAGCACTTTGAAGGTATGGTCCATATTTTGATAAAAGAGATATAATGAATGAACGAATTTAGGATGACTCAATAGTTCCCTGTTGCTCTCACATATACATGAAGCCACAGGGGAATAATGGACAAACTGTGCACATATACACAACTTGTTGATTTAATGAAGACTTTTCAAACTGCAATGATAATATATTTGTTTGAGAGATGGGATAGGGTTGAGTTCTGTTCAGTTAGAGAGAATGTGAGTACATTCAATACACAACAATAAAGGTACGAAATCAAATATTTGTTTGGACTGTAGATTTGCTTTGATCAGCATCAAAGGACACATTATAGATTCAAATACACAGTTATGGAGGTTCTACTGAACTTTGAAAAAATACATTTCATTTATTGATCAGGATCTAAAGATCAAAGATCGCTGACCCCTGAGCTGCTGTTCCCGGGGGGGCCGATAGATGGCGATAGTGTCGCTGTGAGCCTCAGTTTTCACCGAGAGCAGAAGAAGAGCGCGAAGCGGAGGAAGTGCAGCGGCTCTGGTCGTCAACATCCAGCAACATGTCTCCTTAGAAGCAGAACAGAGGCCGGACCTCGCATCCTCCCCCGGCACGGACTCCTGAAGATGGCGGGCGAGGAGGAGAGAGGGGTTGTCCGCGTCCGAGTCAAGGTAGGACGCTGCCTGGTCCCCCGCCGCTTAGGACACACACACACACACACAGACACACACACACACACACACACACACAGACAGACACACAGGGGCTGACGTCACCTGCATGCTCAGCTGACGTGGGCACGGGGCATCACGGAGTGACGTCACACACGGTCAGGCTCAGGGTTGACGCGCAGCTGCGTCAACAAAGGCTTGGTAAACAACCCCGGAAAGTGACGTCGCTCCGGTCACGTGATCGTGGTTGAGTGACATTTCTGCTTGATGGTCTCCAGCTGATATCTGAGAAGCTACTGAAGTACTTCAAGTACTTAAAGGTTCAGTGTGTATTCAATAAAAAAATGAACTCCCACAGCTGATGGTGAACAGCCAGAACAACGGCAATATGACGTCACACAGAATATTCATGAATAACTCCCCACAGCCCCCCCCACCTGCTGTTATTTAAACCTTCTCCAAAAGACAGTATAGCCATTATACTGAGGCAATAGTACTTTATACTTTGCTGCTCTTATCTCTTTTAACAATATATGACTCAGACTGACCTCATGTGGTTTATTTACCTGTACTCACCTGTCCATGGTGCCACGTTAGCACATCACAGCTGCCTTTGTTTTTTATTGTGCTTGTATGAAGTTAATCCAATCAAAACAATGTCTGTGCTGATATAAAGAGCACGTTGATGAGGCTTTGTCTTTATTTTCTCTGAATGTTGCACTGTAATGTCAGAACTGAGCCTTGGACCATGAGTGTGTACTTGGTGTGTGTATTACCTTACAGTGTACTGTGTGGTGTTGCATGTTATGGAATCGGGACGCCTTCTTCCTCAGTGGGGACATTTGAGAGTCTTGTGATGCTTTTCAGAAATGCGATGGAGTGCTCCCAGTGGAGTTTCGCTCTTTTGCCGTCGATCCTCAGATAACGTCGCTGGAGGTCCTGCAGCACATTCTCATCAGAGCCTTTGATCTGAACGGGTAAGGCCGACTGCGGCACACACACACACACACACACACACCGTCAGACTTACAGCTGTGTCTCCCTCCGACCAGGAAGCGGAACTTCGGCATCAGTTACCTGTCTCGAGACCGGAGCGGCGCTGAGATGTACCAGTCTCTGGCCTCGGACTGGGATTTGGATGTGGCCTTTGTCAGTGCAGCCAAACCATTCCTCCAACTCAAGATGGACATCAGACCTTCAGAAGACAGTGAGACCACGTCCTTACACCCAGAAACGGAGCAGGGACGCGCGTCTCACGCTTTGAGAGGCAGCAGTGTTTGCGTCAGTTTAACTGAGTCGCGATCAGAAGCTTTGTGTCTGTCTGACAAACCCTGAGACGTGTCAGTGTCTGCTCAGAGACGGGACGTCAGCGAGGGAGTTTAGAGATTTTACGATGTGTCTCATCATGAGCGAACCATGTGGTGACAGTCAAAGCAGACTGTTCCATTGTGAGCCCCGTAGAGGGGAGACGTTTCTCCTCCTACTTGAGTTTAGCTGTGGAACAGACTCAGACACTGAGGCTCCAGATGAGCAGACATGAAGCAAACTGTCTTTTCTCCGTCCACAGGCCCCGTCATGGAGGACTGGGACATCATCAGCCCCAAAGACGTGATTGGCTCTGAGCAGCTGCTCGCAGACAGGACGAGGTCTCTGGCGTCTGCTGCGCTTCCTTTCACCCAGTCTCTGCTGTCCCAGGTTTCTCTCGCTGTCTTTAAGCTTCGTCACATCGTCTTGTTAAACTGCACCCTCCTCTTCTAATACCCCCCCCCTCACTGGTGTCCAGATGGGCCGGACCCTGTCCAAGGTCCAGCAAGCGCTGAGCTGGTCTTATGGCGAGGAGATCAAGCCTTTCAAGCCTCCCCTCAGCGATGGAGAGTTCCACAGTTACCTGAACGGTCAGGGCCAGCTGACGCGACCCGAGGAGCTCAGGCTGCGGATCTATCACGGCGGCGTGGAGCCCTCACTGCGCAAGGTGACCACCTACACCTGCACCTGCCGCCACGCCATCAGCACTGACAGCCACCAGGAGCTTTAAACCTATTTAGTTTGTGTGGTTTTTAAATAACCTCTGTGTCGTCCCCCGCCGTCTAAGGTCGTGTGGCGGTACCTCCTGAACGTGTACCCTGACGGCCTGAGTGGACAGGAGAGGATGGACTACATGAAGAGAAAGACCCGGGAGTACGACCAGCTGAAGAGGGAGTGGACCGGCCGGGTCAGTCAGGAGGACCTGGAGTTCATTCGAGGAAATGTCCTCAAAGACGTCCTGAGAACGGACCGGGCTCACCCGTACTACGCTGGCTCGGAAGACAGCCCCCATCTGACTGCACTGACAGACCTGCTCACCACGTTCGCCATCACACACCCGCAGGTTGGTCCGAGGGGGGGCGGGGCCTGTTTTCTGTTGTCGCAGACCTGTGTGACTCTGGGGGACGTCTCCTTTCAGATCTCCTACTGTCAGGGCATGAGCGACATCGCCTCCCCTATCCTGGCAGTGATGGACAACGAGGCGCACGCCTTCATTTGCTTCTGTGGCATCATGAAGCGTCTGGAGGGGAATTTCCGTCCCGATGGGCAGCTCATGTCCGTCAAGTTCCAGCATCTGAAGCTGCTCCTGCAGTACTCGGACCCCGAGTTCTACTCCTACCTGGTGTCCCGAGGCGCCGACGACCTCTTCTTCTGCTACCGCTGGCTGCTGCTGGAGCTCAAGAGAGAGTTTGCGTTCGACGACGCTCTGCGGATGCTGGAGGTCACCTGGAGCTCCCTCCCACCGGATCCGCCCGAGACTGAAGTGGAGCTCCTGGGGCCGCCGCTGGACGCCGCCCAGACCGTGAGCCACAAAGAAAAGACGATGGACGCCTGCCTCCGAGGTGATGACGAGCCACAGGAGGAGCAGCGGAGGAGGCACATGCTAAGGCCGTCCAGAGAGGAACCAGATGCGACTGGGAACGACGTCATGGCTGGTGCTGGAACAGGAAGTGAAGGAAGTCTGGCCAAGGCTCCTTTAGAGAAGCAGAGCAGTTTTGGAGAGTTTAAATACTACACTGCCAGAAGTGAGGACAGCTCTGACCTGGAAGGTGAGCGGGCGCCGGCGGCGCCAAACATCTCGAGACGCCAGTCGACCGTCGAGAGTGAGGAGGATCCCGAAGAGAGAACGCCTCTCATCAGAAACTGCGACGCTGGTTTCTCTCCGGTGTCGTCGCCCCGCCTCTTTCCCAGTGGCTCCTCGGTGTCTCCTACATCCTCAGCGTCACCCTGCAGCTGGCCAGGAGCGTCTCCGGAGTCCACAGGAAGACAGGCCTCACCCAGCCCTGCTCCAAGAGTGCTCAGCGACGCAGGAATCAGCTCGCCCACGGCCGCCGCCGCCGCCGCATCGCCCTGCCACCCTCAGAACCGATCCCTTCTGTCCTCGCCCATTCTGTCCTTTGGGCGAGGGCCGTCGTCGTCTGGCGGCAGGTTAATCACCAACAATCCTCCTTCGCCCGGTAACAAATCTCCCAGCCCGGTGGCCAACACGCCCAGTTCTCTGAAAGCCGAGAGCGCCGGCATCAGGTCGTGCTCGCTGCCGCCGCCGCAGGAGTTCGGCAAAGGCAATCCCTTCATGCTGTTCCTGTGCCTGTCCATCCTGCTGGAGCACCGAGACCACATCATCAAGAACAGCCTGGATTACAACGAGCTCGCCATGCACTTTGACCGGCTCGTGCGGCGCCACAACCTCAGCCGGGTGCTGCAGCGAGCCAAGGCCTTATTTGCGGACTACTTGCAGAGTGAAGTGTGGGACTCGGAGGAAGGAGACGAGGTGAGCTCCGACTCGCCCACGACACTTGGCGCTGCGCAGCCTTCCCCCACGTCGGCGCTCGCCGCCAGGCCCGCTTACAGCCCGTTGGCGTCACCGCCGCCGTCGTGTCAGAACTCGACCTACAACCTCACGAGCACCATTCCCTCCCCAACAGCTCACGTTTCCTTTTCCTCTGCTTCCTGAGGGGGGCGGTTCCTTCCTTCACCTCCTCTGTTGATGCTTGACGTCTTTCTTCGCCACCTGGTGCATTTCACCTGAGTTGCCCTGTTTTTTTTTGTTTTTTTTAAAACTTTGTTTACAAACTTCTGTTCCGCTCAATAAGCCACAAAAGTGTCTTAATGAAAACACGTGTTACTTTAGTTGGAACCCAGAGGGAATCCCTCGCCCCGACAGACTGATGTCACAGTGATGTCACAAGAATGCATGAGGTCCTGTTGAACTGCATTATGGGAAATGCATGGCTCAGACGGTAATTAAAGGTCTCAGTTAGTGCTGCTGCTTATTTCTTTTTTCCCCCTCAACGTTTTGCACCTGAAATTCCAAACCAGTCACAAAGCAGTTTGCCGGCGGCTGGCTCCTCCCACCTTCTCCACTGACGCTGAATGAATGCTTCTCTTGCCACGAGCGGGATAATCATTCATGCTGTGCCATGATAAAACATCCTCAGTGCTGTTCCCCAAAGATGATTTCTTTTCTCCTTTTTTTTTTGCATTTTGTTTGTGTCAACATTTCAACGCCACAGAGAAGGACGTGTGCGTGTCCTTGTTCTGGCTGTCTGTTCAAAGTCTGTGTCGTAGGTTTCTGCCTCCTGACGGGACGCTAACATGAGCCCATTTACAAGAAGAGAAGTGCCTCACTCGCTTGTGTTAATTGCCTTGATTTACCTTTTTGTGGTGATTCGTCACAAATGCTGAGCAACAAGATCCAGTGAGGGGGCGTGGCTGGGGCGGATCTGTGCGTGGTGTTTACTGCAGAGGAGAGAGGGCTTCATGTGGAGCTACTGAGACAAAAGGACATCAAAATACATTTGGACACATTTTGAGTCCAAGTGTAGTTCTTAATTATAATAAATGCATTGAATCATTTCATGAGAAACTACATTCAGCTCTTTAAATTATTTTGTTGAGTCTTTTCATCTGGTGTTGCACAGAAGGAAAAAGACGACACTGCAGGAATCCAGTTCTTTATCGCAGACAGAACTGATTGGAGACCAGATGGTCAGCGGGAGAGATGCCCTCACTCGGCTCTGTAGTGGACATCATCCATCAACACAACTCGGTCATGAGGGAGGCTGAAGATGTCTGGGTTTCAGAGCCTGGCTCTCCTGTCCTTCCTATCTGATGCTGTCTGGCCTCGGCTCCTCTGGCGTCTCTTGGTGAAGTTGAGCTTCTTAGGTGATTTATGTTCAGGAACAGAACGCGGTCCCTTCGCTGCGTGATCCTCATGCGAAGGTTTTCTGACAGAAAGTTCAACTTGTCTCACGTGCAAGTGATCTTGTGATTATTGTGCTTGTTACTCGTGCTCTCTGGTTCAGCCTCCTTTTGTACGTCAGTATTTAATAGCATATTTAAAAAGAGCTGAAATAACTGGACGAGGTGGACTAGGAGCATTTGCAAAAAATGTGTTTGATGATCTCGTTATATTCTATATGTGCACAAAGTCAAACTTTTTAATCATACAACACACAACAGTGTTACTGATATTATATTGGACACAAATAAATAATAATCAGTGCAAAGGATTCTGTGAAGGGTGTGGGTTCTTTTCTTTGGTTGCGTGAACGATTCTAGAAAAACCTAAAATACCTGCAGCCTCATTTCCACGGCTGAGTATTTTCTGCTGGTTGTTGTGGCTTCAGCAAACCGACGGTGATTCCATCGATTGTCAGGAACCACAGAGAATCAATCAAACATTTCCCACAATCCAATACTTACTATGTGTGCTGGCCACACATGTAAACACGCTCTGACCGCTGTGTTCAAACAGACGACAACGCAGAGCACGGTCAAACTCCCAAGGTGTGTGTTTGGTCCAGGTGTCCACACAGAGACATGTCCCATGTCCCCCCCGCTGATAGATTCCTTTCACCTCCATCTCACACACTGCACCTTTAGACTCACACACAGTTCATGTTCCGACCCGGTTCACAATTCAAAAATACAATTCGTTTTAAGAAAAGAAAATAGACATAATGAGTTTGGTGATGTGATTTCAAGGAGAAAAATCGAACTGCCTCTCAGTTAAACTGGCTGCAGTACCGTCGGCGACCTGCGGTGGCGCTGTCACTCCGCTCAAGCCGTCGCAGACTCAGAAGAAGCGGAGTACAGGGTTGTTGTTCCGCTTCCGGGTCCGACGGGCTTCACTCGTCGCCGCAATGTTGACCCGCCTGTCACGGCTCGGCCCGGCTCTCCCGCGGCTGCTAGCCCGTCAGCCGGCTCGGTTCGTCTCTCAGTCCAAAACGAGCAGCGCCGCCGGTTCTCCTGCTGTGACCGACCTGGACACGAGGGTGGACCAGGGCGGACACGGTGAGGTCAGCCAGTACGTCAAGGTGAGTTCGAGGCAGCGCCGACACAGGCCGACATGTCCACTCTGCTCCCCCGGCAGCCCCTCACCCTGCTCGGCCACAATGACCGTCCAGGCCCGCTGCGGCCCGGCCCGGCGGGGCGGTAGAACTTCTGTAGAACCTCTGTCGGTGTAGCAGCTCTGAAATAATGTCTGAGGAGATCTAATGTTGATGCGCTCTCCCTGGATGCTACGGAAGCCCTAAAGGATCATACAAACGCGCATCTTTATTTCCTCTGTTTTCCGTGATAACGAGATAATTCACTTGATGTGGAGAAAACCAAACAGCTGCAGGAAGCATCGCTCAGAGCAGAGGGACAGCATTGGTCAGCTGGGTCCAACTGGGTCCAGCTGTCCTGAGAGAGAGGAGCTGACTGAGATTTACTATGTGTCCTTGTGCTGTCACATTAATTCATTTTATGTTATATGTCAGATTAATGATTTTGTGATTACAAGAGAAGGGAGTAAATGTGTGACCCTTCAGGGCTTCTGTAGGATTCTGTGTGTGTTTGATCATCCAGAGCTGCAGCCTGAACCGGGCTCCTCAACCAAGAACTCAGGACGCTCTCAGCCACTGTGTCTTCACAAATCTCATAGAACATTTCATCGTTCAAAGGGACTTCAACGGGAGTTTAAAGTGACTGTAATTAAAAAGGCTCACACATTAAATGAAGTTCATTAATGAAATTCTTGTCCTGCTAATATCATGATACAGTGCTAAGTCACCATGTGACTCTGGGACTAATCAGCGGTCAGTGTTGGGGTCTGCATGCTCACTCTAGCTTTGAGTATAGCCGCTCCATTCTCTCAGGCTGTCTCTGCTCTGGCAGAATCCCGATTTCCATGGCTTCTCCAGTGATCCTCAGGTGGACCTGTGGAATATGAGACTGGCCTTCTTCTTTGGCGTCTCGGTGACTCTAGTGCTCGGAGCAACGTTCATCCACTATTTGCCAGACCATGGGTGAGTAATTGTCTCGCTGTTGTCAGAGCCTTCCTGTCCTTCTCGTTCCCGTTACTCCCTGACTGCATCACCTGTGAATGTTCCAGGATGCGGCAGTGGGCCCGAAGGGAGGCCGAGCGCGTGATCCAGCGGAGAGAGCAGGAGGGTCTTCCTCTCATCGATGAGAACTACTACGACCCAAACAAGATCATCCTACCGTCTGCCGGGAAGGAGTAAGATGGCCATCATCCACCCTCTGTGTTTCATGCTTGTTGTGTTTCCCTCGAATAAATGACATGAGTTGTTAAGTTGTGAGACAAATATTTTGAATGTTGTCCAGATCATTTATTAAAGTTAAATCTGTCTCCAGCGCTCAGTGCACGTTGTGATCCATGTTACAACAAGACACGTTTCCAGCCATAATAACAACATATTTACCAGTTCTGTCTGGTCTGTGTCAGAGGGATCGAATCTCTGGCTGTTATTATCTCAGGCTTCATAAAGTTATGAAGCAGTTTATGAATCCATCTTGATTCCTTCACACTGAAGCAAAGTTGGTGGGAGCAGAACCACGTTCAGCAGTTAGCAAATATATTCAGCTTGAACAGAAAAAAACTTTACAGTCACCTGTATTCAGTATTCAGTTTACAATAATTATGAATGACTGACTTTCAACTTGATCGAATACTTACGAGGACCTCAGGGTTAGTTGTGTATTGAGGTGATTGTACACCAATAGAAGTCACTAAGTAATTAAGAAATGGTACAAACCAGTAGTTCACAAGGTCTCAGAGAATTATTTTTTAATTATAAAAAAAGAATATACTTTACAAGCCATAGAGTGGCTCATCAGTACACGGAATGTATTTACCCATAAGCAACATCATGTCCACCACAACGAGGACTGATTCATGTCATCTGTTTCAATTGAGTTTACACAGCGAAAGCAAGTGTTAATAGTGAGAGAGGGCACGGTCGCGCTGCTCAATGACATCACATCCGCCTGCACCTGAACGCATCATGGGTAGCGCCCAAAGCGCATGCGCACCGAGCTGAGCGCGGGAAGCTGCCGTCGATTCATGTCTTTACGGCGCGTGGCTGCGGGTCGTGTCTGTGTCCTCAACCCCGGGGACCATGTGGGGGCCTGCTCGGGTTCGGGACGTGACGGCTGTGGCGCCGGTCGTGTGTTTATGACGTAGGGAGTCCGGACTCGGCCGACTGTTGATCCGACCGTTAGCCGGTGCGTGTGTCCGGGCTCGAGGATGACGACACTGACTGTGAGGGGCGTCACGGTGAACTTCCCCTTCCCGCCGTACGACTGTCAGAGGGCCTACATGGACAAGGTGATCGAGTGTCTCCAGAGGGTAAGAAGACAAGTTGATCCACGTGCCTGTGCGGCTGCTCCAACCCTGGACACACACACACACACACACACACACACACACACACACACACACACACACACACACACACACACACACACACACACACACACACACACACACACACAGCTGCATTCAACGTCACAGAGACATACAGACACTTGTCTAGAGGGACAGACCAACAGACACACTCCTTTCCAGCCAATGAAAGACACCACGAGCAGTGCCCAGGTGTCACTCAAGAGGCCACGCCCCTAATTTACACAGAATTTCAAACTTTGCTAAAAACAAGCGCCTCTCCGCGTGGACCCGGAGCGGGTTCACCTGTGCAGCTCCCAGCGCTTCTGTCAGATCATGTTGCATCCTTCTGAGTGAGGAGCGCTTCATGATGAGTAACCTCCAGCAGAATCATGAATGGAGGGAGCGCTTCTGTTTCGTTCTAACAGCGGTTACCCAGTGTTGATCTGTGCTGCTTTCAGAAAAAGAACGGGGCTCTGGAGAGTCCCACGGGCACGGGCAAAACCCTGTGCCTGCTGTGTGCCACCCTGGCCTGGAGGGAGCACTTCAAGGACAGCATCTCTGCCGGCAAGATAGCACAGAGGCTGGATGGGGAGCTGTTCCCAAACACCCCTCTGTCCTCCTGGGGAACGGCCGCTACAGACGGCGACACACCGAGTACGTTCACGTCACAAGAACAAGTACTCATTAGTACGAGGAGTTTTGAAAACTTACACTGTGTTCCGATGAGAACTGTAGCCTTCAGGTGCAATGGAGTCAGGTGATGGTGAACTGTGAGTCCGTCTCTCTGGAAACAAGCAGCTAAGCTCAAATGTGACGTTATGTTTCAGCCTTCTACACCGACGTCCCCAAGATCATCTACGCGTCCAGGACTCACTCTCAGCTGGCCCAGGTCATCAGTGAGTTAAAGAACACTTCGTACAGGTAACCTGTCTCCCCAGAGCCTCGCGTAGAACGCTGAGTAAAGTGACACGTACGAATATATCCCTGCACCCGTGTGTGTGATGTAGGCCCAAGGTGTGTGTGCTGGGGTCAAGAGAGCAGCTGTGTATCAACCAGGAAGTGATGCGTCAAGAGAGCAACCATGTCAAGGTAATGACCTGAGCGCTCGCTTCGCTCCTGTCCTTTAAGCTGCAGACATCAAGTCTCGGTTTGATAGTTTGAATCCAAATGTTGTGGGTTTTTCAGGTCCATATGTGCAGAAGCAAAGTCTCCACCCGGTCGTGTATCTACTACAATAATGTTGATGGTAATGGTTTGATACTTGGACGAGCTCTAGACAGTAGATGTCCACGAGGTCTGAAGGGCACCGCTGAAGCTGAGAGCAGCTCGGCTCCCAGGAGCCATTCGCCCAATGTGACGCTCACGGTTCTTCTTAAGCATCCACACGTGTTATATGTGTATATAATACAGATGTATAGCTAATATGTTTGTATGTCTTCCTCTTTAGAGAAGAGCACTGACAGAGACTTGGTGAACTCCATCCTTGATGTGGAAGACTTGGTCAAATTTGGCAACAAACAGAGGTAAGAATTATATTTCCTCTTCCCTGACTTGACTCCGCCCCCTCAGCTCAGTCACACGTCAGATATGAAACGTGTTTCGCATCCTGAGGTCGTCCCTGCTCTGCTGTCGCCACCTGAATGTGAGCGTCTGGGCAAAGGTGGAGTCAGTTTTCTGTCCCGGTCAGTCCTGCGTTGCTGCGTGAGGACGAGCCGCTGGGCTGCGTCGTAGCTTCAGGGATAACGTCTTGGTCTCTTTCCAGGGTCTGTCCCTACTACCTGTCACGTTCCTTGAAGCAGCAAGCAGATATCATTTTTATGCCGTACAACTACCTGCTGGATCCAAAGGTGAGCCGCCTCGAGATCTCAGTGTGTACGTGTGTGTCACGGCCCTGATGATGATGTCGTCTACGGCCCCTTCCTCCACAGAGCCGCAGAGCCCACAATATTGAGCTGAATGGAGCGGTGGTCATTTTCGACGAAGCTCATAATGTGGTGAGAGCTTCCTCGCTCATTGATTGTAGGCCAGATATCTCTGTGTCTCGACGTGTCTGAGGTGATCTCACAGACCAGACCATCATTTTGTTTTCTCGAGTAACGGAGGAAAAACAATGAATGTTTTCTGCAGGAAAAGACCTGTGAAGAGTCCACGTCATTTGACCTGACTCCGTATGACGTGGCTGCTGCCGTGGCGGCGGTGGACCGGCTGCTGGCGGAGCAGGCTAAAGAAGCCAGCGAGGCCGACGCCGTCTCTGAACGCTTCAACGCAGAATCCCTCAACTCAGGTCAGAACGCCCCAGACGTGACTGAAAGGCTGCGATCACAGTGAATTCTCTGCTGCTCACATCTATTTGTTTTTATATTCAGGTTTAAAAATAGATTTAGCCACCGTTGCTAAAATCAAACGTGAGTATAAGTAAACACAATGCTGCTGGTGCTTCCCACAACGATGTCATGGACGCGGTTTGACCTCTCGTTACTCCCCTGCCCTGTGGGGGGGGGTCTGCTCCCACAGAGATTCTGCTGGATCTGGAAGCTGCCATCGACTCCTTTGATGTTCCCAGTGAGAAGGGCATCACGAAACCTGGAATGTAAGTGACTGCGTGGGGCCGGGTTCCCAGTGGATGAACCACGGGTGACTAACTGTGACTCCTCCCCTGTCTCAGCTTCATCTACGAGCTGCTAGAGAGAGCTCACCTGACCTACAGCAGCAAGGCGGCCGTCCAAGAAGCTCTGGAGCAGATCACTGGACACTTAGCTGGCCGTCAGTCTGCATTCATCAGCTTTCTCATGTGCACCAGCCTCTGCCCCCAGCACCTCGCTCAGTCCTGTCGTACAAATCCAACTGTAAATGTGCAGTACTTGATGTTTTTAACAGATGCTTCTCTGCAGAGACGGGGATATTCTTGAACACCAGCGGGCTGCAGAAGCTGGCTGACATCATACAGGTGTGCTGCTGAGCCAGGCGGGTGGAGGTGACGCTGCGTGTCATCACCCTGACTTTACGTTTGCTCATGATCTGAAATTGAGTTTGCCTTTTTTTTTGTTGTTGTAATGAAGTTGAATCCTCAGCTCAGTTCTTTGCTTTGATACGAGTATTGTCTGGAAAATGTAAACAAGCTGAGCCATGACAAACACGCTCCTCCTCCTCGCAGCTGGTGTTCCACGGTGAGCCGGCAGAGAAGGACAGGCAGCAGCAGATGCACTTCAACACGGCTCACTTCAAGGTGCGTGTCTGTCGGCCGCCATGTTTGTTGCTGTACGCAGTGACGTGAGCTGACATGTGCGACGTGTCCGGCTCAGGTTCATATTCACAAAGACACCAGCGCTCACAGGAGAAAGCAGAGCGCTGACGTGTGGGCGCCGACGTCCTCCAAGAAACAAGGTGATCAGATCACATGACACGTGCACACGTACAGGTCAGCATCGAGGAATGAGGCGGTGGCGTGGAGTGAATAAACCAGTGCAGTGGGACAGTTTTGCCCAAATGGTTCTTTTGTGTTTCTTCCTCGTAGGCAACATTCTGAGCTACTGGTGCTTCTCTCCTGGCTTCAGCATGCAGGATCTGGTGAAGCAAGGTGTTCGCTGCATCGTCCTGACCAGCGGGACCCTCGCCCCTCTGACGTCATTCACCTCGGAGATGAGGATGTGAGCTGATGGGAGTCGTTGCTCCAGACAGACATGACTCAGCACTCGGCTGGTATTGCTTGTCGTGTTGTGCTGCATGTTGTCCTGACCTCCAGCGCCGTGTGTGTGTGTGTGTGTGCTGCAGAGAGTTCCCCGTGTGTCTGGAGAACGGCCACGTCATTGAGCGCGACCAGATCTTTGTAAGCGTCGTAGCGCATGGTCCAGATGGCGTGCAGTTGAGCTCAGCGTTTGACAGAAGGTCAGAATGTCCTGCTCCTCCTTTCACCGAAGGGACGGTGGAATAACGTGTCTGTCTCCCACCAGGTTTGTTCCTGAAAACATGGCTTCTTTAGGCAACACCGTTGGTAAGGTCAAGCTGTGTGTTATTGTTTCAAAAAGCGTCCGTGTCACGTGGTCACGGATGTGTCTCCTGCCGTGTTCTGTCCTCAGCCAACATGAGCCGCGTGGTCCCTCATGGCCTCTTGGTGTTTTTCCCCTCCTTCCCCCTCATGGAGAAAACTCTGGACTTCTGGAGGGTGAGCAGACAGGAAGCACAGCCCTGGACTCAAGGTCGTCCTGTGACACTGTCTTCTCTCGTCAGGCCAACGGACACGCCGAGCGCATCGAGAGCATGAAGCCCATGTTTGTGGAACCGAAAGGAAAGGGCACCTTCACCGAGGTATTTGTGGATTTTATTAGAATGTCGTTTATTTCCTGTTGGCAAAGTAATAACGAGTCAGTCCGAAAGGTTCTGTGGGTCACATGATAGACAACAACATGTCCTCACAGTCGCCTCAGTGTTGACTCCATTGAACCCTTTAAAGTCGTTCAGCAGTCACTGCCTTTACCTCTGTAACCAAACGGCTCATTTTACACCACATCGCTCCCCCTGGACTCATGGTCTCCAGAGGATCACCCATTTGAAACCTTGATCCTGAAGTTGCTACTGATTCCTCTTCAAAGGTTCTACAAACTAATGTGAAATATCTTTTATAAAGTTTAGATCAATCCCATTGCTTTGAACTCTAATTCTCTATCGTCCTTGAAAAACCCTCCTAGTTTTCTCTTTATCTAAGTTTTTATACATGATTGACATTGGCTGTGTTTATCCTGGCACACCCTGTTTTACTGTTTTATTTTTATTTTATTCTTATTATTTTTTCCCTGGTCAAAGCACTTTGTTTTTCATTGAAAAGTTTTATAGTTTGTTTTTTAAATTTCTCTCTGCAGGTGATTGATGGATACTACGACAAAGTCCGTGATCCAGCCTCCAAAGGGGGAAGCTTCTTTGCCGTGTGTCGAGGGAAGGTGAGGGTTGTGCGTCTGTTCCCGTACGCTGCTCACCCGCCTGTTATTTATTATATTAGTTGGTGAAAAGGAAGCACGTGGAACGATGAGGTGGATGTTACTGGAGTGGTCGGCGAGGCAGAGACAGGCTGAGCCTCTTGGCTGGTTCATCCTCTGCTTCCACGTCATGTGACTGTCTTCCTGTGTCAGGCCAGTGAAGGTCTGGATTTTGCAGACGCATTCGGTCGGGGGGTCATCATCACTGGCCTTCCCTTCCCTCCAAGGATGGACCCTCGGGTCGTCCTGAAGATGCAGTTCCTGGACGAGATGAGCCGGAAGAAAGCTCCTGGGATGAAGGTGACTCAGAATGCTCCAACTACAGTTGTTGTGGTATTTGTCTGCGTGTATATAAATGTGTGTGTGCTTGGGCAGTACCTGTCGGGGCAGGAGTGGTACAGGCAGCAGGCCTTCAGAGCTGTGAACCAGGCCGTGGGTCGAGTTATCCGCCACAAGGACGACTACGGAGCCATCTTCCTGTGCGACCACAGGTCGGTCGTCAGTTACTGATAGAAACCCCCCCCCCCCCCTCTGTGTTTGTGCTGCAGGTTTACAACCACTGCAGGAATCAGCCCTGACATGACAAGTTCATGTGTTTAACTCCTCCCTCCACAGGTTTAAAAGCTCTGATGCGCGGGCCCAGCTTCCATCATGGGTCCGGCCCTACGTGCGCCTCTACGATGGATTTGGGAATTTGGTCCGTGACGCGTCTCAGTTTTTCAGGGTTGCACAGAAAATGGTGAGTCCTGCCAAAAAGTGCTCTGCTGACCCACAGACAAATACAATCAGTACCTCCGCTCCCATTCCAGTAACCCCGCCCACCCCTGACCGTAACAAATACACAATCAGCATGTTGTGCTGTTGCACGTCCTGAGTGCAGCTCCTCTGCGATGGCGGCAGGAACCAAAGCCTCGGCCTGTGTTGCCAGTCGTTGTCAGTCGAAGTGACGCTTGTGTTTGACTCTGCCAGAGGCCCGTGGTGCAGAGGGAGCCTGCAGCAGAGCGCCGCAGCACAGACGGTCCGTCAAACACTCCGCCCTCTGGCTTCGCCTCCTGCACGGCCGCCCACAGCGCCCACACACAGAAGGCCAAGGCGCTGGACACCCACCTCCCCAGCCTGAAGAGGCGGCGGCTCAGTGAGTATGCACGGGGTCAGGGGTCGGAGGTTAGGCCACGAGAACCAAGTCCTTTACGTAACCTCGTGTCTGGCCTCCGTGTGCCAGATGGAAACAGCGGGGCGAGCCGCATGGCTGGGATCTGCATTGAGTACGAGCGCGAGGTCCAGGACAGTCAGAGGAGACCGGTCAGCCTGCTGGACGCTCTGGAACGAGGCGACGTCCACGATGGAGGGGACGCTGACGCCGCCGTGGGAGAGGAGGAGGTAGGGAGTGTCCTGTGACCTCGAGGCCACAGCATTTTATTTTATTGGTATTATTTATGTTTTTGAACGTCAGAAAATGTCCAGAAAACCACATGGCACTGAAATAAAGCTCGTGGGTTGACGTTTGCTGTGTTTTCCTCTTTTGAAGGCGCACCGTTTGTCCACGCTGTCGATTCAACACGACAAGAGGATGGAGGACGAAATGCGGGGAGGGAAACGCAAAATCAGATTGGTCCAAGAGCAGGTGACTGCCCAGAGGGATTCCTTTGTTGCTGTGAAAGACAAATCCAGTTGACGTGTGTGTGTGTGTGTGTGTGTGAAGAAGAGCAGCGTGGCCGAGGAGGTGTGTGGGGAAAGCAGGGCCAACAGGGCGAAGACGTTTCTGGCCGAGATGAAGACGTCGCTGAGCCAGGTCAGCTTCGATCGCATCGTGCAGGCGCTGCAGACCTACAAGAGGACGGACGACCTGGACGCCCTGCTCGCTGAGACGGCTGTCCTAACCGAGGACGCCAACACTCACAGTCTGCTCCGCGGTGAGTAAACGCTCGTCCTCGTGATAGATTTCTACACAGGCAGAGGACTGAAGTTTAAACCCTCCCATGCCTCTTTTTGAGTCCATCGTCTCCAGCTGACTGACGCAGCCTCTGTGTCGCAGGCTTCTACCAGTTTGTTCGGCCGCATCACAAGAGGCGCTTTGATGAGCGCTGTGCGGCGCTGACGGGGCAGGGCTGCGGATACAGGCCTGACCACTCGCTGTCCAAGGATGAGAAGAAAGTGCTGATCCTGCAGAGCGGTACGCAGCGCTCAGCCATCAACGGTCGCCGCTCTGTTTCTGTGGATGGCTCATCTGTGTTGTTTCCAACCAGCCACAGAGCGTCCAAGCCGCCAGGCCGCTGTGAATCAGGCCTCCTCCAGTGGGACGTCGACCTCCAAGCAGCTCAACACAGATCACCTGAACAAAGGCGGAGCACACTTAAACCAGCAGGGCTTGAGAGAAACTGCGAGCGGTAGGAGCACCACCATTCAAAAGTGGCAGCGCTGCCCCTCAGCCTGTGAGCTCAGCTCCCTCTCCTGTGCACGGCAGATGCTGCTCCAAAGAAAGACGCCGTCCACGCTGCTTTTCTGGCTGACGTGAAAAAAGCCCTGGGAGCAGAAAAGTCAGCGGCGCTCTTCCAGGCCATCCGCAGCTACAAGATGACGGACGGCTACGAACAGCTGGTGACCACGGTGGTGAGCTTATTCACCGAGAGAGATGAGGACCTCAACCTCCTCGTCCGTGAGTTCCGACACACACACACACACACACACTTGGACTGTGGGTTGGTTCAAGGCTTGGGTTCAGCGCTGCTCGTTTCCTTCGCGTGTTCCTCGTTCAGGGTTTGGCATGTTTATCCGGCCCCACCACAAGACGCAATACAAAGAGATGGTGGACGCTTTGAGGGGCCAACCAGTCAGCTGAGAGTGAAGAGCTGCAGAGCCAAGGTAGATGACAGAGTCGGCGCTGACACATGAGCAGCTTCGTCCATTATTCAGACAGTAATTAGAGATTCCTTTTCCATGTCTGTGATTCCTCTGCAGCTCCTGTGGGAAACGAAGGCGAGGCTCCTGACGACTGCAGCGAGGCGGCGTCTCAAGTGACACCTTGAACTCAGCAGAGCCACGGCGATGAATTTTGAGTAGATGTTATTTTAAAGGTGTTTTGAAACATGGGCTGTAAAGGTTTAATGTAAATAAAGCAGACTGTCTTTTAACCCTGATTCCAATGATGTCATTAAAGTGAATTTGATACGTTTCATTTATCCACTGTCCCTCCACCGTTAGCTCTGTGAACATGAGTACGACCGCTGGCCGTAAATTCATCTCCCTCCTGATTCGTTATCAGCGTGTTGTCCTCACGTCTCTGAGTGTGCGTGGCCGTGAAGTTAAAGCCTGTTTGCAATAATCATCAACTTAAACTGGCCTGTGAGAGATTAACAGTCTGGTTAATCTCTCACACACACTCAGTGTCTGTCACAAACATTGGAAATAAAACTGGTTCAGTGCGCTGAATGATGATAAAACGTCTCATGCAATCAGTGTCGTGTCTGGCTTATGAAAATGTGTCTTGTTTCGTCATGACGACCTGAGATCACATTAGTACAGTAACTGTGATCTATATCTGTAAATGAGTGTTAATATATAATCTACGGAACCATTCTAAGATTGTAACCAGCAGACAGGTTGGAACTGGTCACTGTGGTTTTAGCCTCTTACATTTTCATCCATTCCAGTTGACATCAGGCTCACTTGGATACCCACAAGACATTGCGGTCAGTCATTGTGAGTCATTACTGCCACCTGCTGTCTCCTGTCTGATGAGACTCTGGATCTAAACACAGCAGCCGAACTCAACTGCCTTTTAAAGTTGAAGTGGTGGTCATGATGGAATGTTAGTGTTTTTTTTGTGATGTGTTTTGCAAATACAATTATTATCATGATCATAATGTTTAACATTGTTATGTTTATCGGTGTGAGCATCAAATGATCTTAATTATAAGTATTATTATTATTATCATCATGATTATTTTGTTCACATTATTTGTCAGTAATTATTGCAGTAATTGTGAGAGACTCTTTCCAGGAAATCGACCCCGGTGCTTTCGATGCGTCAGCAGGAAGTAGTGACGACACCACGAGCTTTCCAGCCAAGTCTCGCGATAGTTGGCTCCGCCCCGGACTCAACATGGCGGGCAGTAAGTTGTCGCTGGAAGGCGCAGTGAGCGTCAGATGCTTCCTGCTGGGGCTCAGCGTGGTTCTCATCCCGCTCGTCAGGACCTGGTTCGGACACGTCGACTGGGTCTTCGACTACCTGACGGAGACTCCGGGCAAAGTGGCCATTTGTCTGCACGTCGCGGTGATGAACGGCCTGCTGCTGCTCACCTACCGAGGTCCCCTGTACAAGGTAAGTCCTCATGTCCCCGGTGAGACCCTGTCCCACAGGGGCCCGCAGCCCGGCGTGTCTCCGCCACTCACAGCGCTGTAGCTCTGCTGAAGCTAGCTGAAGCTAGCCGGTGCTAGCTCAGGCCGCAGGTTGACTAAAGCTGATCAACAGCGGGCTGGGAATAGATCCTTAATCCAGACCAAGCCTCCTAAACCCCTGAGTGCACACTTCCTGTCCTCAGTGGACCGCCTGAGACAGCCTGGCCGAGGACAGGTCACTGAGACTATGAGCCTGCCCCCTCCTGTTGGCTGTTTGATGTCCACACCTGACAGCCCGTCCCTGGGACACCAGGTCCAGCTGTGCTCTGGGTGATGGAGTGTGTGTGTGTGTGTGTCCAGGGCCCATAACCTGGGACATGTGCCTCTCTGCAGGTGGCGGTCAGAGCCTGTTTCCTGGGCGTCACCTTTGGTTGTGGCTTGATCATCAGCTTCTCTGAAACCACGTGGACACACTTTGGCTGGTGCGTATGAACCTGTGTCAGCCCTGTTTACATTTCAAACATCAGATGTGAACACAAAGAGGCGATGGATGAATGGCTGTGTCCTGTGTGCAGGTACCTGTGCTCCCTGTCGTTCTTCCATTACTCAGAGTACCTGGTGACGGCCATCATCAACCCTCGCAGCCTGTCCCTCGACTCCTTCCTACTCAACCACAGCATGGAGTACACCCTGGCCGCCGTCTCGTCCTGGGTGGAGTTCACCGTGGAGAAGCTGACAGTTCCAGGTTGGTCTGCTCTTTATTTTGGACTCCACCCGTGATGCAGGTGCAGTTTTCCAAATATTTGAGCCTTTTAAATGTGAATGTGACTCTTATGTTTAGTTCTAGATAAGACACTGTGTCTCCGGCTCACAGCGTAAAACGGAGTCGACTGAATCCCCTGACTCCTCTCTGTCCCCGCCCTCGCAGAGCTGAAGCAGCTGAGCTGGCTGAGCGTCGTGGGTCTTCTCATGGTCCTGTGTGGCGAGGGCCTGCGGAAGGCGGCCATGTTGACCGCCGGCTCCAACTTCAACCACATTGTCCAGAACGAGAAGGCCCACAGCCACGTGCTGGTTACTGGCGGGGTCTACGCCTACTTCAGACACCCGTCCTACGTGGGCTGGTTCTACTGGAGCATAGGGACTCAGGTGAGCCGTTATCACACGGATGGTTTGTGGACAGAATGACAGTGACGGTGACTGACCACGCTGCTGCCTGCCGCAGGTCCTGCTGTGTAACCCGCTGTGCATCCTGGCCTACACGATAGCCAGCTGGCGCTTCTTCCGGGAGCGGATTGAGGAAGAGGAGCTCTCGCTGATCCACTTCTTCGCAGAGGACTATGTGGAGTACAAGAAGACGGTCCCCACCGGGCTGCCCTTCATCTCGGGCGTCCGGGTCAACTAGTCCCAGCAGCTGGCTCCTGGACATTACAGACTTACAACACCGGGCTAGGCCTGGGGGGCGTGCCGGCTGCTCTCCAGAAGGAAACCCCCGCCGACAGCTGAGGACCGAAGACGCTGGGGGGACGGTGGGCAGCTGGGCTGCTGTTTTCTACCAACCTTAAAGACCAGAGAACCTCCACTGTACTAGATATATTCCAATGACGTCCACTCTGTGTTTGAGTTGTTTCTGTTTGCATGTGTAACACACGACGAGCTGAGCCGTGCACGGGGCCGAGGGTCAAATGATCGTTCTCTGAAGTGGGAAACGTTTCACAAGAAATAAGCCTCAGTAGTTATTCCAGTGAGCTCACCTGGTGACCAGCACCGTCAGTGGTTAGGTCAACAGCTCTCTGCTCGATTAGATGCAGCGTTGTACTTTAGTCCAGGCTGAGGAAGATGATGTAAGCAGCCAATGGCCAAGCTTCTCTCTGTCACTAAGTGGTTTGCACTCTATGGCCACTTGAAAACAAACAGGCTTTAAGGATCACTTCACAGCCACGCCCCTTGTCTTGTTATGAACTCATGAGGCGTCGGGTCAGTGGGAATAGAACCCGATCCAGCCGTGTTGCTGCAGCTCTCAGGTCCGTGTGTGTTTGTGGGTATTTAAGTTCTTGAAACGTGTCCGGGTCCGATGGTGTCGCTGCACGCCAAAGCTCGGCTTCGCTCGTCTAGTCTGGTCATTGTCACCGTCAACACTCAGGACTAGCTGGAGACAGGACGACACGAGACACATTCAACCTGTTCACCAAATGCGTTTGACCAGTGACACAATGGACTGAATGCTGGGTGTGTGTGTGTGTGTGGTGGCCTGCAGGTTACTGTGCATCCATCCACAAAGCAGATTAAAACCAGGCCGTTATTATTCAGCCTCTGTGGTTATTGTCTGGATCCTATATGTTGTCCACTGCTATTCCACTGTATTTACATCAAGCTTTTCTGGTCCTGGTGGCACCTCAGGGCTCCGCATGTTGGCGTGCAGATCCAGGACCGAGGGCAAACTGGTACCAAGTGTTTTGTATACAAAGGTGAGTGATGTATAATAATAGAGTACAATTCATTACAGAGAACAACAGATGAACAAACACAGATTGTTAGGGTTGTGTTGAGGCTGAAGATGAACCATGACATCTCATGTACATGATGTCTTATCTCCATCTCTGTCACACACCAAATGACGCTGAACTTTGCGTGTGACGGCGTCCTGAGCGCTCACGTCTTTCCAATCGAGCCCAGATGCGCGGATTCGATCGATGACTCGGCCTTCGATTTGTGAATGACGCGCATGCGCGCGGCACGAGCTTCCTCTCGCCTTGCTTCTCCGCCATGGCGCCCATTGTGAGTAACATCGCGTGCTCCTCCACGCGCACAGACGCGGCGTGCGAGCGACGCCGAGCCCGGCGGCACGCGGCGGCACGCGGTGGCACGCGGTGTCGGTGGGTGGGGGCGCGCGGGGCCGTGGATCGGCCCAGAGGAGCCCAGACACAGCGCGGTCGGCCGGGCTCTGCTGTGGCCTGAGGCCGCCGCCTCCTCCCCGGGGCTCGCCGCCACGCTGTCCGCTCCGCTCGTGCGGCGGCCGGGTTGCGGCTAGCTTAGCATGTGCTAGCGCGTCCTAGCAACAGGCTAACGGAGCTAACGCTGGCTGTGTGTTTTGCGATCACTTGTCGGGGGACGGGGGGGGGAGGTGTCCCCTGGCTGGTGGACACTCACCGGGGGGGGTCTTCCCTCCAGGCGGTTCTGTTCTGCGGTGGTGTCGGTCTAACCCTGTGTCCTCTGTCCTCTGTCCTGTGCCCTCTAGAAGAAGCAAAGCAGCGGTAAAGGTGGAAAGAAGAAGAAGCAGCTCCTGAAGTTCACGCTGGACTGCACCCACCCTGTGGAAGACGGCATCATGGATGCTGCCAACTTTGTAAGTCCACCGCTAGACCCCGGGTCTGTCCAGAACCGTGCACGTCATGACCGCCAACCGCTGCGTGTGCCCCCAGGAGCAGTTCCTCCAGGAGCGCATCAAGGTGAACGGGAAAGCCGGCAACCTGGGTGGAGGCGTGGTCTCCATCGAGAGGAGCAAGAGCAAGATCACCGTGTCCTCTGAGGTGCCTTTCTCCAAAAGGTGAGCTCACTTCTCCTACTGCGGCGATGGCAGAGCACCCAGGGGTCAGGGGTCACAGCATGGAGTATGTCCGGCTGAGAGACTGTCCCGGGACAGGTTTGAACGCGGTGTCTGTCCCCTGAATGATCATGTGGTTTGCTGAAGTCAGAGGTCAGAGTGAGGTCATGGGCCGGAGCCGTCGGTCTTGTCAAGGCTGATTTTCAGGCGGTGTGTGGACATCCGCTGAGAGCTGTCAGTCACATCCGTGCGTCAGCCGAGCGGCGCCTCACGAGGACCAGGAGGGTGGTTACCAGGGTCGACCAGTGAGTCATATTCAGGTCATGGAAGGATTTCAGATGCTTTGTGGAGCGAGACCTGGACATGGTAGTTTGCTCACTTTGGTCAGTCGCAGCTCAAACTGTGAACCTGAGGAACAACTACTGACGAGAACTTAACTGCGACAGACACGTCCGTCGCTGGTGTTCAGTTTAGAGAGACTGAGAAACGCGTGAGTGGAGCTGTCGTCTTCACTTCACTGATGACTCAGCGTCGGCCGTGGGGGACACCTGTCACTGTTTACTGTGCGTGCACAACGTGATGTAACCAAAGCTCTGCTGCTCAGTCGACAAGAACTGAACTGAGATCTACTGACATGACCTTTGACCCCTGCTCCTGCAGAGCTGGTCATTCACCTTCTTGCCATCGACCCCTGATGGCGTTGTCCAGTGCTGGTGGACATGAGGACGCCACGGGTGGTTATCGTGGTTTGGTAACTGTCAGGCTCTGTCTTCTCTGGAAATGTGTTGTTATTTATTGTGGGTGGAAAAGAGGAGTCCAGGTTTTTGTGTGTGTGTGTCCGTGTCCAGGCCGTGGTCGCTGACCCGGCGCGAGGCGTCCGCCTGTCGCTGGGTCCTTTTGTTGTTTCCACCGACAACGAACTGGCTCCAGGTGCAACTCCTGAAGAAACTAGTTCAGGGACGGCTGCAGTTCGGCTCCATGGAGCAACGGGATTAGAACCCACTAGGCTCCAGCACTCAACTAGCTGCTGGTTCTTCTGGTGCGGCTGCAGCTCGCGGTGCTTGGAGCCAGTTTGTGTCTGAATCTGACACGTGGCCCCCTGTTTTGCAGATACCTGAAGTATTTGACCAAGAAGTACCTGAAGAAGAACAATCTCCGTGACTGGCTGCGCGTCGTGGCCAACACCAAGGAGAGTTACGAGCTGCGCTACTTCCAGATCAACCAGGACGAGGAGGAAGAGGAGGATGAAGATTGAACTCAATTTATCTGATTTTGTACATTTGAATAAATGGTGTTTACAGTACACAGGCTGGTCCCTCCTCTTCCTCCTGAGACATCAGGACACACCTGTCCTTCCACATCAAAGACATCTTTGTACTGAAATCATTGTTTTTTATTTAAAGCTTCTCACTTCTTCACTGAGGGAAGATTGAGGCTGCAGCGTAACGAGTGACCGATTGTGTCCTGAGGAACATCTGGGGACCTGCTGGATGAGTCAGGAGGTTCCCTCAAAACCAGTCTGAGCTGAACGGTCAAACGTGAGCTTGATGTTCAAAGAGAAACATTTAGAGTCCCGCCCACCAACGCCGCAGAGCTCGGTGAGTACCAGTACACAGCAATACTACCTGACATCTGCACATTGGTGAGACACAGCGGAGGAAGACTAACTGCTGGACTCAGTGTCAGCTCAAACTAAATATTTGTAATCGTCAGGAAACTATTGTAAAATGATCCAAAAATGATTGAACGTGCACAGACCTGGTGAGCTCATTTAACATGACATCTTTATTTAACCATTTCAATGAAAAACAACGTAGCCGATAAATTTCACCATAAAAAAGGATGAAGCACAGATGGGAGAACCCACTGTTTTCAAAACAATAATGTTGCCGGTCCTGAACGCTTGGTGCCGCGTGTGAGCGCCGGAATAATTCATGTCACTCACATGAGCGCGTCCACGATGCAAATACTGGAGACGACTAAAGGAATGTAACATCGAGTGAAGTGCACTAACTCAGAACATTAAGTTCCAAAATCCTGATTGTAATCCGTGGCAGCTGCTCCGCCCCCCCACCCCCACCCCTCCCCACTGCCACGCCCAGGAAACCAGACCAGCACCTGATCCTCTGAGCAACAGAAACGACCTCCATGTCCTGAACGTACACGTAGAAAAAGGCACAGGAATGGAGTGTTTTTGAAAACCTTGGAAAAGCCCTCAGAAGGAAAAGCCTGAGGGCTCAGCTGTAGCACCCGTAACATGTGACACCATCACTGCGACGAAGAAAACAACAGAACGAGAGACATGAAGACATCGACGTTTGGCTGAATTACAAAAATGGAAACGGGGTTTGGGAAGCACCACTCTGCTTTAAGGTCTCGCAGCAAAGTGTTTGACTCCAGGTGGGAAGTGGAGACATCCTGACCATCCAGAGGCCCCGCCCACCTCCAGTCCCATCTGCCCGTGTTAGTGTCCCAATTGGTGTAGAACTGTTGCTGGTAGCTGAGATGTGTGGATACCTTTCAGACTAAAGAGAGTCACCCCCCCCACCCCCCCACCCCCCGAACTCAACCATCCCACGCACTCAGCGCCATGACCAGCAGCCACTGAGCAGGTCAGGGCTGCTGCTCGCCGCCCTGGTGGGAAAGGCCGAGGTGCTGCTGCGGCAGCGCCGGTCAGATTGTCCGGGGGTTGTACTCGGGCAGCTTTTTCAGTCTCTCCACTTCCTGCTCAGTGTCCTGTCTGGCGATCACCAGCGAGTGAGAGTAGCCCATCTCCACCTGCACGCACACACACACACACACACACACACAGGACCATCAGCCACCAGCACATTTCACGCCCTCCAACATCCTCACTGCTCAGACTGAACACAATCTGAACTCTGGCACACACTATTCCATTTATATGAGGACATCTTTGGTTTTGAGTCAACAGGATAACTTCACGTCACCCCCATCAGCCCGAGTAGATGCTAACAGGCCCTTACCTGCTCGATGTAGATGCCGTCCAGGGTCTTGACCTCCTGAGCTGTGGTGGAGGATTTGGGTTTATTGTCTCCGTATCCCTGAATTAGCACAAAAGGTTTGCATCAGTGCTGAGCTCCTGAGCGTCCAAACAGCCCCCCCCCCCCCCCCCCCCCCCCCCCCCCCCCCCCCCCCGGGCCCAAACCGCCCCCCCCCCCCCCCCCGATGAGGCCTCCAGTCTTACCAGCTCTCCAAACGTCGGTGAGGGGCCCCAGCTGATTGTGCTCTCATCTGCAGCCACCAGGATGCTGCTCTTCCTGTTAGACACAGACACGGTCAGATGTAAAACAACAAAGTCTGTCATCTCCCGCTGTGTGTGTGTGTGAACATAATACGCACCCACATGCCAGGCTGCGGATCTTCCAGCCACACAGATCCTGCACAGCTTTGGGGTACATGGTGGACTCTCTGGAAGTGTTCGTCACCCCCCAGAAGAACAGCCCCCCTGCAGACACAGCGACACGGCCCAGGGTCAGTGACCAAACGGGTCGCACGACCTTTGCTTTGCACGTTGCACTCAGGTGTGCTCACCCATCTCGCTGAGAGCGAAGGAGCACTGGTAGCCCGTGAAGATCTGAGTGGCGCCGCGTCCAGGGAAGTCGAACAGCTTGACCAGGCGGGGGACCATCTCGTCCTTCTGCTCCGTGTGGCCCAGACGACCGTAACCACCAAAGCCCCAGCTGAACACACGCTTCTGGGAGTCCAGCACCAGCTACACACACACACACACACACACAGGTTAAAGGGGGCAGTAACACTGGTGAGCTGCACTGAGACGTGTACTCTCTCACCGTGTGGTTGCCGCCGCACGCCACGTCTCTGACCACCACGTTGGGCACGGGCATGACCTGGCCGTCCTTGGACTTCTCAATGAAGATGGCGACCCGGCGAGCGATGAGCTCGCAGTCGAATTCGATGCGCTGGGCTCGAGCTATGAATTTCCCATCACTGTTGTGACCTGTAGCGTGACAGAGGTCAGAGGTCAACGTGATCAGAGGTCGACGTGTCCATGTAGAAACGCTTCCCACCACCTGCCATTAAACTAACTCAGTCATCACAGAAAGAGCGGAGGTGAAAGGTGGAGCCGTACCCAGCTGTCCGTACTCCGGGCAGCCAAAGGAGTACAGGTTTCCTTTGCAGTCCACCACCATGCTGAACTCGGCGCCGCACGCCACCTTGACCAGGGGCTGGCCGTTGTAGGAGATCTACAGGAGAGGAGGTCATTTATACGACAGATAATTCCTGCTGAAGCTCACATGGCGTCCTGCACGGGGCCGAGTGTGGAACCGTCAGAATGAGGCCCGACGCTTCCCCAACAGACCTGCCACACTCTGCTCATCAGGCACTGTGACTTTAACGCGAAGGTAGCAACAACTTACCGCTGCGGGGCTGAGGACGGCATCGGTTTGGTTGCCCTGGCCCAGCTGTCCCAGCTTGTTCTCACCAAACGAATACGCGGTGCCGTTCTCTGAGGAGAAACGTGAGCCAACAGTCAGGGAGCGAGCTGTTAACCGGCCAACATGTGGAATCAGCTGCTGGGCCGTTTGTGCCCCACCTGTGAGCGCCAGGGTGTGGTTACGTCCACAGGCCGCGGCGACGATCACGTGATCTGCCAGAGCCTCGATGAGCTTGGGAGCCTCCAAGCGTTTGGTGTCGCCGTGACCCAGCTGACCCTTGTCATTCCGACCTGACCGAGACAGACATCACACCCAGTGACGGCGGTTTAAAGCCACGGCACGGGAGCGCAGCCACTTACCCCAGCTCCACAGCTTGCCCTCCGTGGTCATCAGCAGACTGTGCGCGGCGCACGGGCCGGACACCACGCAGCTGACCTGCACGCTGCTCAGACAGCCGTAGCGGTGAGGACCCCACAGGTTCTGGCCCAGGTTCCGGAACGCAGCTGGAAGCAGACGACATCATCACGAGGTTAAAACACGGGCACCAGCGTGGCGTCGTTACACACACCAGCAAAGTGTTTCCTCTCACGCTGAACCGCTGGGTTTCTGTTTGACACGAATCTCAATTTTAAAAACACAGACCGATTTTTAAGAGCGTCTTTGTCTTGCTGAGAACCCACCTGACTCCTCATCTTACACCAGTTACTTCTGACCCCCTGCCACTTGTACACTTTCAGCAGGAGTACTTCTGTTATTATTTTCTGTACAACTACTTTGATCGTTGGTGAAGCAGGAGTGACTGTCCAGTGCGTCCGGCCTTCAGCGTTTGTCCCGTCCAACTGCACAACAACAGAATTATCTGAGTGTGCGTTTGGCGTCCTGGCAGGCGCAGCATCTCGCCCATCGAGAGACGCTCTTTGTCTACGCAGCTGCTCCTGCTGACACCCCCACCCCCACCCCCACCACACAAAGCTGATTTATCAGGGTGCAGACGGCCCCAGGCCTCCGTGGGCCGGCGCAGAAAACGCATACATATGAATAGGCATTAATGTCACAATCGATTCATTGGATCTCAGTGGTGTGAACACGTGTGTTGTCGAGCCAAACAAAGGCCCACACGTCACCAGTCGATCAGCGGGTCTGATGTCACCTGCTCTGCCTCCTCCTGCACGAGAAATACTGAATATTCTACCTTGTTGTTTGGGAACCTCCTTTCTTCCAATCAAATCCCAGTTGGTTGCTCCGAAGATCAGCAGTTGACCTTTCACCTTTGGGCATTCAAGTTTCTGTGGAGGGATGACAATCAGGTCAATAACATCATGTCAGGTTAGCGGTTTACTGGCTGGCAGATATGAACCCAATATTCTGACTCCTGGTTTAACCCGAGTCACGTGACCATAAGCTGATGGGGGAGATTAGCCCAATGGAAACGGGTAACGGCATCTTGACGCACTATCGTCTCCTTGACGTCGTCGGCCACGGTGACGGGCTGCAGGCCCGACTTGGCGGCGGGCCGCCCGGGTTTCTTGTTGTTCTCCTGCTCGAAGTCGAACTCGTCATCGCTGCTGAAGTCTCTCTCTTTCCTCTTCCCGCTGGCCCGCTTCTTTTTCACGCCACCGTTCCCTGAGATGTCTGTCACCTTCTTGCGTGGCATGTTTTCGATCTGAAGCCGTTTCTGTGAGAAAGAGACAGGAAAGAAAGTGGAATTACATCAAAGTGCTTTCAAGACAAATGGGATTCCCTGAGGTATTAAAATAAAAAGAAAAGTAACTAGATGTTGTTTCTGTAGACAACCCAGGTGATGGAATCCACCTTCAGAGAACAACCCTGACCCCAGCACGCACGCACGCACGCACACACACACACACACACGCACACACACACTTTGCTGTATGAACTCCAAGAAGTTCCCGGTTCTTTCTTGACGGGAGAACAGCCGCCCCGGGCGGGCTCTGCTGCTTTTAAGCCAGCGCACTTTCTCCGTCCTCTGGTGTCCAGCGGCACAAATCCACAGAAACAGCCGCTGAGCCGCGTCCCGGCGCCGCTCGTCCCGCAGCTAGCCGCTAGCCTCATTAGGCTAACGAGCTAACCGCCGCCGCTCTTTGTTCGCATTGCGCTCGGGCTGCCAGCTAGCGGCTGGCTAGCACACGCCGCGGAGGCTCCGCGGCCAGGCTGCCGCTTCGCAAAGCTCCCCGGTGAAGTTCGCACCGAGACGCGGACCTCCAGCGTTCGGCTGGACGGGGAAAAGCCAGGCGGGCTGACGCGGCTCCGGGCGCTAGCCCCGCCGCTGTTAGCTAACAGGCGCCCTAAATCAAGACGGGCACCAGCGGCGCGTTCAACACCAGCGACGCGACAATCAAAAAACTTTTCAACATTTCCGTCAGAGCCGGGCCGACATCTGGGCCACGGCCGGGCCGCGGCTCTTTGGACGGAACACGGCGGTGGAACCGCGGCTCGGGCGGAGGAAAGACGTACCGGTGATGTCCTGATTCAGCAGCTCTGTCCGTCTCCGCGTTGATTGATTTGAACAAAAGAAGCTGCAGTCTGCTTTCACACCACGTGGTTTGCATTTACTATTCATACAGGAAACCGAGCACCCCCCGACACACGGGAGGCCGGAGGAGACGGGGGAGGAGGGCGCACACACACACACACACACACACACACTTTGTAAGTTGTGTCGAAAGTTACACTGGAATAAAACAGAATGAAAGATCCTGCAGCCGAGCCCCTTCAAGCATTTACAGCATGCTCCTTTATTTCACCATGAAACGTCACAAGAGAGGAAGTAAGCACGCTTCATTTATACTTCACCTCTTGGTGACACAAGCAACACACACAGGTGAACAGAAAGGCGTGTGTATAAAAACAACAACTATCACAGCTGCAGCCAGATGAGCGCTAGGGAAACACCGATGTGCTTCACGATCATTCTGTTGACGGAGCAACGAGCTGAGGTGGAGCTGCCTCAGTGGGCGGAGGCCTCCTCTGCACGCAGGCCGCCATCGCTGCCGGCGCTCGGGCCGGGGCCGTCGGGCCGGGGCCGGGGGGGCGTTTGGCTCAGCGCCGAGGAGGGCAGAGACGCCGGGTTGGCGGCGTTCTCGCCGAGGCTCCGCGTCGTCGCTGATGACTGGCACAGAGCGACAGAGCGGGTGAGTTCAACATTTCGCTGTGATCTGTCGAGATCAAAGGTCTGGACGTTCAGACAGGAAACGCGAAGGACTCACGGTGCCCACTGACGCCTGACTGCCGGCCGCTGTCCTCCTCTTCTTCCTGGCCGTGTTGGGGTTCCAGTGGCAGACCAGACTGTCATTCAGCACGCTGTAGTTCTTGTGGCCGATCAGCCAGTAGGTGCTCATCCTGCCTTTACCCTGCAGGAGGGAGAGCACAGAGGCTGGATGCAAACAGTCCCAGTCAATGACCGAGACCACCCAGTCCACCAAGGGCATTATGGGTAAGGATCTAAACGATCTACACTGCCCAGAAAGTTCAAATTAACACATCTGCTCTCGATGTGTGAAGAGTGATTCACTGACGTGCAGTGGAAAATGTTTTGGGATCTAAGTGACGTAACATGGAGGACATGGAGACACGTGAGCCTCCTGAATGGACAGGTTGAGATCTGTCACGGGGTCACGGGGTCACAGGGGGCTGGAGCAGTGAACCTGCCTGGGGCACACGGAGCACGCCGCATCACGTACCTTCACTTCGATCTCGCCACGCAGCTGCAGCTCGTAGGCGTCGTCCTTCATCAGAGCCAGGTAGGTTTCGGAGCTGGCGTGGATTCTCTGAGCTGACACACAAACGCCGGTGAAGGAGGCTACATCTCAATGGTCCACTGAATGTGTGTGTGGGTGCACGTACGCAGGCTGGTGGACTCCATCCTGGACGCCGTGTTGACGGTGTCTCCAAACAGACAGTAGCGTGGCATCTTCGAGCCCACGATTCCCGCCACACACGGACCTGGACGGGAGACACACAGGGACCTGCTGCGTCTTTCCTCGAAGCACGAGCGTTTCTACGTGCACTGACGTGTCCCAGGCGTGTTACCTGTGTGGATGCCAGCTCGCAGCTGCAGCCTCTGGCCGGGCATGTGAGGCATGGACACCTGTCTGACGGCCGCCACCAGATCCAGCGCCATCTTGGCGATCTCGTCAGCGTGCCGGTCCTCGTTCCGCTCGGGGAGACCGCTCACCACCATGTACGCGTCCCCGATGGTCTCCACCTGGTGTCACAGGTTGGCAGAGCGTTACTGGAACACGTGAAATTTTCTATTCAGTGACGTACGGTCCCCTCCTTCCCCGGTACCTTGTAGACGTCGTACGAGTCGATGCGCGTGTCGAAACACACGTAGAGGCTGTTGAGCATCTCCACCACTTGCAGCGGCGTGCAGGACGCAGAGATGGAGGTGAAGCCCACGATGTCAGAGAAGAAAATGGTCACCTTGAGGAACGAAGCAGGCCAGAGGACACCGTGAGACACAAATGAGACGGGATCAGTTGGTTGTGAGGTTAACGTTGTGTCAGTCTGTGTTCCAGAAGCTTCCAGAGTCCACCAAAATATTTTACATTCCTGTCTAAGAAGAAGAAGAAGAACCGTCTGGTCGTGGGTTTTCTTTGCAGAGAAACCTGGACGCTGCAGGCGAGCCCTGCGCTGCACAGCTGCTTCAAACCTCTTCACTAAGCCAGACGCAATTTTCCCCCACATAACTTGTTTTATCTTCTGATGAATATGGAGCAGGGCAATTATCAGTAATTACGCCAACAATAGCAACAAAGGCAGCGAGCGCACGTTTGGGATCTTGCAGAGGATCCCTCCTCACAGCAGCAGCACCCAGCGCCGTCCTTCTGTCCTCTCTCCACTTTTATAGACCTGTCGTTCTTCTTGTCCTCTGTCTATCAGCAAACTGTTAAAACACGGAGCTGAATGTGCTTCTGAGGAGAAGCTGGAGCTTTTGTCTGCACCAACCTTTTCGTAGCTCTCGGCCTCCACGTGTTTATGCTGGCGAAGCTGCTTCGCCACTGACTTGGGCAGCATCTGGTGCAGCAGGTCTTCGGCCAGCTGCCTCTGGTGCTTCAGGGCCTCCGTCCTCTCCCTCAGGCTGTGGGCGTAGCTCTGTATCCACTCGGTCATTTGCTTGAACGAGAGCATGACCACGGGGTAGATGAGGCAGGCGATGGCCAGCAGGCAGATCCTCATGCTGAGGCCCGACGACACGGAGCGAGACGTCCGCCTGAGAGCCGGCGCCGCGCGCTCCCACAAGCACCGCTGGGTGTCGGCCAGAGCCTGGAGTCCCAGGGGCGACCCTGACAGAGGCGCTGCAGAGACCTGCCACAGGCCGGGGTCGAACACGTGGGGAGGCTTCGCCCGCCGGCTCTGGTTCAGCTTCAGGTCTATGTTCTCCAGCCAGCAGCCCCTCAGAGGTTCTGTGAGAACCTGAGCCAGGCCCAGGTAGCTCAGCGCGTCGGCCCACTTGTCCTGGAAGTCGGAGCGAGCGGCCACGTGGGGAGAGTCCATCAGCTGGTGGTTGAGCTCGATAAAGGTCACCAGGAGTCGCGCAGACAGGACATCTCTCCAGGCCGAGCTCTGCTTCACTCTGACTAACGTGTCTTCTACGGTGGCCCAGGAGTCCAGGAGTCTGTCAATGACCGCCGTGAGAGCGGAGGGACTCGTGCTGTTTGCATATGCTGAGGTGTGTAGCCACCCTTGAAGGCCCCGCTTCACCTCGAGGCAAAGTCCGGCCTCCTCGGTGCTGCAGGACAGGCCGGCCACCTCCCCACAGACGTGCCCCAACGCCAGCACCCGGGAAACGGCGTCCTCCAGCGTCTCGTTGCCCGAGCGCCTGGCAAACAAATGTCTCAACTTCTGCAGCTTGCCGACCAGCTGCAGGACGGCCGCGGTCCTGCAGGACGTCAGCTGGTGGTAGGCGGCCTCTGTGCTGCGCAGCGACTCAAACTGGGAGCTCAGGTCCGTGGACACGGAGCCAAGAAGGGCCAGCAGCGAGAGGAGGCAGGCGGCCAGGATCCGCCGCACGGTGCGGCTGCTGGCGGGCAGGGAGCGTGGCACGGAGCAGCTGGAGCACGGCGACAACAAGACGATCCTCATGAATACTACATCATTATGACTGTTGTTAGTAATAATGAATTATAACCTCTCTCTCTCTCGGTGTCAGACTCAAGGATAGAACAACAATAATGAACATTGCTGCTGTCATTAATCACATGGATCAGTGTTAGTAGCACTACTAGTTATTTCTTGGTATTTCTCTCCTCTGCCTCCATGCCACATCACAGTACATCTCAATACACCTCACAACTCAGGTACCAGCTGTGTCACAGCTGTGTCTGCTCTTCCTCTTCTCACTGTTGCTGACTTTGATCAAAGCACATTTTACAGATGACGTCACTGGGTGAGTTGGATCAGTGCGGGTCACCTGCACAGCTGAGGGTCGCTGGCGGCATCCGGAGCCACCCTCCTCTTCCTCAGCAGCCTTCTGGTGAGAGAGGCCGAGGACCGAGTCCCAGACCGGAGACACTGTTCTCTCATCAAGTCCAGTTTTGACACGAGCCTGCGGCTGCAGCGACTCTCTCTCACACACACACGCACACGCACTGAGAGGCTGGGGTCCTGCAGCCCCGCACCAAGTCAGCAGCAGCGTCACTACATCCGCTGACAGACTTCACAATAAAGGTCCTCACCTCCTTGGGCCTTAAAGTTAAATGTATTTACTCCTAATTTCATTTTTTTTTTGGTTTTCTCACTCATTTCCTGTTTTGTTGTAAAAAAAACATTTGACACCAAAATGAAATAATTGCATGTGTTACGATTGTTTAATTGTGTTCAAAGAAATTAAAAAAACTTCTCGGCTTTAATTTTGATGGTTGTTTCCGGAAGTCCTGTATGAGACACACGCGCGAGCACATAGTGGCGTGAAGCGTGTGTGCGGTGAATGAGAGAGAGAGAGGGAGAGGGAGGGAGAGAGAGAGGGAGAGAGAGAGAGAGCACAAACAGCGTGGAAGTGAAAGCGCCGCTAACTCTGCGGGGCCTGCGCTTCGTGCGGCGGACGCGGCGGACGCGGCGGAAGTCAATGACCGCGTTGTTGCTCGGAGCCGCGGAACAAAGAGCGGTTGTTCCGCGGCCATTGTTACCGAGCGGCGCCGCGCCGCGGAGCCCAGCGACTCCTCCGGAGGGAGCGTGCGTCGGAGAGCAGGTACGGAAACGCGCGTGTTCCAAACGCAGCGTCGTTTCATTGATTCACCCGCACGAGCGGCTCACGCCTCCACCGGCACCGCGTGGGGGGGGCGGTCCTGAGCGGCTCGGTTTAGCTCAGGCTAGCTCAGGCTAGCCGGCTGGAGCTCGCTGTGTGCGGCTCCATCCATCCGTCACGTTCCGTCTTTGTGGGACAGCGGACCTGTGGTTACCCATCAGTCCCCTGTCCCCAGTGTCCCAGTCCTCAGGCAGGTGGACAGTGAGACTCAGTGTTAGAGGAAACAACTTGCTACTACGTTTTCACCTAGTATTTATTCATGTACTGTAAAGGTTGGCAGTATTTAAAGTGACGTCAGTGGACTGAGGTTGTCCTCTCAGTCCTCTGACGTCACTTCAGTCTGTGGCTCAGTGATGGAGTGTGTGCTCCGCAGGTGAGGGGAGGCCCCGGGCTCCAGCCATGACCTCTGGGAACGGGACGTCTGACAGCGGCCAACGAGGGGGAGGCGGCCAGGCGGCGCAGGCCGTAGCCAGGTGCCACGTCCTCACCCACCTGATCGAAGGCTTTGTTATCCAGGAGGGAGCCGAGCCGTTCCCTGTGAGTAGCGTCCCCTGCACGTGCCTGTCACGGCGTCAGTCAGTCTCTGGGCGTTCACCTTGTTCCCGTGCGTCACGCTCTGTACGCAGGTTGAGCGTCCATCGTTCTCCATCGAAGGTCTGAGGAGAACCACAGCAGACGCCAAGATGGACAGGCTCCTCCCACAGGGTAAGAGAGGGGGAGCAGCCCCCCCCGTGTGTGTGTGCAGTACCATCCCAAACATTGTGACGACGCTGTGGCTGCTTCCCTCAGAGCTGAAGGCCCCTGAGCCCGTGCTGATCTGTGAGCTGTGCGGGAAGGTGGACCTTGCCTCCGTCTTCAAAAGGACCAAGAGGTTCTGCTCCACAGTCTGTGCCAAACGGTAAGAACAACAAGGGCGGCGCCGTGGAGGGAGGAGCTGGTCGGGCGTAGAGTCATCAGACGTGTTCCCTCTGCAGGTACAACGTGGGCTGCACCAAGCGAGTGGGTCTGTTCCCAAACCGCAAAACCACGCTGCAGAACCTGAGGAGACAAAGAGCGCAGGAGGGGCCGCACGACCCCCACGACCCCCTCCACCCCAGCTCAGAGTGTCAGAGGAAGGTGGGACGCTTTGAGTCTTTATTGGGTTTCATGTGACGCAGCGATACATTCTGAATAAACAGGAGACCATGTCTCGTGAAGCGTTCTAACCCCGTGACTCTGTGCAGAAGCCCGCCGCCGCTCACTCTGTCCACCCGGCACCGGCAGAGTCCAGCCAATGTTCAGACCTGTCTGGCTACAACGACGCCCCGCCGGGCCGGGCCCAGCTGCCCCTGATGCCACACAGCCTCCTGCCCAGTGACCCGGGCCAGTGGGACATTGAGGACGTCTACGAGTTCATCTCCACCCGACCAGGTGGGGGCGCTGCCTGCACTGCTCCACACACACCAATCAGGTTTTTAAAGCGTGGTTCCACTCAGTCTCAGCGAGGTGAACACTGCCAGGTGATTTCCTGGAGGCACCGTCGACCCGTGTCAACCATACCGAGCGAGTCGGTGTGTAGCGTGATGCTGGTTAACCTGGAGGGACAGAACACTGAGTGTGTGTGTGTGTGTTGTGGCTGCAGGTTGTCTGGAGGTTGCCGAGGAGTTCCGCTGCCAGGAGATCGACGGCCAGGCGCTGCTGCTGCTGACCGAGGATCACCTCATGGCGACCATGAACCTCAAACTGGGCCCTGCACTCAAGATCTATGCAGAGATCAGCATGCTCAAGTACTCGTAGCCCCGCCCACCACACGTAGACTAGCTGAGTTAGGGTCAGGCCTGTCACAGCCTGCTGAACAGGAGGTCGCCAGGCTGTGACCTTTGACCCTGGCGCGTCATCAGCCGAGCTGGGACAGAACGGGTTTCTGTCGGCACGTGACTGTGTTCCTGCTGGAGACACTGGACGCTGCCAGGTGACGTGTTCTAGAGGTCAGAGGTCATAGATTAAACCTAGTTAGGAACTGTTCACGCTGGGTTCGCTCGTCTGTCTCAGGTGATCAGAAAATGCCAATGCCTTATTGGTCAGTTGTTCTTAGTCATGGTTTCTGCCTGTGTGTCACCGTGCCTCTACACACACACACACACGCGTGAAACCTCTCAGCTGACACACCGTGCCTGAGGCCAGTTCAGTCCTTTTTGGGTCATTTGTTTTTTTCTTGTTTTTTAAACTATTTTTCTATATATATATATTTTTGTCTTTCTTCTTCATGTATCAGCCATGTGAATTCTCACTACCTGTTCACCTTGAATGAACCTGGGGGTGCCGCAGCACTGGGCTCCTCCCAGTATCACCAGCGTCACGCGATGTTTGCAACGTGTTTTTTATCCTGTCTCATTTGAATGTGCATCACATTCAGACGCCCGTCTCGTTTCGATGCCACCCTCACGTCGTAGTTTCACACGTAATCACGGTCTCCTTCAAGTGTCTCAAAATCCAGTTTCGTTAGTGGGAGCTGGACTGGGACAGTAAGGGGGCGTCACCAGAAGCCTCAGCTGCCGAAAGTTTATTTTTTTAATCTTTTTTACAGAGTTCCAAATTTTTGATTAAAAAATAAAAGCATTAGATGAAAGAACTGGTCCGCCTGCTGTGTTTGTCCAGCAGTGATTTAAAGTGTCGTGACCCCGTGTCAGGTGCCTAACTGGAGGGTCATCGTCTTCACCAGTGACCCAGTGACTAGTGGTGACACGTATGGAACAAAACCTCAGAGGACATCGGCAAACTCTTCCTCACAATATTAAAGTTTATTCTCCCGGGAAAAAAACAAAAAGACAAATCACACCTTTCAAGTAGAATCACTCCTGTGATGGCTCCAGCCATGAGCTCAATAAATTAACTTCTTACTTCATTAAGGCAGAGTCCGTTCAGACTCATCAGAAAAGCTGAACAAACCCCAGATGTTCCCGACCACCACGTGACAGTCCAGTGATTTCAGTTGACAAAAAAAATATATAAGACACGTTCATGTCGACCAACGTCACCTTGATGAGATCATATAAGTGTTAGTGTGATTGGCATCGTATAAAAATAAGATGTAAAAGTTGAAGCTTGGCTCTTTTAAATGTGAGATAGTTCCCAACATTTGCCTTCGATCAAACTGTTGAACAGACAGAAGCAAAGGAGCACGTGGGAACACGTCCTTCTTGTCTCGCGTGCCCGCGTGTCGACGCCGCTGCAGACGGTTAGAAAGCTGTTTGAGTGAGGTCATGCAGGAAAAGGTCGTCAGCAAGGAACAGGCAGGCTCTGATTCAGTGGGAACCAAGTAGATTCTGTCCAGCGGCTCCCAACCGGTTTGACTTTGATGTGAGCCATAAACCCGGCAGCAGGTCTCTCCCACACTGAATCATTAAAGGCACTGAAAGCATCCGCGACCTCACCAAAGGTCACAAGGAACAAAACAAGTGCTTAGTCAGATCTACGGAGACGTTGCACGCATGGGACAATAATGATGGGGCATTTGACTCGTGCTAAATGCTAATATTTAGCTCTGGATTTGGTTATTTAGGTGTCGGGTCTGAGCAACCATCTTCTTTTAAATGTTTTTTTTTTTGTGGGTATGAAGCCATTCACAGAGGTGGTTCCCAACGTTGAGGGGTGCAAAGGTAACTGGGCAAAAATAACACACGGAAACACTATGTGTGATGTTCTACCACTAGGGGGACGCGCTTGTCGTACACTATGAGGAGCAGGTGAGATGAAGGTCTGCTCACTTCCACCATTTTGATTGAAACCTCCAAACCAGCCTTTGATTTTTGCTTTCTTAAAGCTTTAGGTTTCCTGTTTCCTGACAGATGAGCTGACCAAGAAACATGACGTCATCAATTACTTTTGAAGCCCAGGAATTTGTGGACCAATTCAAATTTAATGCTGAAGCACAGACAGAAAGAGAGCGGACGTGTGAGACGCTTGGTGCTCCAGCAGGTTCTGACCTCCATCCCAGCAGGGCACTAGCTGTCCTCACATCCCAGGCCCAAGCAAAGCAAGCGTCTAAACACGTCGCATGCTGCCCAAGCAGAGCCGCCGCTGCAGCACTCACGCAGCGCTCGTGGTGTCGCAGCAGCCGTCCTCGCTTTTGCTGGCGACCTGGTGAAGTCAGAGAGGGGGCGAGCGGTTAGACCGGACAACGAGCTGGGCGTCAGACTGAAGAGGACAGGCATGCGACAGGTGGACACTGAAGAGCCGAAGCCAACCCGTAGAGTTTGTTAATTTAATCGAGTGATTCAATATAAAACATCATCAAAAGGCAGGAAGAAAAAGGAATAGCAGAAAAGGTTCCTGAAAAGTGAGCGCACAGTCCCTCCTCACCGCTCATCCATTAGACAGGCCGCTGGTCGTTAGTGGCAGGATTAGAACGATCCATGACAACAGTGAGGAGCCAAGCTGTGAGGCGTCTGTGCTGACCATCACGGGTCAGAACACATTCACCGCGTCTCCTCAAACTTGACATTGAATCCACTCTGCTGTGCGGTGCACATTTACTGCTTCTTCCTCACGCTGCCTCCAGGGCCTCAGTGCAAACACCGATGACGTGAAACTCCATGAAGCCACGCCCCCCTCCTGTGGGCAGATGGCCACTCGCCCATCATCTGTTCTGCTTAACATTGAAGGTGGAACCGGTGCCAGTCCCAGCCCAGAATACTTTCAATTCAATTTGAAAACACAATGAAGGCTACAGGGGAGGAGCCATGTCATCCATCTTTACACCGAGTCAGCACATCACCTTCCACGTCTTAAAACCTGAAGGCAAATAACGTCAACAAAACTAAAACCAGAGGCCGTGCCTGACGCTCCAACAGAACACAGTGGCATCAGCGCAGTGAAATGATCTCTTGTGCTCATTCGTGTTCCGCTGCAGGCGACAGGTGCTGCGCTCAGATAACGCCACGCTAACGCCACGCTAAGTCCGGGCTCGCTGCCCCGCCCCTGAACCGCGGGTCTGTGATAGGAGGAAGGCGAGGCGCGTCAGAGTGCGCCACATGAGACGGGAAGTAAAGCCAACTGACCGAGAAGGAGAAAGTCAAACCCAGAGACCAAGCAACAGAGAGAGCACTCAGAGGAACAGAGGAATCAAAAAAACATCACATGGGAAAATATGGCCCAAGAGGATCAGTCTGTTTCCATTCACCACGGTTTATACCTTGCTCCTGAAGAGGGGCTTGGCTCCAGGGCCACAGTACTCGTTGTATATTAGCTTGAAGAGGAAAAGGTGGAAGAGAGTGATGAGCGAGGCCACGCTGAACCAGAAGAGGAAGGGCAGGCCTGGGTAGCGGATGGCCATGTGCTCCTCGTGGGCCAGGATGGCCTTAAGGTGCAGGGTGTGGCGCAGGTCTTGCAGGTGGCGCAGGTCTGTGGAGATGTAGAGCAGCGGCGTGATCGGCTGAGTCACCATGACCGGGAAGGTGTGACCTTTGACCTCTGATGTCAGCTCCACAGGCTCGTTGAGGCAGCCGGCCTCGCAGGCGTACAGCTTCACGGGTTTCTCCTGCTGCTTCACCGACACGTGGAGAAACGGCTTCCCCTCCACGTCCAGCAGCACCGCCAGGCTGATGAGGTCCTGGTTGTAGTGGATCCCTCTCAAGGCGTAGCTGTTGTGCAGCACGTCCGGGTCCGCCTGAAACTGAAGGTGGTTCTCCGTGAACTGGAGGCCCCCGAAGCTGAGCACCATGCCCTGCATGGCGCCGTGGGCCCCGGCGGCGACGAGCACCCTGCAGCCCCTCTTCTGCAGAGTCAGGGTCCACAGCGTGACCAGCTGCAGGATCTGGGCGGCGCTGCTCACCCGCTCGGGCCACAGGTTCTCGGCGTGCATGGTGGCGTGGCCGCTGAAGCAGTGGTCGGCGTAGTTGAGGCTGGACTCCAGCCGCGCGCGCTCCTCGCCGCTCAGCCTGTGGTCCAGCATGGGAGCCGTGGTGGAGGAGAGGACGTAGTAGAGGGTGGTGTTGACCGTGCGGCTCGATGGCGTGTGGGAGTCTGTGATCTTCCTCATCTCAACACCTGAGAGAACGGAGGAGCAAAGGTTCGTTACTGTGAATGAAAGATGATGAGCTCTGATAAGAACTGACACTTTTCTACAGCTCTCACATTTGTATGGACCTGGTCTCGTCAGCAGGGCCCTGAACTCTGCACCAGATAACACGACTGAGGCGACACAGACGTGGCGCTGCTAGACAAACTAGACACAGCGCGACGCAGACTGTGAGTTGATTGTTGTGTGTTTTAGGGGCGGTTTGTTTGATGATTGACAGCTGACCACGTGATGCAGATAAGCACATGAAACAGTGGGGGAGGGGCTTTACAACAATTTAGTCGTTTATATTTCCTTCACAGACGCCATTTGTTTTGCTACAGTCTCATCTGAGGTGACTTGAAGCCACCTGCTGCTCCTTCATGTTCCCGCCGGCCCTGTCGCTCAGAGCTGGCAGGGTTTTATGAGCCCTCATAAAGAACCAGCTCTTAAAATGAAGGAAGAGTGGCACGTGGAGGTTTACATAGTTTTACTGCAGAGACGTGTTGCAAATCCTCAGAGCCGTGCGCTCTTGGGGGGCGGGGGGGCTCCGACGCCATGACACCATCAATTAAGTCGAGTTCTTCCAGCCAAGCTGGACTTTCCAGTTTGGGACAGGTGAGGCTCTACCTGTCAGGAATGTTTTACAATCAAAGCCTTTCAGCACCTCAGCCCGGGGACAGCCACTGGAGACCCCGACACAGCTTCCTCCCAGTGACATGAACGCCGTGCATTTCACAGTCCAGTTTGTTGTGGTTGGTTGGACTGGTGGCTGGCATCCTAGTCGAACTGGTGATTGAGGTTTTTATTGCCCCTCCACACATTCATTGTTTTACGCTGACTGACATCTCTGTGATTTTATTACGGCAACAGTCTCGTGACGGTTCTAAACTACACGAGTGTGAGGAGTGTGGGTTCTTAATGATGGACTCAATCTGTTAGCCCTCTGACACAGAACCTACGGAAGCCTTCAGCTGCTGTAAAAACTCCAAAGGTTTGAGTTTGGACGACAGTAAAAAAGCATGGTGGCCTCTATGTAAATATACAAACGCCCCATGCTCTGCCTAACAAAACGATTCACACGATAATCTCAGGACTTGCTTTGTTTAACGTCTCTCTGACCCGAGTCTGTCCCACGGGACCTTTAAGCAACATAAATGGCTTGTGCCTCAGCTCACCTGAAATGAAGATATCCATCCAGGCTTTCTGGTGGGCGACAACCAGCTCGTCCACATTGTCTCTGAGCAGCTCCCCCAGCTCCTTCTTGGCTCCTTCTCTGAGGACGCTGAAGGTGTCCTCCAGCCTGGAGGGCTCGATGGGCTCCGACGTCCACACCACCGACACAATATTGTCTGTGTACTCTGACTTGGCAGGGACTTGAATCCGGCTGTTGGGCTTCTTGGTGACCACCACCACCAGAACCATGCGACTGTTCTCCACAGGCACCCTGCCGGAGGACAGCAGGATGTCCTTTTCCTCCAGCTTCTCCACGCTGGTGGAGAACTTGCTGCCAAAGGGGGGCGTGGCAGAGGAGACGTCCAGGGACGTGGGCCTGTCCGACGGGTTGTTGATGTGGATGCGCTGGAGATAGACGTTGGCTCTGCTCCTGTGGGCGATGAACTCCTCCCTGATGGTGACACAGTCCCGGGTCGACTGCAGGGTGGCGCAGCGCACCGACAACACGGCACCTTTCCGGAACCACAGCATGCTGGCCTGAGCCTCGGCCCGCTTCCCCTCCAGGTGCACGCCGATCCTCGGGGAGTACTCGGTCGGGTGGACCGGGGCCGAGCCGGGTTGCGAGGACGACGCCACCCACAGTTTGTTGGAGTCGATGTCAATCAAGATGTGGCCGTTACCCGACACGAAGGGCGAGTCGAGCGGCTCCTGCGGCGCGCTGTAGATGCCCTCCCCTCGGTCGACCAGCGACTTCCACCGGTGGATTTCCGCCTGGAGACACTGTCCGGCCGCCCCGCCGGGCAGGGCCGAGCTGCTGAAGAGCGTCCAGCGGCGCTCCGCTCCCAGGTACCAGTAGAAGATGAGGAGGAGCAGCAGCCCTACGAGCAGCCTCCTCGCCCAGCTGCTCGACAACAAGCCCGGCAGCCCCTTCAGTCTCTGCTGGAGCCACATTCTGGCTTTGGATGCCCAGCCGCTTGTGGAAACGCTGCCCACAGGGCGTCACATTGACCTCGCCTGGCTCTCAGAACATGCTGCGGTCTGAAAGCTGTCGAACTGGCTTCGCTAGCTTCCGGGTAGGTTGGCTAAGCTAGGTGGCTAGGGCCGCGAAGGAAGGCTGGCGGGACTCGACTGCTGGAACTCGCATCGCGGTTGCATCCCTCTCATTCGCCGGTGGGGGGTGGCCGGCGCGGGGTCACATCGCCGGTGCTTCCGTTCCTCGCTTCGCCTTCAGGCTGGAGAAAAGTCGCTCGTCGCTCGTCGCTGCAGCGGTTGACACTTCTGGTTTGTCACAAGTGTCGTAAAGCGCGCCGGCGCAGCTGTGACCGGAAATGTCGCAAACAGCCTGGGTGCATATGTTTTATGTTTGTGTTTGGGATGAAACATGTAAATATATATATATATCAACGTAAACGATGTCTTTAATACGACGGAGTATTAGGAATAAAGTCGTACATCTTCGACTTTGTTCTCGTACGTTTATGACTTTAACTTAATGTAAATTCACGACTTTAATCTCGTACATTTACGACTTTACTCTCTGTCCGTTTCAACTGGTCAATTATTAGATAGCTCCAAAATTCGTGTTGGGGTGAAGAGAAGAGAATGCAACTACAGAGAAGAGCAGAAGAAACTAAAAAACGACAAAGTGAATTACGAAGAAGAAGTAAAATGAAGTGGCAATGCAACTATATTAAGATTATTTTTATTTTATTTTTATCTTATTTTATTTTATTTCTTTATCCTTACTTGTTTTTTTACGGAGCTTCTGTAAATGTGTGTTTCCCCCATGGGGGAGGAATAAAAACGTTCGTATCTTATCTTCTTTATAAACGGCAACAACAACAACAACAGAGCAATACCACCTACAGCCACTAGAGGGAAACAGTACATTTCAACTGTGCTCGGTTTGTTTGAGCAGTGTTACATGCAGGGTTCTTCAGAAACAGTATTATTTTGACTCTACCACAAATATGATCAATCCACTGTGGCTGATAACAGCTCAGCTGTCAGCAGGTCTGTTCTGCTGGTTTGATTGGCAGCTGGTCCCCAACAGTTGTCCTCTCTGAAGACATGCTGCTGCCATCTCAGCCAGAGCTCTGAGTAAATCTGTTCCTGACATATAGCCTGCAGGGAGCAAGCTGGGACATGATCCGAAGATTCAGGCTGCAAAACCCAGAGCTGAGCGCCACTGGAATTCCCACATGTTGACTGTGACACACGGTTGATTCTGGCTCAGTCTGCACTGCACTGGGATCTGTAGTTTGCTCATGAAGTGTCGTTCACATGCAGTTGTTTGTGCTCTATATTCAGATTGAACGCTTCAGGGGCTGTTGCCTATTGTCACTGTCTGTCAAGGTTTGTCTGCCTTCTGTCCCGAGCCAAAACTAAACAACGTCTGAACGTTTGTCATCAGTGGCGAAGGCGTCCTGATCTTACACTGCTCTGTTGGTTCATCGCTTTGATTTCTGATGGCATCCCCATTCCTCGTGTGTTGTGTAAGGCATGTTGGTTCTATATAGTGTGTAAGTGCCCCTTCTCAGCATGGAGGAGAACCTTCTCATGGACAGGACATGATGGTAATTATTTGTCCAGACAGGACCACTGCAGAGGACCACAGAGCAGCCATGTCTTCAGGATGTTTATTTTCTGCGACTGCTAACCTCAGTCCAACTTTTCCATGTCTGCAGTAACATTTCATACTGGACAGGAGTGTGAGAGCAGCCGCCCACAGGCTACGTGACCGTGCTCATGTTCAGGGAACAGCTGGATCATCTGTCTGGAGCAGAGCGGGGGGGGGGGGGGGGGGGGGGGACGCGGGGGGGGGGGGGGGGGTGCAGGCAGCCTTTGGCCAACACAGACAGCACAACACGGGGAAGAGCCACAGTTTGATACCGAGGTGTTGTTTCTGCTGCAGATGTGGTTTGTGTGAACAGCTGTGGCACGGGGGGGGGGGGCGCGGACGGACCCGGGAGGCGGGGCTGGCAGCCCCACTCTCCTGCACGCTGCTGCACCTCCTCAGGCTGCACCAGAAGGAAAAGTGCTTCTCCTCGCCGGGACTCCCGCGTTCACTTGGCAGACATGAACCTGTGGCCGCTGCTGCTGTTTCCAGGAGCTCTGCTCTGTGCCCTGCTCCCTCTGTCCCGCTGCGAGGAGCAGCGGGTCCCCGACGGTGAGTGTGCGGGACCGGGGCTGGGGGACCGGGGCTGGGGGACCGGGGCTGGCTCCCCGGCTCGTGTGGCAGGAAACGCGAACCCCTCTGAAATGTTCAGCTCGTCTCATAGGAGTTTCCAGCTTTGGGACTTAGCATAGCAACAGTTCGCTTCTCTCTCAGCGCGTCATGCTAATGCTAATTGACTGTTGGTGAAAGTCCCGAGCCGCGGCTCTCTGGACGCGTGTGGTCCCCGAGTACACGAGCACGGGCGTGGACGGGGGCGAGCGCGGCGCTGTGCAGGTATGTGCGCTGGGAACAGTGCGCAGGAGCTCCGTGCCTCCATGCCGCTGACGTGGACGGGGCTGGTGCCGGAGCAGCCGGGGGGCTGTCGCCCCCGCTAAAGTTAGCTCCCGGCTAGGCTAGCCGTGTGTCACGTCTGGTCGGTCCAGTCCCATCTGGACTCTTCTAGAACAACACTCCAGCTGTTTGGTCAATTAATGGAGGGAAGTGGAGGACACACTGACACTGAAGTGTCCCATTTTTAAAGCATTATTCAGTTCCCAGAAAGGTCTTGAATGAATATAAGTTGTTGATATTATGATTTGTCACCTGTCAGGCGTCATGATTCACTGACTCTGTATATTTATAGATGGATAGACAGCCTGTGGTAAAGTCTAGTTACAGTAACAGATGCAGGGATCTGATGAGTTTTATTTCTGCTGTTATCTGGATTTATATCACTGGAACCGATCATATCATCTCTGGCTCCATTCAGGCCTAAGGCGAGATGGAAAAAGAGAAGTTGGACAGTGCCAATTTTTTCAGTTTCCTTTTGATGCTATTTTTTTTTCCAGAGAAACTTGTCGTCGTAACAGTTTCTACCAAAGAGACGGATGGCTTCAGGCGTTTCATGAGGTCGGCGAAACACTTCAACTACGCTGTAAAGGTAGGAGTCCCTGCAGCGAGTTCCTCTCCCGCTGTCTAGACATGAAAGCCCCTCTGTCTCCGTCAGAAGCAAGCAGAGACACATCAGGAACAGTCACGTCCTTTATTTTAGTGCCACAGGATAAATGGTTGATAAATAAAGCACATTTGCCTTTCTCCAAATCTCAGTTAATATTCATGTGAATGTTTGAAGGTTCTGGGTCGGGGTCAGGAATGGAAAGGAGGCAACTACACATCTGCTCCAGGAGGAGGCCAAAAGGTGCGACTCTTGAAAGCGGCTGTGGAGGAGATGAAGGACGAGGACAGAATCATCCTTTTCGTGGACAGGTACAGTGGATAGGATGTTTCTATTCAGTAATAGAAATTCAGTGCATTTTGAGCTGGTGTGGTGGCATCAACTCACAGACAAGTTCAGTTCGTGTTTGCTGGCTGATTTGCGGAGAGGTTCTAGTGTTAAAAATTATTTGGTTCATGGATTCATGAACCTTTCGTGGCGCTCATTGAAAGAGAGCAAAAAGCACGTCTGGTTATTGTAGAACTTATGCCAACAGTGATTCTGCTAACATATGGGTTTATTTTTAATTAAAACAGTTCCTTTGAATACAGTAAACACAACCACTGGCAACTTAGCTCTGCAGTTAAGAATGCTGTCCTCTTATAAAAGGCAACCCCTCAATTGACTTTAATTATGTCACTGGCTTCTCACACACGCACACAGCGCAGTTAAACGTTCTATTTTCTCTCTGTCTGCCACAGCGATGATGTGATTTTTGCCTCGGGTCCTAAAGAGCTTCTCAAGAAGTTCCACCAGGCCAGACACAAGGTGATGTTCTCCTCTGAGACCCTGATCTGGCCCGACAGACACCTGGAGGACAAATACCCCCACGTCAGGGAGGGCAACCGGTTCCTGTGCTCGGGAGGTAGGGCCATCAGTCAGGGCAGGACACGCCCCCCCCACATGTGTCCTTAGAACTTGTGATAAGCAGTGCGAGGGAGGATGGAGCTCCAGGAAGACCCCAGCTTCATTCCTCTCCGTACAGTAAAACTCATTATGACCTTTGTGCTTACCCTCAGTCTTGTGTTGTCGGGAGGCGCTTGGCCGCTTCTTTTCATAGCAGAGCGAGGGCAGCTCTGCAGTTTGCAGCAGTCCTAGAAACAAGCTGGCAGTCGTTACAGGTCCCGCTAATTTGAAGGCGCGGCCCGAATGTGGAAATAAAATGTGTTTGATGTACAAGACCAGAATCCTGTCAAACCTTTCACGTTGTGTTTGCTCTGGGTTCGCTGCATCCTCAGGCTTCATTGGCTACGTCCCCAACATCAGAGAGATGCTTTCTGATTGGACGGGAGAAGACGATGAGAGTGACCAGCTGTTCTTCACCAAGATCTACATCGACCCGGCAAGAAAAGTAGGATTTGTACCACAGTTGTGTGGTATGCTCATGTACTTTGATAAGAGCCCAGCTCTGAATGATGATTTCATGATGTGCTGTAAAATCCTCAAATAGATGCCACAGCTTTAGAGAAAACCAGCTCAGAATGTCCCATGCAAGAATTGTATATGCTTTAAGCTATAAAGATATATTTTTACATCCCATATTTATCCAATGTCTTCCAGCAGGAACATTGTTTGTACTCAGTCATTATTTTTTGGTCACTTTCACTTTTTGAGCAGTGCTAAGCTGCTGCACAGATGTTCCACATAAAAACAATGTACAGTAACTCAGCACAATCGCTCCTGTTCCTGCTGGGAGTCTCACTCGAAACATGTGCAGGAAGTGCACCGCTTAAACAACAAAACAACTCGAACACATGTCCAGGTGGAATCTGTGATGTTCTGTTTTCATAATGATGGATATGAAGCTGTGGAGATATAACTGATGCATTCATCTTTTATCTGAGGCAAATATCGTCAGTTAATTTATTCCATGAGATGCTAACTCATATAAAGTGAAACTATGTGTTTTCTTGTTTCAGAAATCTATAAATATCACACTGGACAACAAATGCAGATTGTTCCAGAACCTTCATGGAGCCCTCGGTGAGTGCGCCAGTGATTTTTACTGTTTCACTGGGATTTTATCGGCGCTCTTAAAGCAGCACGACTGTTTCTAAAACGTTACCTAATATGGAGGAAAAATTAAAAGGTCTGTTGGAACATCAACAGTTGGTTTGCAGATGTTTCGTAGCATCTGGTCACCTCTGTCTAGAATCTAGTGTTTTTCAATTTGGACATTTGTTCTTTTGTATCTGATCCAGCCTTAACAACTAGCTTTGGATCTGCTTATACTAAGTGAAATGTATCGGTCCAATTACAGAACCTTGTGGTTCTATGAGCTGGACCAGATTCAAGACTCTGCTGCTGTGTTAGAAATGTTAAGCCCAAGAACATGTTTGAGAAAGTGGAGAAGAAGCATCTTCTTACCACTTGTTGGAATGACCAGTCTCCTCTGCTGCTACTCCTCAAATGCTGTGAACTGTAAAATACTGTAAGATCCACACAGGCTTGTTGCAGTGACATCTTTTTTTCAGTGTAATTTAGCTGAAGTCTTTTTTCCACCACAATGCTGATTATTCCCAAAATGGATTTGATTAAATTCATTAGAAAAACCAAATACAGATACGCATCTGATGGTCACTGTGTTCAGTCCTGCGACACTAAAGCTATAAATCCTTCTGTGAGTTCCAGCTCTCTCAGTCAGCTGAGTGAGTAAAGTTCAACTGGAAACGTTTTGCAGCTGTCGTGTTTTCAGCTGGAGAAGGAATCTGTGACGGATGTGTCAAAGGTCACACAGGCGGAACCTCACTGTGACCTCATCTGACCAACCACTGAGTGACACACAGCCGTCCACGTTAGAACCTACCTGCTGTACCTGACTGGTGCTAGAGAAACATCCAGATGTCATTTAGATCCATTCTGTGGGTCCAAAGCTCAGTACTACATGAACTGTAATTAGTCCCAAAATGACCCAATGTCCCACAGATGAGGTGGTGCTGAAGTTTGAGGACGGTCA
>JAFBJW010000077.1:322776-429151 GCA_016785235.1 Pseudorhombus dupliciocellatus
TGTGTGTGTGTGTGTGTGTGTGTGTGTGTGTGTGTGTGTGTGTGTGTGTGTGTGTGTGTGTGTGTGTGTGTGTGTGTGTGTGTGTGTGCAGGACACCAGGATACAGGGCGGCTATGAGAACGTCCCCACCATCGACATCCACATGAATCAAATACACTTTGAAAAGGAGTGGCATAAGTTCTTACTGGAGTATATCGCCCCCATCACAGAGAGGATGTATCCGGGTTACTACACCAAGGTAACACTTGTCTCACACACACACACACACACACACAGCTCAGGAGACGGGAGCCGACCCCTCTAACCCTGTCTCATGGTGATTGGTCACCGTTATGGTTCGAGGGTGATCGACCATTAGTGCCTCCAGAGCGTTTCCTCCTGCTCTACAGGGCACTTTGAATAGTTGAGTGTGGACCGTGTCCCCTCTGCTAACATGGAGGGGGCAGGCCTGATGACCTGAAGTGATCCAGATGATCGGGAGCTGTCACGTCGTCCATCTTTGTTTGCTCTGCTGACCAACATGTCTTCTCTCATCAGTGTGCCACCCCCTTGAACTTTGTGGTGAGGTACAAACCTGATGAGCAGCCGCTGCTCGTCCCTCACCACGACGCCTCCACTTTCACTATTAACATAGCTCTCAACAGCAAGGGCGTGGACTACCAGGTAAATGAGGCGCGGCGGGCGGGTACGGTAATGGACGCAGGCCGTGATGATGCAGGCGAACCGCTCCTCTCTCTCTCTCTCTCTCTGTCTCTGCTGCTCTGCGCCGACCTCTGGGAGCGAATGCTGGGACCGGAGCCGAGCTGGTGCTTGGCTTTACTAAGCAGGAGCTGCGAGGCGTCTGTGTGTGTCTGGCCACAAGCGCAGTGTGTGTGAATGCCTGCATGACTCCTCTCTGTCTGTGTTCGCAGGCTCAGTTTGACTTGGCCTTTGTAGTTAGATATAAGCCCGATGAGCAGCCGTCTCTGAAACCGCACCACGACGCCTCCACATTCACTATAAACATTGCGCTCAATCAAGTGGGCCCTGATTACCAGGTGAGTGTGTGTGTTGCCATGAATTAGTAATTCATAGTTTTCCTAATCAGCTGATGTATTTAATGACGTAATATTTGCACCAGCAGTGGGACAAAGAAACATTACATTTGTACCAAAGTCTGTGACACGACCGTGATAAAATAATGTGGCAAATAGGACCAACTTCCTGTCAGGTTCAGGCTTCTGTACATCTGGGCCAATGACCAAGGGGCTGAGGGCCATGGGGCGTGGCCAAGTGGTGTAACCACGAGGTTATTAGACTGGTGTGTTGAGATAACAACACACCATGGATCGTGACCACAGAGACATGGGCGTGTCTGAAGGAGCATGAGTCCCACCGTTGAAAATGGAATGGCGTCATATTTCTGGCATGTCCGTCATCGTCCCGGTGTCTGCCACTGTCCCCTGTCTGTCTCCTTTGCATGTTCAGCTGAAGCATCGTCCACAGACTGAGGCCACACTAACCCAACGTGTGTGATTGAATCCACTCCAGCACAGACCACAGTACTGTCAGGAGGTCAGGAAACAGTGAGGGAAATCCTGCTTTAGGGTGAGGTGTTGCCAGGACCAGGATGGTGGTTCAGTTAGCAGCAGGTTTAGTTGCTCATGTTTAGTTGCTCATCTACACCAGAGCAGCCAACATCCTCTGGACAGTGTGAGCATGAGGATCCATTCACCCCCAGTCTGTCTCACATTGACACAGGTGAGTGAGTCATGTGACATTTTGTCACATGATGAGACACATGTTAATAGCCCACTCATGTGACTTATAGTTGCATAACGAGGGGAATGACCGATACTCACAGCTCCACCCACATCCAGAGATATATCTCCTGGTTTTTCCCAGTCTAAACCAGAACTGAAGAAGCCCTTCGGATGAAGGACGAAACGTCTTCAATAAAGAAAGAAATCCAGTTGCCTTGACTAAACGATCACCTGTTAGCAGCAGGTTTACTCTCAGCGTGTGAAGGAAACATGGCAGAGTTTGAGGCGTCCCAGTGTCAACTGAAGCACAGACCAGGACCTGAAGCTGCTCAGCTGTCAGGCGCTAACGTGTCGTGCTCTGACTGCAGGGTGGTGGATGCAGGTTCCTCCGCTACGACTGCTCCGTACAGGCTCCTCGGAAAGGCTGGGCCCTCATGCACCCGGGCCGCCTCACCCACTACCACGAAGGCCTGCCCACCACCGCCGGCGTCCGCTACATCGCAGTGTCCTTTGTGGATCCCTGAAGATGACGCCACGGGGGACGAAGGCTCAGTCCCGCCTGGACCGTGTCCTTTTCCTCTTTCAATGTCCCACATGATCACGTCTAGAATCGTACACGCCTGTGGCTCTGACCAACAGCAGCAGTGGTGTCAGAGCTCACCGTTCTGAGAAGTTTCTCAGGAAATTACAGCTGGGCTGAGAACGCTGAATTTACTTCCACCAGTTTCATAAAGTGCCTTTTTTTTATATTCAGACCTGAAGTTGAAATGCTCCAAAGCCTGCTATGCCTCTTAAGTTATTTTTGATAAAAACCCATCTGTGTGTATCTGCAGTCTCACTGAGGTCGGTCAGCTGAGCTCCTGGTTCTGTGCTTTAAACACAACCTGAATAAAACAGTGAGTCTGAGCTGTGGCCAACTGTTCTGTTCTCTGGAAAACTACTGAGTGTTTACAACTGACAGACAGCACATCTTCTCTGTAATAACTTTATTTATAGAGAACCTACAGACAAACGGTTAAAAGAGAAGAGTACATAAATGGATCATATCAGTACTAACGTGCAGCCCAAGCACCTCCGTTACGATTTGAGAATGTTCCACAGGGAATTCAGTCCAGAGCCTTGAGGCTCTGATGGTAATAATCCTGTGACAGTAAATACCGAATCAGACCATGTGATGAGCTTCAACAGAAAGAAAAAAGGACACAAACTGGATGTCCTCAGGCTGCAGTTCAGTCCATGTAACAGATCAATAGTTAATCAAATATCATGACTGACTTTGGATCAACTTTAAGAGCCGAGTGTAAAACGCCATTAAAATGTAAAAACTTCATTCAAAACTAAAGCTCAGCAAGAACCTGCACAGAGCTTCAATGGTTCCAGATATACAACCTATGTACAAGCACAGAGACGATCACAGGCGGAAACGATCCGAGAAGTTCGGACTGTGAGGGACCGTGAGAGGAACTTCACTCTTCTTCACCAGGACAGGTTTGTAGTGTTTGACAGGCTGGGCCTTGTGGACCTGCAGGAGACACACACTCAGCTTCAGGTAAAAACATTCAGGCCCAGCAGGGAGATTTATGTTGAATGTGTTTTCAGCCACTGTGCCAAATCATTTCAAAATGAACAGTGTCTGGAAGTGACCTGCTCCTGCCGCAGCCTGGCTATCTCCTCTTTGTGTCGCAGCTCCTCCTCCCGTCTCTGCTCCTCCTCCATCAGGTCCCTGAGAGCCTCCTTCTCGCTGACCAGTCGCTCGTACTCCTGACGCTCTCGGGCGCGCCGCTCCGTCGACAGCTCAAAGTTCTCCACGGCTGTGGAGCAGCGACAGACGTGGTCAGGTGAGGCTCAGAGCGGCCACACTCGCACCTGAGTTGGCGTTTCCACCGATCCTACCTGCTGCGGCTCGCTCCGCCTTTTTGGGCTGGAAAGGTTCTTTGTGAGTGACGGTGTTGGGCCTGGCTTTGAACACCGCCGCTTCCTCCTGCCGCTTCTGCTCTGCTTTCACCTGAAGGTCAGAGGTCACGCGTGAATATGGCTGCAGAGCGAAACGTGCCCGTGAGCGTTCAGAGGCAGAGCCCGTCGCACCATGTGCTCCCAGCGACTGTTCTTCACAGAGCCGCGCTCGTCCAGGAGCAGCCTGAAGGGCTCCGGCTTCGTGGGCTCCAGCTTCTTCTTCTCAGGGAGGAGCACGGAGTCAAAGTGTGGCAGCGGCTGGGCCTTGAACTGAGGGACCTGCAGCGTTCAGAGGACAGTGAGGGAACAGCTGCTCTCAGACGTCCAGCGTGGACACACGGAGGCCGAGGACGTGAGACTCACCTCTTCGTTCCTCTTCTCCTCCAGCTTCTTCTCTCTCAGGGCCCTCCTCTCCCGCTCCCTCTCGTCAAAGGAGAACGGACAGAGCTCCACTTGGTGTTTGTCTGGGAGCCGTGGCTGGAAGGGGAGGCCAAAGTGAGGCACTGGGGGGGGCTTGATCGGCGACAGCTGTTTGACCTACGAGACACAAGAGCAGGTTGAGCTCACGTCATCACGTGAAACCCGCTGAGAGCAAACCCTCATGGGCTGGACACCTGAACCAGAGTGGACGTGTGAAGACGCAGCAGATCAAACCAACGTGTCCTTACTTCCTCGACCTTGCGATCCACACGGACCCTGTTCTTGAGAGCAAAGGCTGGAGACTCTGGAACAGTTGGATGCACAACTTTCTTCTCGGGCACTCCCTGGTGACAGGAGCAGGACCACGTGACTGCAGGCATCATGTGAAGAACATGAAAGGCTCCAGGCTGGGAACTCACCACGACTCCGTCCAGGATCTTTTTGGGCAGGGGCTGGGATTTAAAGGGGTGTGGCTTCTCCTCCTCCTCCTCACAGCTCTTGGGAACCTGTCTGTCCTGGAGCCTCTTCTCAATCTGCAGCTGGAAGCCTTCAGGCACTGTGGGCTCCTTCACTGCTGGCTTCTTCAGGTGCTCTGCGCCTTCCAGGAGCTTCCTGTTCAGCTCCAGAGCCTTGAATTTAAACCTGGAACGCAGGAAGTCTCTGGAGGTCAGCGCACGTCTGACACTGAAGGCTCCAGCAGAAAGGGGACAGAAGCAGCTCTTACTTGTGAAGCTTGTCCACCTCTTCGGCCTCCAGCTCGGCACTGCTCTTCACGGTGGGGGGCCGGCCTCTCTGGCGGGTCATCAGGTGTGGGGTCAGAGGTTGGGTGAGCTTCAGGGGGTCACCCTTCACTGGGTGTGGCCCCCTCTCTTGACTCTGGCGGCTGCGCAGATGGTAGCGGTCAGGGGTTCGTTTCTGGAACTGGTCAATCTGCTGAGCCATGGGCACGTAGGCCCCTGAGGCCTCCACCTTCCTCTTCCCCTTGGACAGATTGAAGGGTTTCGGGACAGTGGCACCTTTCGTGGCCTTTGCCTTGAAAACATGGCCGAGTATTACTGCATTGACACGATAGCACTGCTCAGGTGCTCTGTACAGAGGAAGTGGTTCCGACTGGAATGAGAAGCAACGACTCACTGGGGAGGAAGGTTTGCGCAGCTGGCTGATGAAGTCCACTTCTCCGTGGGCTGTACTGGACGAGGTGGAGGCCTTGATGCGGCCGTCTGTGTTGAAGTTGAATTCTTTGGGCACCGTCGTGGACAGGGCCGTCTTCTTGGGTGGTGGGTCTGAAACAAGGAGGAAAGAACCGGGATATTGTCAAGCAGCCCCAACAAACAGCTGCTGGTTGAGCGCACACACACACACACACACACACACACACACTCACTGCCAGCCAGAGCAGCTCTGTAGCTGGCCTCGTTCTTCTTGCGATGAAGAGCCACTTCCTTCTGGAGGATCCTGATGCGCTCCAGCTCCTGTTCTTCAGAGCTGCACGGCCTGTTGGAACAAACACGTCGTTGCACTCACAGCCTCTCAGGTTTGGACCAATGACCTGTGATGTCACGCAGAGACAGTCTCACTCTGTGTTCCCAGCTTTAGAAGACGTCCCAGTCCGAGGAGCCGTCCTGGGATTCGCCTGGACTCCTCGGCGGAGACTAGTCCTGGGATTCGTCTGTCCACTTCGCCGGAGGACACTGCTGGACGTCCGAGCTCGTCTGCCAACAGGACTCCTGAAAGAGCAGCAGAAAACTAGAGTGAAGGACAGTGAGCAGAGGACACGAGGCGGCAGAGCCCAGATCACAAGCGTCTAGAAATGTTCTGCGGCTGACGTGGAGGCAACGAGAACGTGCTGGGACCACACTCACGCTTTGGATTTCTTTGACGGTGGTGCAGCCGACTGGCTTTGAGCTGAACCCGTCGATGCCTCTTTACGTTTGGAAATCCTAAAAGGAGGAAAACAGAGTAAACCTCCAGTTCCACCACAAGCAGAGAGTTGCTGACCACTTCCTCTGAAGCTCCAACACCTGATGAACCAAAGCAACAGGGTCACGCTGCACGTGGCACTGTCGTGCACGAGTAGCCATCAGAAGACGTGCACCTGCTTGGCTGGACAGGAGGTTGCTGCGCTGCTGCTCTCTTCGGTCGGCCATGGGCCTGAGTCACAGCTCCAGGTCCCCAGGATGTGACGATGTTTGCAGGAGGAGATGCGGATGTGCTGGGGCCTGGAACATCCATCAGTCGTGGGTTCACATTGAGCAAGGCATGAGGACGCGTCACTGAACTACTGAAGGGGACCGAGCGTCTTCTGAACTCACCAGCGTCCACATCTGTCTTGACCTGAGGAATCACGATGGCTTTGGGCAGGTTGGGTGCGTTGCTTCTCGTGAAGGGCCAGTCAGGTCTTGAAGGTGTGGTCAGGCGACCATCTGCCCCCCCGCCCTGTTGTTCTGGTCCACAGAAACCAAAGGGACTGAGATCATTGGGAACAACAGGAGAACCAGGGCTGCTCCTCAGGACAACACCCGGGGGGGGGGGTCTTCGACACGCACACTCACACGCACACTCACCGAACCACTGGTCATCTCCGTCGTTGTTCTCCAGCTCCTTCAGGTCGACGACGTGGGACGGGGCATCGAACTCGTATCGTTCGGCGGAGCCACAGTCGCTTTCCGCCATTATTCACCGCGAAGCTCTGGAGCAGATGCGACCCTAGTTCACCGGGTTTAACCCGGGTTAACAGCCGAGGACTGGGCCGAAAGAAGCCGCTCGGTCCCAGTCAGGAGACACCGTCCCTCCCGTTACGAGCCGGTGGCTAACGCTAGCTGCCGGACACTTGGACCAGTTCCTCTCACCCACTCGGTTCCTCGGAGCTCGGACCTGACGTTCGAGGCGGAGAGATGTAACGTTAGCTTTTAAATTGAAACCGACCAATAGCTGAGCAGCTGCTCATCGGCCCGTCGCCTATTGGTCCATGCAAGCCAACTTCCTGTAGCCGTATCACGTGATCGCCACGGAATGTAAACGGAAATGAGGAAACTTTTTATGAAAACACAAACAATCACACAGACACAGGGGTTAGAGTAGGCTCACACACACTTATCTCGCCAACCAAGCTTTCTCTAAGTCAAGTACCTACCCTCCACCTGGTCCCTGACCCCCAAACAGGCAGGAGTAAACCTTCAGCTGAAGAAACCCAGCCTCAGCCTCTAATTGTATAGCTTCAGAAAATAATAATAATAATTATTGAGTGTTTCTACTGTAATTAAAAGCAGTAGAGCAGGACGGTTGTGTGACGTCACCCATCACGCGCTCATGTGTGCTGCGAATTGACGCTTTACAAATAAAGTTGCGTTGACTGTGGGCGGGGCGCAGTCTTCGTGACGCTGTCGGGGGCGGGACCGTGACTCCGACAGGAAACCGACAGAAAGGCGAGTATCTCTGATAAAACAGCAAAATGCCCGAGAAGCGGCTCCTCTCTGCCGCTCCCTGCCGCTCCGCTCCGCGTGCAGCTGTCGCGAGCGGCCGGGGGGAAGCGACGTGTCGCGGTCTGGCGGCAGGCTAGCTGTCTCAGCCAAGTTAGCTAGCTAACACTTCGGCGTCCCCATAGAACTGCTGCTAGCTCCGAGTTAGCCGCAGTTACTTGACTGATTGTCACAGGCCAGCACACCCTCACACTAAAAATGAGGTGGTTAGGTCGAACGATGTCTTTGATCCGAAGTGGCTGACCGGAGGTTGGGCTGACTGTTCTCCACAGTGAGGAAGTGGAGCTGTGATGCAACGTCAACTTGGCAAACAGTCCTGAAGCAGCAGCTAGCCGAGGAGCTAGCACTGACAGCAGGGTTAGAGATTTAATGGAGGTGAATGGCTCGTGTCAGAGAGACATCTGGTTCCACGGGATTCTTCTCAGGAACAGTTTGAATATCTGCGGGATGACCATTTCCTGCTCTGGATCAAATGTGGCAAGAGTCATAGCCCAACAACACGTGCCTGTTGAGTTTATTCATGGGCTTACACTGAACACCTGAATGTACTCTCTCTCTCTCTCTCCCTCCCTCCTCCACCTGTTCACTTTCTCTTTTTCTTTTGTCAGGTCTCGACCTCGCTCTGAAAATTGCTTTGGCATAAGCTACCCTGTGAATTTGCATCATCAGGCAAACATTTCTGGTCGATAATATTTTCATCAAAAATACTTAATCCCACAGTTTGAAAAGCAGGAGATGAAGTGTCTAATAATATGTCATCATTCACGGTTCATAACAGAGTGCATGTCTGTCTTTGTTCTTTCAGATGGCAGCAATCAGAAAGAAACTAGTGATAGTCGGTGATGGAGCCTGCGGCAAAACCTGTCTCCTCATAGTGTTTAGCAAAGATCAGTTCCCTGAGGTGTACGTGCCCACGGTGTTTGAGAACTATGTGGCGGATATTGAGGTGGATGGTAAACAGGTAAGCTGTTGATTATGATGGCACATTTCTTTCTTTTTCTCAAGAGTCCATTAACACAGCATGTGGGGGGGGGGGCTTTCATCCTTTGGGTCAGTGATAACTGGTACCACTGACACCATTTTTAAACGATGCACTTATTTTTGAGATTGTCATTTTGACAGAATTTTGTAAACAAAATATTTTACAGTTAAAAAAATTATTTACATTATTCAGAAAACTTTGACTTTGAAGCAAATGTTAATTGCATTTCAAAGCTTCTCCCGCTCTCAGAATCCACCTGTTGTCTGAATCTAAATACTTTTTCTTATTTTGCTTTTAAAGCTGATAATAAATCACCACATTTTGAAGATCAACAATCACCTGTTCATCTTGTACAGTTGAATGTCTCATGTCGTCAGAATCGTGGGCAGGAACCTTGTAACTGAGTCGGCAGCATTTAGTCGTGGAGCAGCTATGGTGAGGTGAACTATGTCAGCGTTCGTGTCCTTCCCTGTAGGTGGAGCTGGCTCTGTGGGACACAGCAGGACAAGAGGACTATGACCGGCTGAGACCTCTGTCCTATCCAGACACTGATGTCATCCTCATGTGTTTCTCCATCGACAGCCCTGACAGCTTAGGTGAGACCAGTTCCTGCCATTACGTTTGACAGATGTGCCCTTTGCCCCTCATTCCACACGGACGCTTTGTGCCCCCCGCAGAGAATATTCCAGAGAAGTGGACTCCGGAGGTCAAACACTTCTGTCCCAATGTGCCTATTATTCTGGTGGGAAACAAGAAGGACCTGCGGAATGACGAACACACCCGTCGGGAGTTGGCCAAGATGAAACAGGTGCTCATTCTGCTAATGCAACTTAAAACCCACAAGGCTGTTTAAAACATCTTATCACAAATAGTTCATCATTGTGAAACTGCAGGAGCGAGGAGTCCTTCACTCTGTTAATGATGGTCTCTTCAAAATGTAAACAGAGTTTCAGACCGGCTCTGTGTTGGGCATGGTCTTGTGAACCCTCAGGAGTCACTGTTTTACGTGCTGATTGTCGCATGATTTCTGTGACTGTGATGGTGCTGTGGACTCCATGTACGAGCCAACATATTCTCTTCATGTATTCGCTGAGCATGAGGTCGAAGGATTTGAAGAGATCCAAAGTATTCTCATGATGAGATTTATTTTTAAAGGATATCTTTGATTTGAGCTCATTTTCTTTTTTGATCTGCCATACAGGAACCGGTGAAGTCCGACGAGGCCAGGGAAATGGCGAACCGGATCAATGCTTTTGGGTACTTGGAGTGCTCGGCCAAGACCAAGGACGGCGTTAGGGAGGTGTTTGAGATGGCCACCAGGGCGGCGCTGCAGGCCAAGAGGCGAGGCAAGAAAAGTGGCTGCTGCCTCTTATAAAGTGTCAGGTGACGCAGGAGAGAAATAAAACAACAAACACCCCTGCCCCTGCTTTCACCCGAGGGGGGGCACAGTTGAGGAGAAAAAGGTCAAAGGCTATGGATGGGGAATGCGTGTATATACATTTAAGTTCGACATTTTAGCTTTTAGCTTTCAAATAGAAATACTGTACTCTCCAGTTTAGAACTGAATAAACCCAAAATAAAGAGGGCACGATGAGAAGCGAGCTCCTCCAACTCCGATGCCTAACTAACTGCTTGAAGACGCCTGTGGCTTGCAGTGTGACTGTGCTTTCATTCTTCTTCAAATCCAAAGTTACAACTAACAAGCTTTTCTTTTCTATGAAGCTGTAATATTTCATACAATTTTCAATAAAAAAAAAGCAGTTTAATGATTTGCAGCCAAGTATAAAAAACAAAAGAAGACCAATTTATGAGTGTTTTATAGCTGCTTGTTGATTAATAAAAGTTGACAGTCAACTTGGCCTTAAAGTGACAAAACTGTGATTGAAATAAAAGTGTACTGTCAAACACATTGTTTGTGGCTGGGTATTAAAGGGTTAATAAAATGTTCTTGTTACAGGCCTTAACTATAACCTCTATGGGGCAGAGCCTTTTTTAAACAAGCTGTAAAGATTTCCCCAGTTGTCTGAAAATATTTCCTAATTAAAGAAGAGTGTTACCACGTGATCTCTTTCACTCTGAACCCTGTGCCCCTGACAAATCCGCTACAGCAAAGTAACCTGTACTTCACAGTCGTGTAGTTTCCTTCAAAATAAATACAGTTTTCAGTTATGTTTTGTAAAATTGCTTTTATTTACCTGTGTTTGATGTGAATAGAGTGAGTGTGAAACGTCTACACAGGGCTTCAGAGGGTGAGAGCAGCGTTTGTGTTGGAGCACTGACGGTGCCATGGGGCCGTCACCTGCAGCCACAGGACAAGCTGCTCCACCCTCGTCCTCTGGAGACCCGCTCGGCCAGTCCACTCACGTTCGTCCTGCTTTTTACTCTGTCGTGTGTTCAGTTCCCTTTGTGATATTCTACTGGCTTTTGTTGTAGTATTTGCACACAACTAAAATCAAGAGGTGAGGTTAACCCTTTTTAAAATACATGATGTCAGATTATGAAAAACAAAATGCAAGCAACCCCTGAAGGATCGGTCATTTGTAATATTCTTTTGTATACAAATGTATCCTGATATTTCTCCACTTGTATTTTGTAATGTATTCGAAAGGAAATAAAATGACCAAATTCTGCCTCGGTGCTTCCTGTGTCGGGCTCAGCTGACGCTTCACTTGTTTTGAACTTCATACTGTTTTTATACACGTGTCTAGTGCCCAAATGAATCAACATCATGTGTTCACACAAAGTATGTTAGACTCATGCGTCAGTAGCAGCACCAGCCCAACTACAGACAGCCTGCTCTCAGCTCCTCTGGCAGCAGCAGCTCTAACAGAGCGTCCGATGGAGTCCTGCCACCAGCTCCTGGTAGTGCGGCTCTGAGAGGAGAAGAAGTGCAAGGACATGTCAAGCTGAAACACATTCTCACTGTGGGCTTGGTCGCGGGTCACAAACCTGTGTCGGGCTCAATAAATGAATGTCTGATGAGGAAGTCCAAGGCCACCATGGCTGAGTTGGGTTTGAAGTCATCAGTGGCCAGCAGCTCTTTCACCTGGAGCCATGACAGGGGGAAATGAGACTGACTCTGGGTCTGCTGGAGTCCATAATGGGGCTGACGGTCTGAACTGGTGCAGCAGGCTCATACTGACCTTCTCGATGGGCAGGAGGTAGAAGTCCTGCACCTCCCCATCTCCCACTCTGGGCCTGAACTCTGGAGGGAGCTCCAGATCATAGACAAACTGACTCTCTGAGAACACGCCCTCGGCGTCCTCATAGGTGTAGCTACGGAGCACGTGTTTGAACGGTTAGTAGCATCAAAGCTCCTCCTGTTCATGTTCTACAAGAGAACCTGAGGGACAAAGCCTCTCACCTCACTGTGGACACGGAGCGGGCCTTATCAGCAATGGCTGCTGGGATACACGCCTCCTCCTGACATTCTTTCAGCAGAGTGTATCTGATGCCGGCCCCAGCTGACAGCCCGCCTGCTGCCTTCAGAGACACAACACGTCAGCCTCCCATTGCCCCCCCCCATCATCAGTGTAACTCACCACATTGTCCAGGAGTCCAGGGAAGGTCTGCTTGGCCAGGGAGCGTCGGGCCAGCCACATGCTGACCTCCCCGCTGTCGCTGACGGTGTAACCATTGACGTGGACGCCATACCGCTTCACCCCAAACAGACCTGGAGGGAGCGTGACACTGAGCGCACGCAGCACTGGCGCCGAGCAGACACGGCGCGGCGCCCGCACTTACTGGTAGCTGCTCTCTCCATCCACATCAGAGGGGGGTCTGCAAAGGCTGGCATCACACTGTACCTCTGAAAGACGACAACGTTGCTTGTGTGTCACTTTGGTTTTCTGATTGGTACAGAGTGAGGATGCTCTAAAAAGATCAACCTCTGAGGAGCATGAATTGAGGATTTCTTGTTAAATGATGAGGTGCACACTGGCCATGAATATCTCATTAATGTCACAAATCACACTTGACTGGACCAGAACTACACCGAATAATATTTCAGAATCGGTCCAAGGACAGGACCCTGTGGGACTCCATAATTAACCCTTGTATGCAGAGTTGTCATTAACATGGACAAACTGGAATCTGTTTGGTAAATAGGGTTTACACTTGTCTCGTCTTTTAGCAAGATCACACAGGGACTACTCAAACCACATTTGTGGGACATGATCCATTGCCACTCCATTCTGGTGCAGATCCAGTGTGTGTGTGTGTGTGTGTGTGTGTGAGACCTCGTCCCTCCATCCGTTGAGGCAGCTCAGGGACGCCTCCTGTCTCAGGGACTGCAGGACAGCGTCCACCGCCTCCGATCTCCTCTCGTACGAGTCCAGACTGTGACAGAGCGTCACTGCGCCACCGTGTGGCGGCCGGAACACGTCCGGGTACCGCGTCAACAGAGCCGCCACGTGAGGGGGGATCCAGCCGACCTGCGCCGCGTCCACCTCAAACCTGCAGCAGCTGGCACGACCGGAGCCTGTGGACAGAGTGGACCCAGAGACAGGCGGTCACAGGGACAGCCCTCCCTCCCCCTCCCCCCAGCTGACCGCAGCACAGCTGTACCTGCTGAGTAAAAGTTGTTCATGCGACTCAGGAGCCTGAGCATCCTCTCGGACCAGGCAGCGCTGGCCATGTCCCACACCACGGACCACAGGGACGGCCCCTTCCTGCACGCCGTCACCCGGTTCTTCTTCGTGGACGAAAAAAGTGCTCGACAGCGCCATCGAACTGAACCACGGAGGAAACAGGTTAATAACAGTGTGTGGCTGTTGTTTCAAACATCCAGTCGTCAGAGGGCAGAAGAGAACAAATGAAACGTTGCACTGTCTTTATTTATTAGTTTATTTGCCTTTAATGTTAATGGTTCGAATAATGTCAGGCTGAATCCCCCCCCCCCCCCCCCCACACACACACACACACAAACATTCACATCGAGACCAGAGGAACATATCCATGTGCACTCTCACATCTCTCCACACGGTGGCGCCAATGCGCCAATAACGCTTTTTGCAACCACCATCAAACAGCAGAAGAAGAAGGAGCAGCACCAGCAGAAGAAGAAGAAGAACAAACAGGAAGCGATGAACTGTTGTCTCCGAGCAGAGTCGGTTAAGAAAACCTCCCCTTTTGGAAACGAGAGAAACTAAACAGCTGCACCGATGCGCCGCAGCGCTGCGCCGTCAACTCGCTCTCCGGACAGCTGCGACCGAAGCTAGCTAGCTAGCGTCCTGACACTCAGCTTCACGAGTCACCGGAGCAGCGCCGAGGGGCCGCTGGTCCGCTGGAGGACACGGTAAGATGTGCCCGGGACCTCGAATGTGGAATGTCCGCAGCACCGCCGCGTCCCGCTCGGTCCAAATGGCGCAAACCTGCTGTACGGGTTCACGCATGAAGAAGAGTCCACCCGAGGCTCACTGAGAGCTGGACCTTCGTAATGAGACACTCCGAACATTACAGCACGTGTTTGTTTCCAGCACTTTATGGCTGATATTATTGTTGTTGTTGTTGTTGTTGTTGTCGTCATCACTCGAAGTCATTCTGACCGTTAACAGTTCCCATTTCCTGTTTTATTGTGATAATCTAAATTCCTATGTCTGTCCTGGTTAACGTGGGTCATACTATTCAGGGTACACAGAGAAATCAGCACCCCTGATTATAAATGATTATATCATTCACTACTTCAACTCTTCTGTGTGTCTGTAGTTGTCTTATTTGTGCCCTCTCAAGTGTTTGACCGATTCTGAAATATCATTCGGTGTAGTTGTCTCTGACGGGTAGTAACTAACATAACTTTCATTCAACATTAAACATGATCCCAGAATGTCTGCAGCTATTTGGAGCCACAGTTTTGGATCGATCCTCTCTGTTTGTTCAGCATCTGATGTAAACCCATTTCTTTAGTCGGCCTCAACTTTCTAAATGCTATATAAAAGTAGATTAACACTTAACTCAGCTCTGCTGCCGTGTCTTGTCTGTTGTGAAGGTCCAATGTCGGTCATGGCTTCAGAGGTCAGCATGCAGGAGATGAATGAGGTGGTGATTGTCACCATACCTGAAAGTGTGGCCGAGGACCTCCCCTCTGTGGTGGAGGAGGATAAAGCGGTGCTGGTGACGGCACAGCTCAGCCCTCAGACCGGGTAAGGTGCACACAGTGCAGCATTGATGAGGACAATGACGCTCCTCAGCTTGCTCAACCTGGGTGCTTCTCCATGTGCTGTCCCAGGGAGGAGGTGCTCACTGTGGCACCAGTGGAGAGCGAAGCTGAGGCCAGCACATCAGATGCGCTGTCGAAGGAGGAGGCGGTCATTGGTAAGAGACCCGCAGGACTGTCTCTCTGTTCGTAGGCCCCGCCCCCTCACTCATGGCCCGATGACTCGTACTTGAACTTGCTATGATGGTTGTGTGGCTAAGGAGAGGCCCATGGTAGTTTCTTCATGATTACAGTTACATCATATCTGACTTTGTAACACATGTGTTTGGTGTGAGCTGGTGAAGGGACGGAGGGGACGGAGGGGACGGCAGTAAGAGGTTGATTCTGTCTCTGCAGTGAAGTTAACTGAAGAGGTGGATGTGGAAGCTGATATCTTCTACCCAATCACCTGCGGAGACGCCAAAGCCACGCTGGTCTGGAAGAAGTTTGTCTGTCCGGGGATCAACGTGAAATGTGTCCAGGTACAGCTGCCCTTCGACAGAGCCTCCATGAAAGGGTGTCACAAAGGCTAACGGCTCATTTTCCCCTCTGGCCAGTTCAACGAGCAGCTCATCAGCCCAAAGGAGTTTGTGTGTTTAGCGGGGAAATCCACTCTGAAGGACTGGAAGAGAGCCATCCGCCTCAACGGCACCATGCTCAGGTCTGGATCAGCTCTCAGGTCCACTCGCTTTAGGCCGCTTAATGGCTCGTTTACACTCAGGGTTAGAGTCAGTGCTTACACGGTTAGACATGTTCAAATGTCTTCATTGAATTTGGCTTCAGGGCCTGAGAGCACCATTTATAATCCCAGTGAATATTAACACTGAACTGGGTGGAGACATGAGTTAATGAAAGGCCCTCAGAGCCACGTGTCGCTGTCATGAAACAACGTTTTGTATGTTCCGTGTTCAGACAGCTCCAACGGTAACTCAACATAGTATAAATGTGGTTTCAGGGGCAGGGGTCTGCACTCTGATTGTACTTCAAGTACTTTAGTATTTTATGGGGTTCTGTGTCTGATTGTCAGGTTCATTGGTTTAAATGGCTCATAGCAGTAAACGCTTGTCTGCCTGAGTGCAGTTAACAAATAGGCCTCAGGGTGGTGCTGTGCCACCACACATGGCCGTCAGTGACCTCCAGCGTGCAGCCAGATGTTTGGTGTGACGCCTCGTTTCATGTCGCAGGAAGATCATGGACTCGGGTGAGCTGGACTTCTACCAGCACGCCAAGGTGTGTTCCAACACCTGCCGCAGCACCAAGATCGACCTGGTGGGAGCCAAAGTGTCCGTGAGCAGCGAGCAGGCGGCCGAGCTGCTGTCGGTCGCCCCCTCGCCGGCCGACTGTGAGTTCTGCAGCTTATAGATAGCAGACAGTGTGCGCGTTGCCCCGGTGCATGCTGGGAGACTTTGTATAAATGTGATCACATGTCCATGTCCACTCTGTCCCCGCCTGCAGTGAATGGAGCCCTGGCCTCGTTCCCTGAGGCGGCAGAGGAGGCGTCAGAGTGGGTCACGGCCATCGGAGGTGAGCGACCGTCACGGGTAGCGACCCGAACGAGACGAGCGTTTTCTGCTCGTGCTCATGTGATGCATGTGTGCAGAGGACTCTGTGGTGTTCTGGCGTTCCGTGAAGGAGGCCGGGCTGCTGGAGGAGGTGGTGGAGGACTTTCAGAAGGAGCTGCAGGAGGTGCTTAAGGGACTTCAGGAGAGAGTGTGTGACCCGCCGCTGCAGGTCAAAGGTTAGAGATCCCACCAAACATGTAGTGTCCGTGTGTGTGGGCGTGTCCTACTAATGAAATATCTCCCTCCTTTTCTCACCAAGGACTTGATGCATCAAATCTAAACGCTGTGAGTCACTGGATGTGAGTTGTTGTTTGTTTGTTTCCAGATGCAGTGTTGCTCAACAATATCGTGCAGAACTTTGGGATGTTGGACCTGGTGAAGAAGGTTCTGGCCAGTCACAAGAGCCAGATGGACCGTTACAGGGAGCAGTACACTCGCAGCCTCGCTGGTCAGTGGGGGAGTCGTTTGTTCAGCTCCGCCCTCCTGTCTGCATGAAGGGTTAACAGAGGCGTGTGTGTGTGTGTGTGTGTGTGTGTGCAGCTCTGGAGCAGCAGTGTGATGAGCACAGGAAGCGAGCCAAGGAGCTGAAGAGTAAGTCCCAGCACCTCAACAACGTCCTGATGACCCTCACCCCGGTCCCCTCAGCCCCCCCGCCCAAGCGTCCCCGGCTGACCCGCACCGTCTCCGGCCCGGCCAAGGTCAGCGCCACTCCGACCCAAATCACTCTGCCTTTCAACCAGCTCGCCGGCCTGCCGCTGGCCAAGGTCCTGACCGTGGCCGGAGGCCCAGCCGGCGCCGGCCTGGGTGGCTACACCCTGCTGACCTCCACGCTGTCTGGGTCCGAGCTGGTGAGCGACTCCTCCAACCTGACCGTGCTGTCCGCGGCGCCGGGTCAGGAGGCCGCGGCCGGCGGCTCGGCGGCCTTCGTTAAGATGGTGGGCCCTCAGTTCCAGCTGGTGACGCTGCCGGCCACGCTGCAGAGCCTGGCGCCCTCGCAGAGCGTGGCCGTCCAGCAGCAGGTCGGCGGCATCGGCGCGGTGGACGCCGCGGCAGCCGTCGATGAGCCACCAGAGGACGGCCCGGCCGACGGCGACGACGCGGGTCAGCCAGAGCAGGCTAGCGAGGGAAACGCGGAGCAGGTGGTCGAAGAGGAGTGAGACGACGGATGGGGCGCGTTGGTCTGTGCACGCACCAGCCGTCCTGCCAGACGCCCTTCATCATTTCAAGATTCCCACATTTGTGTTTGCATCAGGATTTTACTGTAAATATGTTTTTGTACTTAATATATTTGATACCGTTGTTTGAATTGGTTTCATGCAGGCTGCAGAAGGAGCATTCTTCAGTTTAATAAATGCTCATTTTTGACCAAAAACAGCATCTGTTATTGTTATTGTGTGTTTTCATTGGCTCAGAGGTGTTTGGACCTCCTCAGTGTCCCTGTCTCTGAGTCCCTGTGGAACCAGTCTGAGCGGGACAGACACTGAGCCAAGTGTTCAAGTGTTGGCAACGTGACACGCCAGGTGTTTATATCTGTATTTTACTCGTAACTCACGAAATATTCACACCGTGTTTTTTTTTTTCCTTTCCAGAGTAATGTCATCTTCACTGAGCTGTGGCGTGTCTGGACCCGAGGGGAGGTCAGAGAGGCGCTGGTTTTATTAAACAAGCATCGTTTATTGAAAGAGACAACACACAGAACACACGGCAGCTACAAGCAGGGGCGGGCAGGCGCGTGATGCTGGCGGAGAACCCGGCGGAGAACCCGCACCAGTTCCGTCCGGTTGTTGCTTCTATCGGCTCCGGTCGTCGTAGGCGGAGTGCGGCTGCTCCGCCGAGCGCACGGAGATTTTGAAGTGGCGCCGCAGGAAGCCTCCGTAGCGCTTGTCCCACTTCAGGTTGTTGAGCTTGGGTCGGACCCTTCTCATGAAGCCTCCGTAGCGCTTCTGCAGCTCCTCGGGCTCCTGGCTCTCCTGCTCCGCCGAGCTACTCCGCCTCGACTTGGGGCCGAATTTGCGTAAAAAGCCGCCGTAGCGCTTGGTGTAGGCGCGCAGCTGCGCGTCGTGCGCGTCGTGCGCGTCGCGCTCCTCCAGCCTCTTCAACAAGTCCTGGTACTTCTCGGCCTCCAGCACGTCGTTGAAGACCCTGTTCTTGTTCCTGTCGATCCTCTTGATGAAGCCGCCGTAGCGCTTGACCAGCTCCGCCCGCTGCTCCTCCTCCTCCTCCTCCTCCTCCTCCTCCTCCGCGCCCTCATCCTGGATCAGGTCCGCCAGCGCCGGCGCCTGCACGCAGCTCTGCGCCTCGCACTCCGCGCTGCACGACTGCACGACACACACACACACACAGAGAGAGAGAGAGAGAGAGAGAGAGAGAGAGAGAGGGGTGTGACACATGTGAGACCATATTCAAGTCCGATTTAAAACATTTTTCCAGAGACATAAAGCAGATTTCATCCCCAGGACCAGCTGTAAACATATATATCTATTTACATGAATAACCCTAAAGAGAACAGTTTAAAATCAGAAAAGCGTTTAAAAGTTTAAAACCAGCCCCAACCCTCTTTGTTCATCCTCGTGACTCAAACCCCACTGATCCTCTATTTGATCTGTCATGATTCATTCGGAATCATCTCAAGAAAACAGTTAAAGTGACAAATAAAACCTGTTTTTTGGATGTTTAGGGGGGGGGGTCGCACCTGACCGCTGCTGCTGCTGCTGCTGCTGCTGCTGGAGGCTGCGTCGGGGCCGAGGACGCGCTGCACACATCTCTGACACAGCGAGGAGCAGTCTGAGTGGATGGAGGGCGGCAGGCTCAGGATCAGCACCAGGACATACCACTCCATTCTTCAGCAGGTCCCTGGAACACACACACACACACACACACACACATGAGAGGCAGCTCTGGCTCTGGGCTGATCTGTCCCCATGAACCAGTTCACTCAGGAACTTCGAGTCAACTGCTCCTCACTCTCATCTGAGCATGCATCACTTCTATCGGGACTGTGCGTAATTGCGCACAGGTGCCAAGTCTTTGCGCCGACAGCGGCACCCGTCAGTTCCTCCAAGAGCAGTCGGAGTCAGTACCTCGGGAGGTGGATGTACTTCCAGGCGCGTTGAGACTCAGAGGCGCATCCACCATCAAGTGCACGCTCGCTGTCCGCTCTCCTGCGCTCCCCTGCTCTGCGCCTTTTTATCGCCGCAGACTTGGCCGTGTCACCGCCGCGCATCACCGAGGCTTCTATTAGCGGACCAATGGGAGGGAAACCAAGTGCGTAAATAATCCCACCGCCTCCCCGCTCCTGGAGTTTTTAACGACGCCCACACAGAGACAGGAGAAACATCCTCCTCATCCTCATCCTCATCCTCATCATCCTCACCCTCCCCTCGGCGCCTCGCGCAGCACAGCCGCCGAAACAAAGCGCAAACAATGAAACCAGGCGAAGTGATGAAGACACGAGGGGAAAACTCCGGTCCACAGACTCTGTGTGTAACGACATGACCGCTGACCCTCAGCCCTCAGAGCGGGGGACACTGTGGACACCCTGGTCCCCATGAGTGATCCATGACTGAATCCCTCAGGTGAACCCAGCTCCTGTCCACACGTCAGTCATTCAGGGTCTCAGAGCGGCTTAGAACCGGCAACCTGCCATAAATGTTGTTCTGCTGGAGGTGGATGGAGCTCCCAGCTGATCTGTGGTGTTTGGTATCAGCTGCTGAACCTCCCCTACTCTGATACCTGCAGGTTGCAGCATCGAGGACGTCACGGCTCAGCCTTCAGAGGCACGTCTGTCTGTGACGAGCCGTCGGTTCCAAACCCGCTTGAACACGTTGGTCTGGTCGGTGCCACGCGGCGTCCTGGAGAAGCTGATGTTTTTTAAGTTCATCTCACTCTCTGCATCAGCCCTGACCGGGTCTTGAACCCAGGACCTTCTTACTGTGAGGCACTTCTGCGTCCGTCAACGTGCCCGATCCAAGCCCAGCTGCGACCAGGGGCCAGAGGACGAGCCTGACTCCTGGGTGTCCCATGACACAGGTGCTGGTGGGGAAGCCATTGGTTCGAGTCCCAAAGCTTCTCAACCATTTTTTCCCGTTGGCAGCGCCCACTCCCCCCCCCCAGCGGAGCCCCTCCTGCAGGCCGCCTGTGGCACAGCAGTAATGGTCCAGTCCTCCCCTGTGTCCCCTCACAGGACATGATCTGTGCACTGAGTTGCTTTGGACAAAATGAGATGTAGTGATGTTGGGAACGGCAGAGTGCCCCCCCCCATGGTAGCGTCATTTGCTGTATTGTAATGAGGCACACAGGGATCAGACTGTACCATCGCACCATATTGGTTCATGACCTGGCTTCCTGTTTGGTTTTGTGTTCCCTGTTCACGCTTTCGTTTCCTGCCGTTGTGTTGTTGTCCACACCCGTCTACCTGTCCCTGCTGTCCCCCAGTGTCCTCTGGTGAATGTGTTCATATTCCACACGTCCTCGCGATCATCAGACGTGGACGAGAAGAGCAGGAGCTCTGAGCTGCAGCTTCCTCCCGAAGGACTGTTCAGTAAATGATGAATCCAAGGCTTTTCACACACACACACACTGATATGCTGATACACACCATAAGAAATCATTCTGAATGGCTGTAGTAGAGCAGGGTCCATGCAACATAAAGAGATGGACACTTGATCGATCAGGAAATAAATAACAAAGTGGCTGAATTTCCTACTATTTGTTTTTTATTTATATTGACTGTGAGATGAATGGGGCTGATTGATGGGTCATGACATCAAAGCATCTTCTAGAAATGCTGTTTGCTGCCTCTGATCCCAGGAGCAGCGCTCGCTATCAGCAGCTCAACATGTCGTCTGCCCACTGGCTAAGGGTTCATTGTGGCGCTAACATTCATAGATTGTTTGTTGGAGAAAGTGCTCGGAATCAGCCTGGCGGCTGAGAGGAACACCCTCTGTTCCTGGCTCAAGATGGAGCGAGTTCAGGTCCCAGCGTCGGTGGACCTTCCTGTGGAGCGAGCAGCCACAGCAGCGGCCTGACCTCCGCGCTCGCCACCGCGCTCGCCACCGCGGGCAAGTTGTGTTTTGCTCATCATCATCATCTCCTTCACTGTACTCAAATTGTGATGTTTCGCCCTGTGCCCCCCCCCCCCAGTGGTAACTAGATAGCGACTGAATTTCATTCCATTCCATCTCTGGTGCCCTGATTGCTCTGGACAGCACAGACAGGCTCTAATGAGCTAATATGGCGACGGCTGACCCGTCAGGAGGAAATTCCTCGGCATTTGATTAAAAAGGAAAAGCCCAGTGGTTGAGTCTCAGTGAGCAGCTGCACGAGGCTCCCTGACACATGTGACCTTTAAGCTCCGAGCCGTTGACAATAGGACAAGGTTCAAGTGTGAAAGGAGAGGGAGAGAGAGAGAGAGAGAGAGAGCGGGGAGTGTGTGGCCCCACGTTTCATAAACACTCTCCTCTGTTTGCATTCACATTCCCCTGTAACCTGGAGACTCTGCGTCTCCCACGGACGCCAGCTGACTCCTCCCACACACACACACACACACACACACACGTGTCCAGGTGTGGTTGGTCTTGAATCCAGTGACCATGAAGCAACACCGGCCCGTTTCCTGGCTCATTCACAAACCAGCGTCTTGCAGGTCGGCCTGACACCTCCCCCCAGGCTTCATCATCATCATCATCATCATCGCTCCGTGCCTGCGTGATGCGTTGTGCTTCCACCAATGACAAAGACACAACCCAAGTGACAACAACCAAGTGAGCGGTGTGAAGGTAACCATAGCAGCCAGCATTACCATAAATAACCAGCACGCTCTCACCTCCACTCAGACGCCTGCATCACAAGGGGGAGAGATGCTGCTCCTCAGCTGTGACCTTCTGCTTGCGTCTCCGTTTGTATGGTCACAGACACGTCAGAACACAGCGAGACACAGAGGACAGGCAGCTCACCTCTCTCCCAGCATGCACTCTGGCCTCTGAACACCTTCAACTTCTAACCACACGCTCCATCCAGGCCTGAAACTGTCTCACAGACGAGCAGTGACACCGATGGGCACGTTAGTCTGTGGACCGTGGGAGGAGCCTGGAGGAGCCTGGAGGAGCCCCACCAGGCACTGTCCCCACGTCCCCCTGGTTTCTGTGATGGACGAACGGCTGAGCTGTGTCAACTCAGACAGACAGTGACATCAGGGATTGAGCTGTCAATCAAACTGTGCCCTCCCTCATCACATGACCAGCCTGGTCGCTGTTGCTCTCAGGGTGTGGCTCTTCCTTTGGAGGTGGGACAGCAACTTCTCTCCTCATTTAGGGCGACTGAGACCGACTGGCTCCACCGGGACACGCCCACCTGCTGTCATCATCCATCCATTTGTTAAAGGGCAGCGTGAGGTCTCGTGCTAAATGTATCCATCACGCCACGGCCTGTCCTGTATCTCAGGTGATTGATCGCTGGGAGGCACGGTCCACAAGGACTGGTCCTGGCCTCTGTCTCTCACCCGCCCGCTGGACCTACAGCCTCCACCCAGTCAGCAGTTCTGCTCGTCTCAGCGCAGTAGAACACGCACATGGCTGGTATGTGGCGCTCTTAGCTCCGCCCCTAACCCTAATGAAGGTCAGACTTCTGATCTGCACTTTTTGTTTTCAGTGGAAATTCCTCAGCTTGCAGTCGTTGATACACTCCGCCGACACGTGATGGAAACCCCTCGTTGGCTCCTGCGTGTTTGAAGGAGATAACAGTGACAGTCCCACTAATAAATGATGCATCAGCCGGTCACCTGCTCCACTTCCCACGCTTCCTTTGTGCGGCCGTGGCGCCGCGTGTGTGCAGACTTCCTGCAGGGCGCCTAAAAGCATTTTTCCATTTCCGCCTCTGCTACACGGGTCAGCCTCCCTGCACGTTCACGCACAAATCCCTGCACGACACCACACAGCGGGCGTCAGCGGCGTTGAGCGTGACCCCGCCCCACAAAGGTCAGCTCCAAAAGTGTTGAATTTGTTCTGAATCTTTTAGAGCTGTTCCAAGTCTGTGGGTGTGAGGAATGAACACACACACACACACACACACACACACACAGAGTTGAGTCATGACCTGCGTCTACAGTCCAGGTAATTGGCTGCAGAGCCGTGTTAGCTTTTCACACGTGCACAGGTGCATGAGGCAGAGGCAGGAAGTGACGTGTGAACTCTGCTGCGGAGGTCACGTGATCGCGTTGTTCAGCACCCTGGACCCTCGCCTCCCCGCTCTCTCCGGCTTTTATGCGTGGAACAGGTTCTCACTCGTTTTTTCGTCTGGCTGCTGCTGCACACCAGGGAAATTAACTTTTTGGCTGGCGGGTCACAGCACAATGGAAATAAAGAGAAAGAGTTGCACATTATACACGGGGTGGTTGTACTGGCAAGCCAACACATCTTTAGGTGCACTTCTTATGACGGAGTGTGACTGCAGTACCTGCGGAAGAAACTCTGCTCCGTGGTGTCAGGCATGTCCACGACGCTGTTCTGTCTCATAAACCCACCCTGGTGTCCCCCTGCAGCTCAGTGTCCTGGATGCTGACGTATGATCGTCCTCTGTCCGGGTGGCGTGGACTGATACAGGTGATCGGCTCTCCTCTGGAACTGGAGAAGTCAAAGAACGTGACCGTCCCTGTGTCCCTGGTGTCCTCCAGGTGCAGGACGTAGACGACTGCGTCCTCACCTGAGGACCGTTCCATCATGTTAGAAACTGTGTCTGATAATCAGTGTAACATCTACATCTGTTAGTTTTTCATTTGGGGCCTTTTCCGTTAATCTTGCTGACGGTCAAGGACAGAGGACGTGGCACCGTGTTACGCTCCATCACAACCTGCAATTTGTGGGAAAAAAGAAAAGATAACGGCAGCAAGTGAGATGAAACGGTTGCAAGAATGAATATAAACATGTGGGTAACTGCATGAGCTGAGGAAATAAAAAACATTCATTTAGGAATTAGCCGAAGAACTTTCATCCTTAGCTCAGTTGCTAGGCAATGACAGGGGTGGGCCACGCCAGTGACACAACAGGAAAAGCAGACCTGCCGTTCCCCTTTGCAGGTAACACATCCAACATGTGTTTTATTTTGATAGATCTTTTTAATTAATATCAACCTTGACCGAGGCTTTTTAGTCTTTACGACCACGATGAATTAACTGGTGGAGTCACGCTCTCCCCTCCTCACATATTCACACAGAGCACAAATCATCTTCTTCTTGCTTCATTAACATGTTGCCCCCCCCCCCCCGGGCTGTGGTGGATGGATGGTCGGAGCTGCCGTATGACTTTTCTTAGCTGCCATATATCTGAGAGATTTCTATTATCTTCTGTTCAGCCGATGAAATCACAGGAGCAGGGTTCAGAACGCTCAACCATCTGAAACCATGAAAATATATAGATGTATATACGTCTATACGTCTATAAGCGATACCTGACCTCACGCTGACCTCAGGGGTTCTCTTTGTTTACGTATAACCTTTTAAATAATTAGCTTCAGAAGAACTTGAATATAAAAGAATATCTGCGTCCATGCAGCTCTAAAGCAGCAGCGGCGGCCTTCAGGTTGCCGTGGTAACACCGGGCATTGAGATTGAGATGTGGTTGTGAGCGTGTCTGAGTCAGAAGCTAAAGTGAGTGTCCCTGAAACTCGTGAAAGATATTCATCAGGGAGCGGAGAAGGCAAAATAATACAGTCAGAACACGGCTCGCACACAAAACCTCTGGAGGCAAACAGAGCAAGGTCAGAGCCACACACACACACACACTGCACTTCAAGTGTGAATGGAGCATAAATGCCCACCTCCATTTGATGTGGGCATCTGAACACACACACACCGGGCGTCATGGTCCTCGCGGGGCTTTTGTCTCAGTTCACTGACGCACCAGGTGAGACGTTCGAACTCAAACCAGCATCATGTGATTCCGGATCCGCCACTAGAGGGCAGTAGAGTATGGTGTTCCGCATCCTGAGCGCGTGCACAGCCCATGATCCTGGTGTTGTGCTGGAGCTGTCGCCACTGACAGCACATAACAACATTTATTTCACGTCCACAGCAGAAGAGCTCAGACAGTCTCTGAAATGTTACTTGAAATACATATGAGTATTACATCAATAAATACAATCATATGTACCTAGAGATCATTATCGTTTGATTGGGGCGGTAATGGGAACCACTGCTTTTAAGACGTTTACAGACTCTTCTCATCCTCCAACTGCTCTGGGAGATGAATCAGATTCTTCTCACACACACACACACACACACACGTATGTGGTTCTGTTGGCTGTGGTTTTACTTGTGAAGATCAGGTGCATATTTAACAAGTGTCAAGTGTCAGAATGGGTCAGTTATGTTTTAGCTTTTGCATGATCTGCCTCTGGGGAGCGTGCACGTCCTGTCCTGCTGTGCATGTGGCCTCAGGGCAGGCTGTCCTAGTGTGTGCTGTGTTTCTGCTCAGTTTAAATGGGTGATACACCATGCAGAAATGATTCTATCAATGTAAAGGCCAGGTGCCCCTCTCCGTGTTTTATGTGAGTTGTGTGTCAGTCTGTCTTCATTCATGTCACTGAAATGGACTGTGCTCAGATTCCTGCTGATTGCAGTCCAGGGGCCTAAGCCTCAGCAAATTCCCCCTTTGATTAGAGCCACAAACAAAGCTTTGCTAGCCACTGAGCTGTGACAAAAGATGGTCTGCTGTCAGGTTGAGCCAGTCTGGTATGCAGGCGGGATGAAGGCTGCAGTGGGGCGGCACAAAAGCAGGCCTTGTTTTGATCTGACGGCGGAGGATATCGGCTCTGCGAGGTCAGGGCAGCACATCACTCCCACGGTCAGGTCAAACGTTTTTAATGTACGTCAGCTCTGTGGAAAAATGCATGCCATTTAACCCTGAGGAACGCCATGCCAACTAAACTGAAAATGATCACACTGCCTGTGTTTACGCTTTCTACACCAAGATGCCAGGTGTGGACAGTTTGAACACATCTGTTCCATTTTGGATCACAGTTGATCAGATTTCTCTTTATGAGTATTCTGTGCATGTTAGGAGTGTATGAAGGGGAGCTTGCAAATATAGCATGGGTACTGACGAGACTTTGCTACGAACGTCTGCTCTGTATATATATATATATATATATATGTACTGCATATACAGTTACTTCAGTGTTCCAAAATGAAAACAAGTGTCTCATGCTCTGCAGCAGCTGCTGCTCCCTCTCCACCAATCAGTGTGCGGAGGCTGCAGTCGAGGCCACGCCCCTGTTCCCTGTCCTCTGGAACATGTTGTTTATGCATCTCATTGTTCCAGAATATACAGATATTCAGTATACACACACGACTATTATATACGTTATGTACAACACATCACACATGCAGTGTGTTCATTATGCCCCTTTTTATTTTTAGGTCTATTTCACATTTTCATCTGAATGCTTTGGTTTGTTTTATTTTTCTACGGGACACAAGCTGTGTTCTGGCCTGTGTGCAGACTTCACTCACAAACACTAAAACACTAATGGACTCAGTCCGTTCAACAGACAGACAGATGGACAGACAGACAGACGGATGGACAGACAGACAGACGGATGGACAGACAGACAGACAGATAGATAGATAGATAGAACTTTATTGATTCCTTCGGGAGGGTTCCCTCAGGAAAATTAGCGTTCCAGTAGCATAATTTACAAGCAGACAGTCAGAATTTAAATAAAATAAAATAGTAATAAAAAAAATCTAAAGAAAAAAAGAAGCCGACAATAGAACAGAATGGGAAACACACATTTACAGTAGCTCACTGAAGTAAAGTAACTAATACTTCAAATAGTAGATGCATGTAGATGCAGGAAGCAGCAGTGTGGACAAGAATCTCGCTGGAGCCGGTGAAATGAAAACAAACGTCGCGTGCTCGCCGCTTCTCTCGCACAGCAGCGCCTTCTCTCCCTCTCCACCAATCAGCGTGCGGGAGCAGCAGCCGAGGCCACGCCCCTGTTCCCTGAGCTCTGGAACATTTTGTTTTGCGGACGTTCGCTCCTTGTTCCAGCCGCTGGGGCGGTGTGTCTGAGGCTCGGTGCCCCGCTAAGCTCCGCTCCTCTTCCCGGCAGAACCCCCCCACACCGCCGGCAGGCTGGAGCTCTGCGAGCAGGACGTCCAGGTCTTAGTCGAGATTTAAAGTAATGAAAGACAAACACGCCCTCCCTCCATGCTTACTCCCAGCAACAAAGAAGCGATGGATGTTTGCGACGGGAAGAAGAGGAGAAAGGTAAGCGGCGGCGTGCGGCTGTGCAGGCGGAGCATGGCCGCCAAGATGAAGCGGGAGGCCGGCATGGTCCTCCGCTCCCTGTCGCTGGGGAACAACAACCACACGGAGCCCGAGGTGGAGGACGACGACGACGGCGACGACGACTGCTTCTCCATCGGCTTCCTGCGGGGCGAGCGGCCGGAGCCCGGCGCGGTGGTGTCTCCCCGGTACAGCCTGCTGCGGGAGGTCGGCCGGGGCAGCTACGGGGTGGTGTACGAGGCGTTATCCCGGAAAACAGGGGCCAGGGTGGCGGTGAAGAGGCTCCACTGCGACGCTCCCGAAAACGTCGAGCTGGCCCTGGCCGAGTTCTGGGCCCTGACCAGCCTGGAGAACCGGCACCAGAACGTGGTCCAGCTGGACGAGTGCGTCCTGCAGAAGAGCGGCCTGGCCCAGAAGATGAGCCACGGCAACAAGCGGTCCCGGCAGTACCTGCGCCTGGTGGAGACGTCCCTCAAAGGTACCGGTGCTCACGGGTTGGGAGCGAGACCAGAACCCGCTCATCAGATCCACTTAGAGGCTCGGTCCCAGCTGTAGGTGACCTCTGGTCAAAGTTCACCAAGTGAACCTGAGCTGCCACATCACAGTCCTGCAGTGAGTCTCAGGACGTGGAGGAGTGTGTGTTTAGTTTGGACAGAACCCCTCAGAGCCTATAGGCCTCCTATAGCAGTGCACCCCCCCCAGAGAACACAGTGTACTAGTCTGCATGACGTTAACTCGCTGCATGGTGACTGGACCTGCAGACACTGAGAGGTGCTGTGTGGCAGTAGGATCCTGCAGGTTTTGCCTCTCATGGCCACAGTTGGTGTTTCAGAGCTGCAGCACTTTGACCTACTTTCTGCCTCCTTTGTTATTGTCAGCAGGCCTCTGAGGAACTGACCCCCACTGCTCACTATACGTTCGTATCATTGAGTTTTAGCTTTAAATTACCTTCAGCCTCTTCTGCTTTTCTATAAAGTCGTGTTTACTAGTCCTTTTCTTCCAACAGCCAGGCTGTTATGTAACACTCGCCATTCAGGCTTTTAAAATAAATAATGAATGCACCGAGCGCTGTAGCGTCTGTAGGACTTGAATAACTGGCTGGAGGACCTCTGGGGTTTGTCTGTGGCCCCTCTGCTGTTCTGTCTCTGTCTGCACCCTGGGGGGGTCACTGCTTCTAGACTGACCGGACAGGCAGATCAGGAATTGGCAGCATTTTTAGAAGTTTTACTGGTCAAATCGGATTAGTTAGCAGAGTAAACAGATCAATCAAAGTCTGACTCAGTGATGTGATGTTGAAATATTTCCACTATGATCCAGTGGAGATGAGGTCAAGGACGTATTGCAGGGTCTAAACCCTTGTCTCAATGCAGGAGTCCTGGTCCCTGCAGATGAACCACAGGGACAGTGACTGAGTCGCTCCAGAGCGAAGGGAACAGTGATGGGCCTCAGTGGCGCCGCAGTCATGTGACTCAGTCTGTTATCTGCTGCAGGGGAGCGCATCCTGGGTCACCCCGAGGAGCCGTGCTATCTCTGGTTCGTCATGGAGTTCTGTGAGGGCGGAGACCTCAACCAGTACATCTTGTCCCGGCGGCCCGACCCCCACACCAACCGGAGCTTCATGCGGCAGCTGACGAGCGCGGTCGCGTTCTTGCACAAGAACAACATCGTCCACCGTGATCTGAAACCAGACAACATTCTCATCTCACAGAAATCCGGTTTCCCGGTCGTTAAAGTCGCCGACTTTGGCCTCAGTAAAGTTTGCGCTGGCCTCAACGCCAAGAACAACGAGGAACACCCTCCAGCAGTGGCGGCGGCGGCGGCCGGCGCCAGAGGCAGCAACCAGAACAACATCATCAACATTAACAAGTTCTGGTTGTCGTCCGCTTGTGGCTCAGACTTCTACATGGCCCCCGAGGTGTGGGAGGGCCACTACACCGCCAAGGCCGACATCTTCGCCCTGGGCATCATCATCTGGGCGATGATCGAGCGGATCACTTTCATCGACGCCGAGTCCAAGCGCGAACTGTTGGGCACCTACGTACGGCAGGGCACGGAGATCGTGCCCGTGGGGGAGGCCCTGCTGGAGAATCCCAAGATGGTTCTCCACATCCCTCAGAAGGCCAGGAGCTGCATGTCTGAGGGCGTGAAAAAACTCCTGCAAGACATGCTGGCAGTGAACCCTCAGGACAGGCCGGACGCCTTCCAGCTGGAGGCGCGCATGGACCAAGTCACGTGTGCTGCGTGACAGCCCCACCCTCCAGAACCGCCCCTTTTTTACCCTCACCAGTCAACAAAGGGACCTCTCTCCTTCCCAGGTAGGCTCCGCCTCCTTTATACGTTCTCACTGTGCTGAGTCCCGTGAATGTGTGGGGGGCGGGGGGTGGGGGTTACTTATTTTGAGCAAAATGCAGACGGAGAACGAGGTCAACGTGTGAGCGATGCAAAAGTTCAACAGCTCCTGAGCCACTTGACCCGTGTTGGCGTCCAACATGGCGGCTGTTAGTTCACATGGATGAACAAAGTTAGACCCGAGCAGCTGAGGTGAGGTAACCGCAGGTGAGCCGGTGGGCGGAGACATTCCTTCAGCTGGGGGCCCCGGGGCCGACAGACTGGCTCGTGCTGAACAGTCAGGGAGCAAACGTTCTGCTACAGGACTTTTCACATCACGCCAGACGTCACCTCGTTCTGACGCTTTCACCTGACTCGCCGTCACCACGCCTCACTGGGGTCATACGGTGCTTTGCATGTTCTCCTCAAACAAACGCAGATTACCTGGAGACTGGTTGTTTACATGTAGATCATCCAAAGCAATGAACCTGTTCTAACACTAGACAGTGACTGCCATCATTGTCATCTGAGGTTAAACCATTAAAAAAAACCGTACATACAAAGAATGAATTACCAGAGAATCATATGGAGTTTGACAGAGTACGTGTCAGTACGTGTCAGTAGTACAGCACAGTTGCTGTCTCTGTGAAGAGGTGATATATGTATATAAATATAAAATAATGTACTTTAAAGATGCAGTGTCAGAGTTGGTAATACATTAGTGTACTTGCCAGTAAGTACTGTATTAGACAGTACAAAGTACTCATCATCTTTTGTGCATGGACGTATGAAAATGTCATCCCCCCCCCCCCCCCACCAACATGCACACTCAGCAGGAAGTGTCCCTTTAAGATGCTCTAAGATGAGTCTGCTATTCAGAGCAGAAACTCCTTGTCCACGTCAGTCGGTGCTCACTGACCTGGACCTGAAGCCTCCATTCACACACACACACACACACACACACACTGTGACGTAACGGCTCTGAGGACGCAGCAGATTGGCCTTGTTCTCCTGTGGCATGATGGGATGGGGGTTATGCAACAGACCCACATCTCTGCACTGGTTCAGGAAAAGCTGTCAATGAAGAGGGAGGGATTAGTGGGGGGGGGGCAGATAAACAAACAGTCTGGTGGGACGCTGACACGATGCATTGGAAGTGTGTAATACTGTGAAATACCCAAACTGACAACCATCCAAACAATAAAAAGAGAAACGCAACAGACATGGTTTCTTAAAAAGTGACGACATCCATTGTTGCTATCGACTGATGGTTTGGCTCCAAACAGCCTCGTCATCAGGTCGTGACCTCGCTGCACAGCTGAGCAGAGGTGACCCACTAAAATAAAAACCCCACACACCTAAAACAATGCTGAATAATGACTGACCCTTGGACGTGAGCGTCTCACCACTGACACCCCCCCCCACTGGACAATGCTCCTGGTTCAGGGCTTACAGAGGCTTGTGTCGGGAACATTGTGTCCTCTCGCCGCCTGCCAGCCGTGTGCCGCCTCAGCGCTGTAAGCTGCCCCCCCCCCCCTCACGCGTGCACGCTGTATTTTAGGAATCTGTTGATTCCACTGACGGCCTTTTGCAAGTTGAGGCAGTTTCAGGGAGTTGTCCCCGTGCCGCTGCCAGCTGTGCACGCTTCAGACGAGGGCGCAGCAGGAAGTGGGGCTGTTTGGAGCCAGAGGAAGGCCCCCTTGTTAGTGGGCGTGGTGATGGGCCCTTTTATGCAACCTCTGCTGCTCCTCTGTGTGAATCAGGACCCTACAACACAGAGCAGAAAACATCCCATCCCAAACAGAAGGGAAGAAAAAGGAACACGCCCACATCAAGCAGGCGTTAAAAACTTGTGGCTACCCCAACTGGTCCTTTGTCAAAACAAAGAATAGACAAAGGAAAGAAAATCCAACCAGCACCAGCACAGAGAACAGAAGAAAACACATGACAGTTCCATATGTATCTGGGTTATCTGAGAAATTGAGGAGAATATTCAACAAACACGACATCCCGGTCCATTTCAAACCAGGAAACACCCTCAGACAGAGACTGGTTCACCCCAAAGACAAAACCCCAAAAGAAAAACTCAACAATGTGGTCTATGCAGTACAGTGCAGTGAAGAATGCCCGGATCTGTACATTGGAGAAACCACACAACCACTCCACAAACGCATGTATCAACACAGAAGACAAGCAACAACAGGACCACAGTCAGCAGTGTACATACACACTAAAGAAAAGGGACACTCTTTTAAGGACTCTGATGTTCACATCCTGGACAAGGAGGATAGGTGGTTTGAGAGAGGAGTAAAGGAAGCCATCTACACTCACTTGGAAAGGCCAACACTGAACAGAGGAGGAGGGCTACGCCACCGTCTGTCAACTACATACCACCCTGCCTTGAGATCTCATCCCAGGAAGTTTAGTTGCTCATCTACACCAGAGCAGCCAACATCCTCTGGACAGTGTGAGCAAGAGGATCCATTCACCCCCAGTCTGTCTCACATTGACACAGGTGAGTGAGTCATGTGACATTTTGTCACATGATGAGACACGTGTTAATAGCCCACTCATGTGACTTATAGTTGCATAACGAGGGGAATGACCGATACTCACAGCTCACAGGGTAGACCGATACTCACAGCTCCACCCACATCCAGAGATATATCTCCTGGTTTTTCCCAGTCTAAACCAGAACTGAAGAAGCCCTTCGGATGAAGGACGAAACGTCTTCAATAAAGAAAGAAATCCAGTTGCCTTGACTAAACGATCACCTGATACTATGACCTGGATGAATGAGAATCTCCACAGACGTATCCTCTGTGTGAAGGAAAGTAACACGCGTCTCCGCTTTCATTTCAGTTTTTGCAAATGTTTCCCAGGGAAAACAAGTTGGCTGTGCACCCTCCAGCACCGTGCACGGTCCCACGGGTTCAGGAATACGTTGATCCATGTTCCTTCCAGGCCACTGTCCCCATTCATGGCGGCTGCGGTGGAGCTAATGGTTTGTAAGCGCTCGGCTAATCTCCTCCCAGCTCACTGGAGCCGCTGACGCCCTCTGACCTTTGGCCTGTAGATAACTGAAGGAAAGAGGTGTGGTCATGTGACGACACGAGTCAGAAGGTCAAGATGGGCGGAGCCCCTGGGACACACCTCCAGGCAGTGTAAAGGTGGACTGATTTGCATTCTGGGAAATAATGCTTGCTGGAGCTCTGTTAGCATCTGTTGGCATCCATCAGTGGAGAATGCGTGACTGCGGAACCCTGAGCTTACATAACGGCTGGTGAAGGAATGTGTTGCTTTGCATGCAGCACAGCCACAGAACCAGGACGGGCCCGTAACATGCCAGGTCCGTGTTGTAATCACAGAGACGCGGCCCCACCACTTCCCCAGAGCTGTTTCCAATAAGTGCGTGTGCTCTTATGCAACAGTAGGAGGCTTGTTTTGTGTAGCTGACATCACCGTGGGTCACACTGACTCATCTCTGAGGCTCGGAGGAATCAATACTGATCAGAACGGACGAGAAGAGTCGGCTCGTGTCTGACAGGAGGGGACGCCTGGTCGGGCCTGTGACTTGTCCTGGTTTGCTTTGTGCACTGCAGAGAGGTCGGGGGTTTGCTCTCAGGTGACCCTGGTAATGGTGTCGTTGGACAGGAAACGCTGAGCTCTTAATGAGCCCGTCCCCACGTCGGAGGATTCTCTTCGTCAAAGACGCAGCTTGATGGCGTGCTGCTGCTCGAAGAACGCCAACTAGAACTCTGATGATCACTCCAGTAGAACGTTTTGATTCCTCCCCCATGGGGGAAACACACATTCACAGCAGCTCAGTGAAAGAAGAATCAGTTTAAGTAAGATTTAAGAAAACAGTAAGGATTAAAAGCTCAAACTTTATTTGCAGCCCAAACTGACAGTTTGTCTCGGAGGGTTTAACAGAGTGTGACGTCCTCTGGCCCCGTCCCACGCAGGACTGGATACACGGGTCAGGTGTGTATTCTCAGGTATGAAGAGCGTGCTCGTAAACCCTGCTCCTCAGCGTTCACACACACACACACACACGGATTCTCAGTGACACTGGGGTTTAAAGGAGGAGCCAGGAAATGACAGGGAGACAACTCGTCCAAACCCATGAGGCACCTGGGCCCTCAGTAACCTGGGCCGGCCCTGCTGGGTCGACAAGGCTCCCAGGGACCTGTCTGCACCTGGTTCACTGGTCCTGTCCTCCTGCTGGACAAATGCTTTGTTCTTCAGCAGTTGTTGTTTGTAAGTTAATCATGGGTTCATCAAAACGTCTGAGGATGTGTGAAGTGAATGGAACATGGGGAACATGAAGCTGTTTCCAGCTGTTTGTGCTGGGAGGTTACGCAACGTGTCAGAGCCGGAGCTATTCTTAGAGCGCTGAGCCAAACCTGCTCACATCTGCTCTCAGGTGTCGGGCTGCTGGCGTTCCTGCGCAGGCACTGTAGTACCTGTAGTACCTGTAGTACTGAGGCAGCCTGACGTGTATCCAGGCACATGGACGTGGAGCAGCGATGATGCACATGTACGTGATGTATCTGAATGTATTCCATGAGGTGAGTGTTTCCTCACGCTGTTCATTCGTTGTGTCCCTGCAGCTTTGTTTACGACACACACTTGGACTCCGACGCTCTGACCCGGCAGTTTGAAGTGATGGACTCTGGGGCAGGAACACGCCGTGAACCGAGCGCAGCCTCTCCGCCGCCGCCACGCTGAGGATGTTTCCCTGGAGGGTAATGTCTCCGAGGGCGGACTCGACACAGCCGCCAGGTTTTTGAGTTTTTGTGTTTGTGGATTTTTGCCCCCTCCCCTGACACGTGTAGCGTGTTGAGCTGTGGCGCAGGTCACTGCTGGATCGTATCGGTTCTCAAGTGGAAGCGTGGGCGACCCCGCGTGCCACCTGACATGAGGGTCTGGACAGCAGACGACGCGTCCTCGTGCCTTAAACACGATTCACACCAAGTGCGATTGGATTTTGAAATGGATGAAGCGGAGGAGCGCGCACCACTGGAACTCCTTTGATCTCACGCAGGCTTTAATCTGCTGAGTCAGTTCAACAGTTTGCTTCCAGTGGCGTCCTGCTTCCACGAAGACGTCGGCACGTTGGCTGGTGGAAAGAAGGTCACACGCAGATCTGCGCCACATTCCGGAGGCAGAGCGACTGTGAACGTGGTTATTGTGTTGTTTTGAAAGTTAGCACACGTTAGCAGCAGGCCTGAATCCAAAGAACACGACAGCCATGTTTTCAAGAAGATTCAATGACCAAAAGAACAGACGATCCGGGGGATCTGTCGTGGTTCGTTAGCAGAGCGTCTCATCATGAATTAACACTGTAGAGCTGCTTTGATGCTACCTATGATGTTTAGAGTCCTGATTGTTGTGATTGACGGGTCGTCCTGCGGGAGCCTGAGCAGTATTGAGCCATCTGTGCGTCTCTGAGCTGGGGACGCTCACAGGAAATTTGACATCTGGCAATAATCTCCAAGTATTCATGAGGTACCGTGTGTACTGCTTGGGACACATCCTGGCAGTGGAAGAGCCGTTTTCAGGGGTTTAGGGCGGAGCATGGTCACATGGTCAGAACCTCCTCTAGGCTCCATGGGCCCGTGTAGCTGTCGCGGACGTGTGGTTCTACCTCGTCCTCGGCAACTTCCTGTCTCCAGGACTCAGTGATAACCTCGTCTGAAACCAGGGGCACGTTGGTGGTCCAGCCCCTGGCGGACCACTGCTGTGTGCTTCGCTAGATAAAGGCCCCCCCCCCCCCCCCCCCCCCTGCTTCGCTAGATAAAGGCCCCCCCCCCCCCTCTCTCTAGCCTTGTTTTTTTTTTTTTTAACAGTCTTCTCGTGTCCAGGTGTCCTCGCCACAGCTCCCATCAGGCTTTCTGACGGTCAGCTGTGGGCAGCAGACAGGAAGTGATGTTTACCACCTGTCTGACACGGTGTCTCACCCAAAGATGCGTTTCTTTTTGTGTGTCCACGCCCCCTGCAGCCGGGCCCCTGGGGTTCAGCTGCAGTTACTCCACTAACCCTTGTGTCTACGTGCTGTTGGGTAAACTCTTAACCAGTAACTAATCCACTTGAAAACACTTCACACTATGCAAGTCATTCACTGCCAGGCCCCTCCCACAGTCCTCTCTGTCTCTGTATGTGTCCACATACGTGTCTCATCCACGCTTGGGAAAGCAAAATACAATCATGCTTCTTTCTCTCTTCTTGTAAATATGTTTGACAGGTTTTTCTTGAAATAAATGATTCAAATTAAAACTGACTGTTGAAGAGTCTTTATTTTGGTGTATCGCCACTGAACAAGTATTTATTATTGTTGTTGTTGTTGTTATCGTGTGACATGAGTGAGCGTGTGATTAGCCTGCTGCATTAATGACACTGAGGAGATTAATGAGGGGGGGGGGTGATACGTCCTCCTCTGTAGATGTGCACACGCAGCACACAACAATACGGCGGCGCTCAGTGTTCATTCTGTTCACGTGGGTACACAGTGTACTGAGTGGAGGAGCTGGGGGGGGGGTGACCTGGGACGCTGAGCAGCCAATAGGAGAGCAGTTTTTTCAAATGTCAAATATATGATTTATAAATGATACAGAAACAAATACAGATGTGATGCTGTCAGCTGAGAGGTCACAGAAGCTGAGCACAGTCAGTCAGGACGTTCAGGCTCTCAGAGGATACGCCGCCGTGCATTCAGGCCGGCAGCCAAAGAACAACATGTTCTTGAACGTATAGAGCAGGAGGGAGGGGCTGCTCTGTTCCTCTGTAGTCAACACACACACACACACACACACTCTCCAGCCAGATAAGATATGGATCCAGGGCTGTTCTCCTTTTCTAATCATCGTCCAGTCACGACCAGAGGAGCTCCCACTCTAACCTTTCACCTTTAGCCTCCGTTCCCCAGGCTGAGGAATCCATCGTCCTGAGGCGTGGACGAGTGCAGATGCTGTTGGTTTGAAATGTAAATAATATGTGGTGCTGCTGGGACTCCTGAACAGTCCGTGACGCTAGGTCCCTGTTTCTAGTCCCTGTTTCTAGGTCCCTGTCCACTGCAGAGCCCAGTGCTTTTATTTTTACGGCTCCTTCGCGCCGAACTTGGCTCTTGTCACCAAAAGCTGGAACGTTTTGTTTCTGTCAGAGTGTTTTTCTTCTTCTTGTTTTTATTTGGCTGTTTCATTTTAGCAGCGGTCTGTTTTTATGCCAGTAAAGAAAGCGTCTGAAGATGCTTCCTGACACCTGCTAATGGAGCTGCTAATGCACGTGGTCTCATCATCATCTGATTCCTTCGTCTCCACTTGTTCCATTAGCTCCACGCTGCCCCTAATGGGCCCTAATGGCTTCTGAGACAAAGCCCCGCCTCCTCTGTGACATCAAAGCGCCCTGAGAATCTTTTTATGAGTCACTCGGTGAAAAGAGCCGGGAAATGAATAGACAATGGCGAGAGTTGCTGAGGGGCGTGGCCACAGGACATCCAACATGAGGAGCACATGTCTAGACCCAGACTGTCACCAGACGCCACCCTTGGACACGTGTGTATTCAGTGGATCTGGACACACGGGTCCTCATCCAGGTCACTGCATCGTTACCCCCCCGCCCTGTCCCTGTCTGTCCTCAGGTAAACATAGATGGGACTAATCCTAATCCACAGGCCGTTAATCTGCTGTGGGAACAACCTGTGGACGCACTCAGCCTCAACATAGCCTGGCCCGGCCCGGCCCGGCCCGGCCTGGATCAGGCTCGTCCATAATCTGTCCGCTGACGATGACACAGCAGGGGGGGGGGTCACACGGCCTTGTGAGTGTTTCACTGTTTGTTTACGTCGCCATCGTTGGTCCTTTCCGTCATGTCCACCGTGTGTGTGTGTGTGTGTGTGTGTGTGTCTGCTTCCTTTGTTTTTCTGCTTAATCTAAATTTGCATAAACACCCTTCTAGTACCTTCTAGTTGTCATACATTGTACACTGTGTACACAGTAATGTCACGATCATCTTTTCACAGAGGAATACTAGTGTGTGTTACTGTAACATCCTCCATCTGTCAGGGACGAGCCAGCGTCCACGCTCTGTGATGCACAGGATGGTTGGTGGCACGAACCCCGACAGGAAGCTCTTCTTCTTCTTCTTCTTTCTTCCTGCCTTGTCTGGCCCCTCCCCCTCTGGTGGACGTTGTTACGAAGCCAAAGGTCGGGATTGTCTGATGACGTCACCAGCACCTTGGTTTCTGATTCACTCAGCAGGGATTGGGACGCTCTGCAGGGTCAAAAGGTCGCGTTCACTGATGTTTTAGTCCCAAGTCTTTGTTTTATTGAGCTCTGACTTGTCTTGGATTTCTCTGTGAATCACTTGAGCTGCTGTAGGAGCACGATTTATTATACTGTTATCATAAAAGTGCAATATTGAAAAAGCCAAACAATAACAAAATAAACAGCATGTATATTATCTTGTGTATGACCCTGAAAGGCCCTTTAAAACATAATAATAGCTTCGATAAGAGGAGAGTGTCCCCCTGCTGAGCTGTGTCAACATTGTTCTCCAACAAATCAACAGTCGACGCTTTGCTTTTATCTGAAGGGACGTGCAAACACAAGTGAGTTATTAAATGAACAGACAATATTCTCCACACTGTGCCAGCATGAAAACATGATGTGTAGTTTAAATTTACCAACATTAGAAATAATGTGGTACTGCTACTACTGCAGACAGAATGTGACTGAAGTATTTCACAGCTCAGTGTTTGTTTTGTCTCTCTCTCTCTCTCTGTGTGTGTGTGTGTGTGACAGGCAGCACAAAGTGTTCAGGACATCATGTCCCACTTTACGGCTCCTGACGACAGCACAGGCCGCGCGTGGGGAGCAGTGCTGCCCCCTGTCGGTCAGCACGGGAAGGAGGCGATGGGAGACGTCACAGCTGATAGCTGCTGCTGTTTCTCCCACAGAGGAGAACATGGGGGGGGGCTGCTTTGACCTCACGTGCACTTCAGGGACAGGCCTTTAAATCAGTAACAGTCGGTGAAGGCTGCTGACTCAGGCAGGTGGCAAAGTGTTTGAAGCTGCACAAAGCTCAGCCGAGTCTCTGCAGCCAGTGGGTCCTGAATGGACGGGTGAGGAAGTCCAAGGTCGTCACCAGGCCCGGTCCGAGCCGTCTGGCCTCCAGCGGCTGCATCTCAGCGTCTCATGGCTCGCATGTTGAGGGAGGTGCCACGGCTGGATGATGTCATCGTCTTTAGCCAGATACGGGAGGTGTGGCTGAAGGATCGAGCCCCCGGTTCCAGCCCTTTCAGCTCAGTCTGACATGGCCCTGGAGTCTATGCCTCAGCTCAGAGACCAGATGTCCTCAGAGGTGCTTCATTAGTGTCCAACCAAGCCTTGACTTTAGGTATTTACTTGTATGGCCTTCGTACGAGAAATGAAATACACGTAAACAAAAGGGGAGTACCTTGCTTTAAGAGCAGGAAATATACATTTAAAGAAGATTGTTTGTTAGTTATATTAAAATGTCAGTGAGTGCGGCCACAGCCCAACACTGCCTCCTGGTGGCCAACGAGCATCACGCTGACCATGAACATGGATTAAGAACTTGTTTAAGGTCCCGTGAAATGTTCTTCACTGATCACTGAGGAGGAGTCAGTGTTGCCATGACAACAAGAGTTTATTGTCTTTTTTTGTACTGAGAGTCACTTTGTCACGACAGGAAGCCGGCTTCAAATGAAGCATATTAGTATATGTAATATATAATATCATTAAAACATTACTGTCTTTTTAATGAAAGAAGACAAACAGTGTCTGATCAACTAAATCTACACATTCCAAACAGTTTAGGTAAAGCTCAGTTCATTGAAAGGTGAACACTGTCACACACTGAGTGTGTGTGACGGGCCGGATGCTGCGTTGTAAAGTGTGTTTTACAGGCTCGTATAAATGGGACAGGGCTGAGGCTTCCTCTGCTAATCCTCCATGAATTGGCTTTTATCTCCACGGCAAATAAAAGCAATGCTTTGACTTCATGTGCAGAGACGATGAGCCCGTTTGATTTAGGACGTGGCTAATCCCTGCAGGCTGCATGAGCTTCACCCTGGAGCCCAGGGACGAAGAGACCGTCTGATTGGATTCACTGTCCAATAACGGCGAGGCGTCGCAGGTATTCTACATAAATGAAGGCCGTAGCTCTTCCTGAGGCGGAGGAGCCGGGGCCGCGGCAGCAGGAAGCCTGATCTGCTCTCGTGGGACGCGTCGTGATTCACTGTCAGCCGGTAAAACTGCTCCAGGATTAAGGCACAACAGATCGATGGCCCAAACGCCACGCGGCGCCAGGATCACGCCGATGCTGCTCTGGTGAGCCAGCGGCCACGATAAATCAAGAGCCATGTTTTACACAGTGGATATTTGTGTTGGACAGAGCAAAGTATGATGGAGTCGTCCCCTGGTCAACTGCTCCTCCTCCTCCTTTACCTCACCTCTCTGCTGGAAACACGGAGTACTCATAGTTTGTTTTCAGTAGTAGTTGTCTGACTTTGTGTTACATCTCAAGGAGGAACCATGACAGCCCCCCCCCCCCACAATGTTTGTTGCAGTGTGTCAGATAATGACATCATACACTCGCCAGAGATGACGATCAACACCAAAGGCCTCCACGTTTCCTCTGAGTGTGTGTGTGTGTGTGTGTGTGTGAGCCGTCCAGTCTTTGTTGCTAATTACTTTGTCACATCTCCCAGACGAAGACACTTTCACTAATTAACTTAAGTGGACGTCCTCTGTCCTTGGCGGCTCCCCTCGCTGTGCGTGACGCTCCCGTGGCCTAACGAGAGCAGAGCGCTACAAAGGCGTCCTGGCAGGGGAATGGAGGTCGTTATCTGTCCACTGACGCTCCCATTAAAGCTGCGATGATACTTTGGATTAGTGGAATGAGTCACTGCACCGCTTGTAAAGGAGACGGGTCTGCGTAGGCGGCGGCTGTACCTGTTCATCAAAACTTCAAAGGGAAGCAAATGAGTCAAATGAGACCCACAGGTGGGCGGCGCCCGCTCTTTATGATCCCGTGGAACATTGCGAGTCCATTTTGGTGTCAGAGGGAATCTGGTTGTCTGTAACGGACACACATCGGTGTGTGTGTGTGTGTCCTGATGTTAGCATTCATCACATTTAACACATCATGCTTTGATCGTGTGACAGGAAGTATGAATGTGGATGGGTCAGAGGGCTGATCACTGCTACTCATTTATCTCATGTATAGAACATGGCTGCCAGAGACTAGAGTTCCAGTGAGGATCACCAAGCCGCTCCAGCCTCTGCAGAGGCAAACTGCAGCTTTTTACCTTTTACCATGGACAGGAGGTCGTTTGTCTGGCAGCGCCGCAGGGAACGTGCTGCAGTTTTTATGGTAATGATCTGCATTTGTCGCATCGCCATGAGACACTGGTGAATAATCGCCTCTAACTGGGACTTACAGGAAAACACAGCAAACCTGCAGTAACGAGGAAAGATGGTTTTCAGCCGCGCAGAAAAACCCCCAAAGATAGATTCATGCAATTACCTTTTGAATGGTAAACCTTTCATCATAGAATTACAGCACATAGATCCAGTGGTGCTGCGTGGGACAGCACATGACCAAGCACCTCTGGAATGCTGAAGCAGATCATCATCATCATCATCACTTTGTCCCCTCCATGTGTAAGAACATAGAGCGACCTGCAAAAACACTGATCTAGTCTTAGTCCATCTACAGCACATGTACGGGCAGTATACTGAATACTGACCTCACTCAACATGGGGCCGACCCCGCTGACCCCCAACAAGCTGAAATCCATAAAGCACCGATCCATCCGAAGGCGTGTGACCACCGGCAATAAAACAATGGGGCTGTGAGGACGTATATTAGAAAGAGCATGAAATGAGGTCCCTGGGATCGATGCAAGATAGAAGAGAGGGGAACTGGCCCTGGACACTGGGTCGATCACATTTATGATGATTTAACCCAAACACATTATCTGTGTGAAACGTGACCGGCTGAAGGAGAAATGACCACTCACACATCTGGAAGTTATGGAGGTCGTTGAACTGTGACCTGCAGCCAGATCAAAGATGTCTGACCTCGCTCCAACAAACTCTGTTTCATTCCACACCCGTCAACGCCGCTCGACCCCCCCCCCCCCGCTGGTGTTAAACACAGTGACGATGCCTTGCACAAACAAAGGCACCAGATGATATGATGACATGGAAATGAGAGAGGCCTGTTGACATTTGAAGCTTTAACCAGAGAATTCAATCAGGGGATGAATGGAATTCTAAAATGAAGCGTGTGCTGTGACAGAGGAGTGACAGCAGACACAAAGCATTCTGATGATGACAGTTCCTCTTCCTCATCGTTCTGTGCCGTGGGGGAGGGGCTGGACAGGTGATAACTGCTCGCCTCCCGACATCACGCTCACTGACGCTGAACAATGAGTGTGTGCATTCACTCTGATTACTGTGGCGTTATGACCAGTCCACTCATCATGAGGGCTGTGATACCACACACACACACACACTGCACCCAGTGGTCCCTTTGGAGAAAGACAGATCTGAGACACAGCATGAGACAAAGAATCATGAAGATTCATCATGCGATGATGTCTGTCCACCATTTGCTATGATGAGAGACAGGGATGAGGGACAGAGATGAGGGACAGGGATGAGGGACAGAGATGAGGGACAGGGATGAGAGACAGGGATGAGGGACAGGGATGAGACACAGGGATGAGGGACAGGGATGAGGGACAGGGATGAGACACAGGGATGAGAGACAGGGATGAGGGACAGGGATGAGAGACAGGGATGAGGGACAGGGATGAGGGACAGGGACGCCACAGCTCCGGGAGGATGTGATTATTACACTGACTAGAACTTCAAGGATGTTTCTTTCAGCTGTGGTCATCAGTTTGATTACGGATCCATTTTTGAATTACATTTAAAATCAGGAGTAAATGTTCTTATTCCATCCACTACCCTCACACACACACACACACACACACACACACACACAGTCTTGACTTGAAGTCCATTGTCAGGCTCATAGCGCCACCTGCTGGAATTAAGGCCCCGTGTCACTTGGGACAACAACAATAATAATAATGAAATGTGTCTCACACACACACACACACACACACAGTGTAGTTGGACTCTGCTGTGTTTATGAACTTATGGATCCTCGTGTATTAACTCTTAGAATCTCATAGACTATTGTAACCACGGGTGCTTCCGGCACCTGTCAATCAGTCACAAACCCACGAAGCCCCGCCCACGTGGTGCCCGACAGTGTTTTATTTTGAAAGCTGCAAGCGGAAGCAGTGTGTGAGTGTGTCGGCCGGAGATGGAGCCGTCAGTGGACCTGTCCGTCGGAGAGCAGCCGGACGCTCCACCGACCCCCGCGGCTCTGGGCACCGCGATGCTGCTGCTGGGGGCGGGAGTGACCGCCGCCACGCACCCGCTGCTGTACGTGAAGCTGCTCACGCAGGTAGCCCGTGGAGCTAAGAAGCTAACCGTAGAACAACCGCGGTGCGGGGTGTCCCAGGATGCAGTGCGCTCATTTCCCCCGCTCTTCCGGCAACATCGTCCACAGCAGTGACGTAACACAATGACAGACTATCATGGGTCAATAAAACACGTGCACAACTAATGCTCGGTGCTCGGGTGACTGGTTCTGTGGGTAGAGATACTTCCTAACAGCAGGACGGGAGAAACTGGTAAAAGTGCATCTGGTTTTGCCTAAGTCGGTTTGTGTGTGTGAGTGTGTCCTGTTCCGAGTGGACCATGGATCTGACGACATGACTAAAACTGCTGAGTTGTTGTTGTTTGTCGTTGAAATGAATGGTCATTGTTTAACATGACTGGCTGAGGCTGAGGGGCTGGGACCATATGTCCTCCCGTCTGATCGGTGCTGCTGCTGTTTCCAGGTGGGACATGAGCCTCTTCCTCCAACTGTGGGCACAACGATGTTTGGACGAAGGGTCTTATACTTACCTGGCTTCTTCTCCTATGGTGAGTGAGCTGCTCCGTGACATCACCATCTGATCACATTCACTCATGCTAACGTGCTAACGCTTTGTGAGGCACCAAAGGGAAGGAGTGAGAAGACACACACACACACACACACACACATAGAACATGCACGGACATTTTCAGCTCAGTGCATTTGACGCCAGGAAGGATCTGTGCTACAAAGACCTCTCGTGTGTGAGCGCTCTGTCGCCGTTTCGCTGCACACGAACCGATGGCGGCTGACAGGACGTGGATTTGTTTGCAGCGCGGCACATTGTGGAGGTGGATGGAAAGAGGGGACTCTTCCGTGGCTTCTCTCCTCGTATCGTGACCAACGCCATCTCCATCGTGGTCAGGAGCAACCTCAAAAAGGTAGGCAACCGCTGAGAGGAAGAAGCGTGCACTCTTATCACAACAGTGTGGTGATTGTTGTCTGGGTGAGGCAACGTGAAGTGTGTGAAGAGCTGTCTGAGTCCTTCATGGGTTTCCTCAGCAGGTGGAGCTCAGACCCAAGAGAGACGACCTTCAGACCTCCATCAGGGAAGTGGTTAAAGAGGTGAGAGGTCACCTGCTGCTCGGTGAATTAGTTCATTGTTGCATATGTTGCACTTTGGACTCCAGCAACAGATGAACATGTTTTACGAGTCATTTCACTTCTGCTCATCCTTTCGTCCTCAAACTGGGTCCTCACATTGTTTCCGTGTCTCCAGACCACGCATGAGATGCTCATCCAGTGCCTGTCCAGAGCAGCCTCTCATCCTTTTCATGGTACGTCCTCATTCAGGCTCCCAGAGGTTATCCCACCATATGAAGCAGTAGTGAATCCTTTAGTATAATCACAAATGTTTCGTGCAGTGGTTTTCTTCAAATGCAAGTTTCTGAGTGAACATGTTGAACTCAGCTGATGTCTTGTGTGCTGGCAGTGATGTCCGTGCGCTGCATGGCCCAGTTTGTTGGCAGAGAGGTCAAGTACAGGTAAGAATCGTGCCCCAGTCACTTCCTCTTCAGCCTTTGAAACCAGAGCTGAAAACTAAAGAAACATGTTTTCATGTTGCTAATGGATTCCATTTGACCCTTACAGTGGGATGATCAGCTCAGTTGCCACCATATTGAAGGAGGAAGGAGTTGCTGGATTCTATGTGTGAGTGACTCGAAAGACCATATGATAAAGTACTGGGACTGGTGTATTTGGGTGTGTGTCCTCGGCGCTGAGCTGTGTGTGTGTGTGTGTGTGTGTGTGCAGAGGGATCGTACCACACGTGCTGGGAGAGGTCCTCTTCCTGTGGTGTTGTAACCTCCTCTTCCACCTCATTAACACCTACGCTGTCGACGACACTGTAAGTACTAACTACTATATGTACATTTACTACTGCTGCAGAGTCCAGCTTGAGCGCCTCACTTTAAGAGGCCGAGCTGAAGCAGAAGAGCATGCTGACCGCTCTCAGAGGAGGCTTGTCTGAACGTTTAATCCTCGAGCCTCTGAAGCACAAACGTGGATCTAAACTGTTTGATATCCTCTAACTGCAGACGACAGTAAATCATGTGGAAACCACTGAGCTGTGTTCTCACTAAGTTCAGCCCTTTTTACACTGTTGGTTAATTTAAGAAATGTTGACGTGTGAGGAGTGACAGAGGTTTGAGGACCCAGGTGCAGCGTGTTCCATCCCCGTGTCTCACTTCAGCTCCATGTGAAATCAGGTTGCCGGCCCACCGTGGCCTCTGTTGTTGTGTTGCAGTTGAGCCAGGCCTCGGCCGTCAGGAGCTACACCAAGTTTGTGACGGGAGTGAGTCCAGTTGGTATTTGAACCTTTGCTGCTGCTCGTCATGACGTGGCGTTAATGCCGTGTCGTTTCCCAGATTGCAGTGGGTATTCTCACGTATCCGTTCGTGCTGGTGGCCGACCTCATGGCGGTCAACAACTGTGGGTGAGTCCGTCACTCAGTGAGCCTAGACCACCCCCGCTCAGCCTAGTTACCAATGTTACTATATGATCTGGATCCTGAGGCCTGATTGGTCGGCCTTTGTGTCAGTCTGGCTGCAGGTCGTCCTCCTCGCTGTCCCATCTTCCAGTCCTGGCTGCACTGCTGGAGTCACCTGAGCCTCAAGGTACGCTGCCCCAAAGACGTCAAACTGAGCATGTAAAATGCTCGTGTATGTGGAGACCTGAGCTATAATAACCACTTAAAACAATGCCCCCCCCCCCCCGTCAGGGTCAGCTCTACAGAGGCTCCAGCTTCTTCTCCCGCTGGGTGCCTGTCGCCTCCCTGCCCCCCATCGAGAACTGACGTCACCACCGTCACCCTGCTGGGACGTTCATCCTGTGGAGCGGCCCCCTGACCTCTTGACCTCCTCTCCAGTGTCCAGCATCAGGACCTGTGATGCGTAGGTGAGGCCAGCCCACCTGTTTGTGTTCCGTGACACAAGACGATCAGGCAGCCGGCGTCTCGTTTGTGTGGAGCTGAGCCGACGCTGTGTCGTGCCAAAACATTACCCATAATGCTCTCTGGGTCCCCTCATACCCTCGCATGTTAAGGAAATGAATGGAAACCAATGGCTGCATGGACGAGCTGGACTGAGCCTAAATGAAGCGCTGCTGTTCCTCAGGTGTGTGATATTTCAATATGTACAGGAGCATCTGTCTTGAATCTAACTTCTATACCCTCAGGTTTAAAGACCTTTCTGTTTGTTTGGTCTTTTAAAAATATTTTTCTGACTTATACTGGTCGCTGTCGCTTGACCTTTTCTTAATGGAGCCATGTTGTCCATTATTCCAAAACACAAGCTTTCCCACTCAGCCTGATTCAGCCCACGCTCAGTGTCTGGGCTTCAGGTTCTAATAAAATGGAGCAGTTCTTCAGCCGTCCATAAGAAAGTGTTTCTGTCTCAGAATCTGCCTCATTAGAGAAATGAACCTCATTAACCTGATGAACTTCTGGATTCAGTGATATGATTTTGTTCCTTTGGTTCTCCATCAGGGCTGTGAGCTGCCTTTTCACCACTAGATGTCACTTATATTCTACAGACTGCACCTTTAAGTGTGAACGCAGGCGTCGCAGTGAAGACAGACACAGCTCAGTAAGTGCAGAGTAATTCATTGTCAAATAGCAGAAAACAAACGCCACAGAGAGAACAGTGGTTTAAATAATGTACACCCACCTTCCCAAACCGCCCACGCTCCTCGCTCAGGTCACATGTGCTCACACACAAACACACACACGCAAATCTGAGCGCTGCACGTGGACAACAGCATGCCTCTAACATGGCAACGTTCCTCCAAATCATGAAAACATCCACACCCACAATCTGAAATCTCATTCACTCACCCACCCACCCACCGAGTGGCATCACGAAGCCCCGCCCACACGCTCTGCTGCTGGGACCGGACTCCTCCGTGGTCTGGTCAAAGCATGCGGAGCGGGAGCGTTCCAAGTCAAAGAGTAAAGCTCCCCGTGTTCCAACGCGCTGAGCTTCATCTACACGCTACCCGAAGAGGCTTTTTACAACGACCAGAGAAACCTAGAGACAAGATGGTTCCTGCCAGACACAGGAGAACCTCATGAAATGTTGGGAATGGGAACATGTTAAAATCATTCTATTTGAAGGCCCAATTATAAAACACTTGACCTGCTTTCACTGAAATCAGTGTATTTAAAATGAACATAGTTATTTCAAAACTAAAAACCTGCTCCGCATTAGTAAATCCATTTTACGATCCAATTCAGACTGACGTTATGAACCAAAGTCCCCACGTTAGAGGCTCAGTGATTCAATCCTGTCACATTCCAAACCTTTCAGAGTTCCCTGGGAGTGGAGAAACGCTCTTCTAGTTCCAGATCAGGACAGAGATGAAAAGACAGATCCAGACAGTCACACAAACTCTACCTTAAAATTATTCTGGCAAAAGAAAAAAAAACAACCCCCCCCCCCAAAAAAAAAAAAAACAACTCCATAAAACTTAATTTACATTCATTTTAAATGACAGCATTTTGGATATTGTGTTCACTGGAAAATGTTAAGCCCTGTGCTCCCAGATCTGACCCCAGGAATGAACCAGTAAGCTCTTCCACACCAAAATATATTCAAGGAAAGTCTCTGCCTATCAAGCAGAACTTTTCCATGTGTTGTGAACGTAGCGGCGGAAGCGGAGGTGAACGGTGGGGGGGGATCACATGAGGAACCTCTGGAGCTACGGTCTCCAGAGGTTCCTGGATCCTCAGCTGCAGTGAGAAGACGTGCTGAGGCATTAAAACTGTCCAAATGGGACACTTGTGAAAGACGTTTTCTGATGCAGTCTAATGGAAGCCAAGCCAAACAAACCAATGGGGCCGACGTCACTGAGCAAACATGACGTAAGGTGCTCAAGGTAACTGAACAGAATGTAAATGTAACAATGCAGCGTTCTCAGGCAAATATTCCAAGTACTAGTCTATAAAAGGACTGAGAGTCTAGGGTTAAGGACGTGACGTGTCAGAGAGTCTTTGGTTGGATCGTCTGAAGGAGGCGGCCGCTGGGAGCAGCACGGCAAACATTTGGACAGAATCCCTGAAGAGCACCGTGGCAGCTGAACGACGCGTCCACAGAAAGCAGTGAGCGGAGGGGACGTCCCCCGGGGAGTCCCACAGACGGGTGCTGGTTTGTAGGGGAATGTGGACGATGCTGGTGTCCCACTGCATCCACTGAGGCGAAAGGCGAGTGGAGAGGATCACTTTATTCCCAGGGTTCTGTCCTCGGGGACGAGCAGGAGGTAAAAAGGTTCCCTCGGAAGCATCAGAGAAAGACCTGCGGAAATGAAGGCAGCAGTTCCTATGGTGGAAAGCGATGATGTAATCGAGCCCCTTTATTATTTGCTAAGTCCCGTGACGAGGATGCTCGTCAGTCAGGTGGCGCTCTCCTCGCAGGGCTGAAGTTCAGGGGTTTGGACGACGCGTTCAGGTTTGGTGGCGTGGTGTCGGATCAGAGCTGACGGTCGCTCATCTCTTGCCTGACTTCATGTAGGACGGGATGGCTCCTCGGGCCGTCAAGCCTTCGAAGCGTTTGTACGTGTAGTTGATGAAGACCCAGTCCTTGTTCTTCAGGTCCACCTCAGTCTGGTTGGACACCGGGGTGGCTGGAGGAGGAGGAGGAGGAGGAGTGTAAGCATCTCACAGCACGAGCTGAACGCTCCCTTTACGAGCAGTACCGTACCTGTCGGCGTGAGGATGTCTGAATCGGGGAACTCATCGAAATGGGAGGTGTCGTCGATGCTTTTGATCTCGATGGGGATGGCAGCAGGTCTCTCCCTGGAGAGCACATGGGTCAAGTTAGAGTAGGCTTCACTTCAGTGCTGCTGATCAACCAGTGTCCGTCAGTCTCCCTCAGAGGCAGACTGTCCAGTTAGAAGGCTTCACGCCCACAAGACTCTCGGAGGATTCAGGACGACATATTCTAATCGTCCTAATCTCACATGTGTTTCTAACAAGGGAAGTGGCAGCAAAACACTCGGATAATCTCAGGAGATTATCAGGACAGACAACATACCATCTGTCCATGGTGACTGTTGACTGTCCTCAGTGTGGTGTCAGCTGTCCATACCTGATATGGTCGTAGTCCACGCCCTCGAAGAAAGGATTGGACTTGATCTCTTCCACCCCGACAGCCCCGACCCTGTGCTCCTCCTCACAGCAGAACCTGTTCACAACACGTGTTCACGTAACGCAGCTGCCACCGAAGAAGAAAAAAACAATGCATCCACCATGAAGCTACGACTGCAAGCAGCCCAGAGGGTCCGACCTGAGGATGAGGTCTTTGGCCTTTTCTGAGATGGGAACTTCTGGAGGAAAGGTGAGCGTCTCTCGCCAGTTCATCACCTTCCTGTACGTCTCCTGAGGCGTCTCGGAGCAGAACGGAGGGTAACCTGCGGAACACAAAGACCGCTCAGCGCCATTCTGACCCACATGTGGCCTGGAGGTGAAGGAGGCGGCGCGAGGCTGTGAGTCATTACCGATGAGCATCTCGTACATGATGACTCCCAGGCTCCACCAGTCGCAGAGCTTGTTGTATCCGTTCTGCATGAAGACCTCAGGGGCGATGTAGTCGGGTGTTCCCACTGTGGAGAAAGCCTGCCAGGAAGCAGAGGAGGCGTGATTCACTCCAGATGCACTGAGGGGGCAACACACTGGAGCAACATGATTCAGTCCAAGGATGGAACGCTGGTGTCCATCACTAGAAGATGACTCACTAGTGTATTTTTAATCTTTAAAGTTACATTGCAGGGTCTAAATGTGAGGCACTCAGTCAGAACGTTTGTTTTAATACTAATATGACCAAACCCCGGCTCAGACATACCAGCTGCCTCCGGTTCCTCTTCCAGGTCTCGGCTTTCCTCTTGGAGTTCATGTTCTGGAAGGCTGTGGAGACATGGACCAGCGTCACCCTCCTGTTGTACACAGCTTTAACAGATGTAAAGGCAAAGGCTCACTGACTCTGCTTGCTGAGGTCACTGGGCAGGCTGTGGTTCAGGTTTTTGTAGAACTCGGTGCGGTGAGCCCTCTTCAGCCCAGTGCACAGGCCAAAGTCAGACAGCTTCACGTGACCCTGGAAACACACCGAGCTCAGTATGTCGTCATGTAACACGGAGCTGTCTGAGGCGTCCAGGTTTTCACACGTGAACAGCAGCGCCAACGTTTCTCTGACGCGTTCAGCACGCTCAGGTGAGGCGTGGCGCAGCGAGCACAGGCAGGGCGTGGTGCAATGATTCTGTTGCAGCGGTCATGTGTTTTTTGTTTACAGTGCATCGACACTGTCATCAGCCCTGATCAGCAAAGCCTCTATTGTGCGTGTGTGTGGTTTTATTTTTTCATGGCGAGATACATCTGAGCTGGCTGGCATGGTCGGAGGAAGTCTGGTGGCTCTCGCTGCGCTGAGGTCAGTGCATCTGAAAGCAGACTCACCCTGGAGTCCAGCAGCAGGTTGTCTGGTTTGATGTCTCGGTGGATAAAGCCCAGCTGGTGGATGGAGTCGATGGCCAGCACGGTCTCTGCGATGTAGAACTGGGTGGCTTCCTCTGTCAGCGTGTCTTTCTTCATCAGCAGAGTCATCATGTCACCTGCAGCGCGGCAGTGGAGACGGTCAGTTAGAGTCAGGAGAGGTGGACTGAAGCAGATGAGGGTTGTTGGGCTGGTGGTCGAACCTCCAGGCAGGAACTCCATGATGAGGTAGAGATTCATCTTATCCTGGAAGCTGTAGAACATCTTGACCACCCACAGACTGTCGGCCTCTACGAGAATATCACGCTCGGCCCGGATGTGACCGACCTGACGCACACGCAGGTTCACAAATGTCACTCAGGAAAAACACATCAGCAGTATTCATGTGCGGGCATTTCGCTTCCTCACCTGCTCTTTCTCCAGCATGTCAGCTTTGCGGAGGATCTTCATGGCGTATACGTGGCCGGTGTCTTTCTTCTGCACCAGACGCACCTGGAGGCAAACAGCTCAGCTCAGGGCAAACCAGCAGAAAAGAACTTTCCCTTCCATAGCCCTTCAACTGTGATCTAACAGAGTGCGTTCTTCTCTCCTGTCCAACTGGATCATTTGCTGATATAAAACATGTTATTTACCTCTCCAAAGGCTCCTCGGCCAATCACCTTCAGGGACTCAAAGTCTTCCAGACCCAGCCGAGTTCGTTTCAGACGCAGAAACTCTGTCTCTTTTCTTGCGTGCTGAGAGCGCCGGATACGTTTCTGCAGGGCACACAGCAGTATTTACACAATAGATTGATCTTTGTGATACTCATGATCTGAGCAACCAATCCTTTGAGGGAATTACCCACACTGCAACAGTGCATTGTGGGAACTCACCTCTTCATCAGCCAAGCCCTCCTGATCCATCACTTTCTCCAGCTTCTGCTGTCTGAAGAGGCAATGGCTTTATTCGGAAAACTGTTTTGATAACGTATCATTTGGCATGTGGCAAATACTATGGCATGAAACGATCGTAGAGTGAAACTCTAACAGGAGCAGCACAGGTCTTGGACATTACCTCATCTCTCTCTCTTCGTGCTGGGCAATGAGGTTGCTGTAGAAGTTCTCCAGGGTCACTTTGGCCATGGTGACCCGCTCCTTAGTGTGGTTACTCATGGAGGAGCATGAGCTCTGGCCGGTCATCGCCATGCTTTGCCTGCAGCGAACGCAAACCAAAGCAACAAAGTGAGCACCGCTGAGAAGAACCACGCTGGGTGAGACGGAGGCAGCAGAGCAGGCTGCAGTGTCTGGTCCAGTAAATGTTAAAAATACAACGATGGCTACGCAGAGAAAGAGGAAGGAAAGCCACTGGCTCTGCTGCCTGAACACAGCAACAACATGGTGACACTGCAGTTATGAAGAAATGATGATGAAATGGGCTTTTGTGCAACTACAGCAGAGTCCTTATTTGAGACAGATGAGCTCTGAGTCTACGTTTACGCTGCAATGACATCCGACACTGTCATCAGTACACGGTGTACAATACAGAGTATGCTGATTAGTGTAGGGAACCACGTTTGGAATCCAGCACGTTGCTTGTGCACCCACCAGAGGAACAACCACAACATGAAGTTGTTATCTATCAAAAATACCAACACGCTGTCAGTCTTGTGACTGAAAGCAATGTGTGTGTGAGTTGCCGCTAAAGTTCTAAACGGAGCAGCCTTTAACTTGGTGCATTAATGTTGCAATAACACATTTAACTGGACGACAGAAACTATTGTGATGATATCATCGTCATCATTGTGAAACACTTTTAAACCACCAGTATAATGATCATCTTAAGTGCGTCTTTTCTAAGGGCCATGAGTATAATATAATAATATTTAGTCTGACATTTGGAATCTCTTCCTTTACAGTCTGTCTGTCAGTGTGTGTGAGTGGGTGGGGGCGGGGCCTGCGTGTGTGTGGGAGTGTGAACTCCGCAGACGAGAGGAGGAAGCAACACAACTCAATCAACAAGGAAAATGTTTAGTGGCACTGTGGTGACATGGGTCCACCGTAGAATCATCAGTACTGACATGGCCTCTTGGAACCACTTGTGATGTAACGGCTGTGTTTTTAAATAATCACACACTTTGTGCGTTCACTAAATAATGCTGCGTTTAGCCGGTCTGAGTGTAAAGGCGTCTGATGTTGTCTGGCAGAGAGGAGTCATGCAGCCATGCTCTTAGGAGGTGGATCAGCTGAAGGTGTCAGTCATTGCGTGGTGAGCAGTGCTGATATTGTAGCAGCAAACCAATCAACATGAGGCCGCTGAGGAATGTCAACGTTTGTTTGATTAACCCTGGCTGGATGTTCACACAGGATAATCAATACGGTCACATCCGCACATAAAGACCCGTCTCCGGCTGTGGTCCCAGAATGCTCTTGGCTTCATCGTACTTAGCTCGGAGCATTTCTGACCAGCTCACTGAGGACTGGGTCAATGCTGGGTCAATGCTGGGTCAACACTGGGGTCACTCTGACACAGACGCAATCTGGCTCTGACGAATGGTTCAAGTTGTTTCTTGTTTTTACTTAAATTTAGCTGACAAACTTTTAAGCAACAATTCATCAAAGTTAATCATTGCTTGCTTTAACCTTCAGAATGACATTTCTCAATTATCCCTTGAGCTGATAGAATTAATAACTCATCATAGGAGTGTGTGTCAGGCTTCGTGAATAAATCATGTGTTTGTTGTCACACAGCCGTGTGTCCTCAGCCTTGTACTGAATCCCCCACACAGCGTTGCTAACTCTTTGTTAACTATTTCAACCACACAGTTAAGCTAGTTTCGTTCAGCCCTGACACCCAGTCAGCGTAAACACCACGTAGCCTCCGGAGCTGCTCCTCTCGGGGGCGATCGGCCATTCATCGGCCGCAGAACAACTTTAACTTCACAGTCAAGGCGCTCGAACCGGATCTTGGCTTTTATCTGGGCTATAACGGTGAGTTCACACAGTTCCCGACAGCCACTGGCCTCCTAAACAGTAACTTTGATCAGCTAACCCCAGTTAGCTTGCTAGTTAGCTATTAAAGTTCCTGACTCGGTGAAGTCAGAAGATGAAGGGTGACGTGAACCGGAAACACTAGTCAAAATAAAACTGACCCGTGGTAAGAAGCGGCTTCCTCAGTATTTCGTCATTGGGACCTTTATTTTGAAGGCTTTCGTCGGAAAACCTCGAGCTTCACTTCCACGAACTTGACGATCCGAAGTTGCCCAAAGCAAACAGCGAAGGGAAAGTTAGCTCAGCAGCGTTAGCCACTTCTCCGCTAAAACACATCGAGTCGTCTGGTTTCAAACACGAGGCTGTGCGCTGGTGTGGCGACAGTCCGTGTCGTGAAATGGTTCAAGAAAGAAAGCGCCCGACACGCGGCCCCTTAGTCCACTGGTCCTTTAGTCCTTTAGTTGAGTATTTTCAGAGTTGTCTTTGTTCGCTTACCTTGGTCGAAGGTGCGGTGCCTGCCGTCTCTTCCTCTGTGTCGCTGAGCTGCGTGTCACCATCGGTCCGAGCTCAACGTGACCTCTAGCGGCCAAACCGTGTCATGGCAGCAGGCTTGACTGGCAGATCCGGATGTGGCGCTCAGACTTTTTCAGAGAAATCTTTTTCCTGTAAGAAATGAGCCTGAGCTGAGATCACACTGTTCAGCCGCATTGTTTAAGTATGAGGAAGTGGATAACTTGCTGGTTTCCTGACAGCCAGAAAACAGGTCAATGCTGATAACACCAAGGCCCTCATCCCTGCTCCAAGCTCTGTCTTTCTTCAATCAATTCAGTTCTGCTGTATCCAGCAGCACTTTGGACACTCTCATTGAAGGAGAACCAGGCTCAGCGTGGACGCCCGTCTGCCCCGGCTGGTCGGGGCGAGCAGAGAAAAGGAGGGAGGAGAGGAGGGTGGAAACAAAGATCACAGATACTGTTTCTGAAATGAGAGAGAGAAGAGAGACAGTGATCTTTGAGCGCCTGAAGCCACCTCGGGGATGATCGAAGTTCAGATGTTTGTCAGTCAGAACTTTGAACACACTGAACAGCAAATTACAAACCCTCATATGCCGCTGGTATTTAATACAAGGTGGACTAACCCTGGACTACTGCAGTACAACCAGAGCTTCACGCTGTTGACACTGTTATATCATCCTAAATATACAAGGCCCGCCTCCGTCCCACCCAGCTTATGGCCTGGCACCATCTGTGTGTCACCAATAGATGGCACAAGTCGCTGCCTTAATTAACCGGCTTGAATGTAGGTGAACGGGTTTCAGTGTACAGTCACACACACGCGCGCCCACACTGTGGTTGAGCCCTGATTGAGGAAATCCCAGCCTTAGACTGAAGTCCAGCCGCTCAGTGTGACTAGCGCTTCCTCGTGCACGCTGTGCTGCTGCTGCCTGCTCCCGACTGCTGGGACAGAACCTCTGGAGCTCCGGGTCACTGATGCTGGTGTCAGAGCGGGTCCGTTGACACTGAACCCAGAGGACACACGCGTTCTTACGATGGAGAAGACGCTGGTGAGTGTGTTTGGCTCCTTCATGCTGAGGTCAACCTGGCTCTGATCTGTGGACCAGTCGGCAGCCGCTCGGCAGACGCAACAGAACTCTGCAGTGAAATGTACAGTGTAAGAAAATGACATTTCCTGTAAACACTTGGCAACAGGAACAGAGAAGCTTTTCACTTTTACTTCCTTGAGTGAGATCTGCACGGGCACCATTTAGGTCTCGACTCAGAGGGAAAGCATGTACTGAATGTATTTGGTCGAATCAGCACACGTGGCCACAATATATATGTGCCCCCTTGTGCACCTGCTGCAGAGACGACAGTGCATGTGCAGTCCAACTTGTAAAATCCAGAGCTGATAGGTGAACACTTTGCAATGAGTTCTATCCCATCGGGCCTCAGTGCACGCTTCTCAGCTGTTAGTTCCAGTCCCTCTGCCTACGAGGAACAGAAAGTAAACCTGAACTGGACTGTTTGAGACCGGGTCCCTGTGTTTTCATAATCTCGTGAGAATTTCTGTTGTTGTAAAAACAGAATGGTCTTTTTTTTTACTGTTGGAATCAATGAGACTGGACTCGCTTTATTATTATTTTATCTTTTGCTGCCTTTCACTAGTGAACCACGCATGAGTTTTAAATGAAAGTAAGAGTATGAACAGAAACACACAAACTGTGTGTGAGAGGATTTTTACATTTGCATCATAAATGAGGAACTGATTCTAAATGTTTTTAAATAATGGATTGTATATTCCTGCTTCTCCCAAACTGAAAATACTGCGTTCAAATCAAGTGTTTGATTAATAAATACTGGGGCTCATTGTGCATTCAATCACAAAAATGTATGACAGTGAGATTTACAGTACTTGTACTCCCTTTACTGCTGGCTCTTCCACTCATGCAGCTAGAGTCCAAAGTGTCAGCACACTAATGAGTGACTGCATACGGGCTGTACCACCTGCCTTCATCTGAACACACAGTATGGAGGACGACATTTTCGAGCAGATTATGTTGATCAGATGTAGATGTCACGGTTGTTTTCAATGCCCCGTCTGTCTGTTTATGTTTCCTGTTCTCACTTCACGTGTTGACTTCAGAGAGAGTCCTGGTTTTTACCGAGTCCTCTGAAAGCCGCTGTCTGTTTATTGTGTGTGTGTGTGTGGCTAGCACTGCCACCTCACAGTAAGAAGGGCGATCACTGTATTTATATTTTTATGATATCACTTCCTGCTGGTTGAAAAACTGCAGTGTCTGGTTTCACCTGTCGTCCCTCAGGCCGCGGAGCAGCAGCTGGCTCCAAACGCCAGGAGGAGCTTCAGCTTCTCATCTCTGCGTATCAAAAGTATGACCTTTGTGAACTTTACCTGGTCGCAGACAACACCTGCGTGACGTTCAGTGACCTCTCCCTGCATGTCGTGACTCTTCCACAGGACGCCACAACAGCAGCGAGGAGGCGGGGTTTCAGCAATGGAGAGGGTTGCTGTCGTTTTCATCGCTGCGAGAGACATCGAGGAAGGGTAAACATCATATGTTCAAATCCCCTCACTTGTTTTAATCTTCCAAGGTGGTGACATCATCTCATCCATCTGTTTAGTCCCTCATGAATTTATTTTTCTTTTTTAGTCTCAGAGCCGTTCTCCGACAGAGGCGGAGCCTTCCACTTCCGTGGTTCTAAAGACCAGGAGAAGAAAGCAGGTATGTCACCGCTTCGCTGTCATTGGCTGATTCAGACACTGCTGGGCCCCTGGGTTACGAGTTACGAGCAGCATCCGGCCCAGGGGACATGTTGGTGGGGCTTCAATATGGAGGCAGAGAGACGGACACAAAAGGAAATGAAAAACACGAGGGGGGGGGGGGGGATAACAGAGTCAGACATAGTTCAAAATGGAGCCCAGGTGTCAGCACGCAGAGAGGAAGCTGAAAAACAGAAGGTATGTCCAGAGGAACAGGGAACAAAGAGCTGGGACATGTGACTGAGAGAGAGGGCTGAAATGATCAGACTGATCAGCAGGTGGAGCACCACAGGGCAGGAAGTGACATTTTCTGAGAATACGCAAGAGTTTCAAAAAATAAAACAGGAAATAATGCATGAGAGGAAACAGGTATGATGTGTACCTGACTATATTGTGGCAACATATACGAGCTGGACAGCACCGTGTGTGTGTGTGTGTGTGTGTGTGAGAGTGACAATCGAAGCAGATTTGACAGTGGTATCTGGAGGCCTGGGGCGGCCATCTTGGATCAAGAGGTCATGGCGGAAGGCCGTGACCTGATGGCGAAATCCAAATGGAATCTGCCGTGATACTGAACATGCATAAGGGACCACAACGTTCAGGACACACACACACAGAGTTGTGATATTTAACATACTTTTATTCTTTAGTATTTTTAGCATTTAGCATGTGCCTGATATCTGTCTCTGTGGCCGCCCACCTGCCCCAGCAGGGTTAACTGTGGAGGGCATTAGCCCCGCCCCCATGAGGCAGGTTAGAGGAGGTGGGAGCTGGAGCCTCTCTCTCTCTCTCTCTCTCTCTCTCTGCCCGGCTGTTGTTAACTGACCGTGTCTGACTCGAGTTCACGCTCCTCCGGACCCGGGGCCTCAAACGCACCGTTGTTTTTTTCCGCTCGCGCCGTGAACGCAGCACAGCGCTCGCTCGCAGCGGGCTGGTGTCAGTGGGAGGCGAGCACGCGGAGCGGGATGACACGATGAGAGCCGCCGCCGTGACCCTGAGCCTGGAACCGAGCGGGAGGTGCGCGGGGAGCAGCCATGAGTGAAGCGGTGACGAGGAGGAGGAGGAGAGGAGGAGGAGGAGGCGCAGGAGGCGCACAGAGCAGATGGAGTGAGTACCGACACGAGGAGAAGCTCCGATATCCGGGTGTTTCCACCTGGGTCAGGCGGCTTCAGGCGTCAGAGAACTCTTAGAAACTTACTTAGTCTTCATCTCTTCATCTGCATCTTCATCAGACACTCGAGACCTTCCTAGAGAAACCCTAACCCTAACCCTAACCCTGTGCGTCTCCTGGGGAGACCTGGGGGGGGGGGGGGGGGGGGGGGGGGGCCCCCCGCCCGGGGTGGGGGGGGGGGGGGGGGGGGGGGGGTCAGGTGGCCCTCGTGCCTGAGTTGGCCCCACTGGTTCGTGTCATGAAGATGACGTAATGAGCTGAGATCATCATCATTAATATGGTTCTCGTTCAGTGTTCCGCCTCGTGACAGACCTCGGGACGTGCAACCACTTTGTCTCCATCCACAACCGGATGTTTGGTTTGGAACCAGTGGCGGAGCTTCAGCTACTGTCATGTTTGACCAGTCGATATTTATTGGTGTGAGTTCAGTTCTGTCTGTGGGGTGGAGGTCGAAGTTTTGAAGCTAAAAAATGTTTTATTTGCAATCAAACTCGACATAAAACAAAGGTGTTGAAAAGAACCTGTGAGCAGGCTCCGTCTGTTTTCAGGTGACTGCACCTTCCCTGCACTGCTGTTGCAACACGTTCAGCGGCCTCAGGCTGTGAAGCAGTTCAACACCCTCGTCACGCCGTCGCTGCTGGGCCCGCCGTTGGGCCCGCCAGTTGGCTCCAGCCAAGGTGGTTTGGGGAGGCAGGGAGGGGGGAACCGGGCCGTGTCCAGTGGGCTGTAGTATTGATGTGTTTGTGTGTGAAAGTCTAAGTGCTGGTAAATGTCACATCGCAGCGACGACCACAAACCGAGAAGAATGCAGCGTGTGGTCGCGTGTTACCACGTTTGACTTGAGGGGATTGGGGCTATTGTTCACCAGTTTGAATGAGTTGTGATCGTCAGCCAAAGCAAACCACTGGAAATGTCTTGAACAAACAACATCATCTCAGATGTGTAAATGCAGTTTGTAATTTCAGTGCTTTTGAGGAAAGGCACGGCCTCCTGTGTGTTGGTGACGTTCAGCCACATCTGCTGAAATGATAGAATTGGTTTTATAGTGGACAGACACTGAGTGACCGGACCTGCACCTGGAGGAGGCTGGGATGGAGTTCCTCAGGGCTTTATCAGAACTACTGAGTGGAAGGAGTTGCTCAGTGTGATTCACTTGCTGTGCAATATTTGCTTGACTAATAGTTTGAGTCTGAGGTGGAGGCAGCGGCTGTGCAGGTTCCTGTGTGAGATGGAGACGCTAGTGCACATTAGCAGCATTTGAAACTCGAATGGAGACAAAGTGAGCTGGCTGCTGCTGCACAGCTGAAGGTGAACACGGCTTAGAATGGTGTGTGTGTGTGTGTGTGTGTGTGTGTGTGTGTGTGTGTGTGTGTGTGTGTGTGTGTGTGTGTGTNTGTGTGTGTGTGTGTGTGTGTGTGTGTGTGTGTGTGTGTGTGTGTGTGTGTGTGTGTGTGTGTGTGTGTGTGTGTGTGTGTGTGTGTGTGTGTGTGCTCAGCATCACCTGTCAGGTGCAGTCGTCTCTGTAGTTTATTACAGTTTGTGTCTCTGAGTTACTGCAGCATGTTCAACGTCTAAAAGTTTTTTTCCCATGTGACTTGAATGCAGCACAAGTATAAACATTCTTTCCTCGGCGTCTGAAGTAAACAGATGATTCAGCAGCGCTGCTGTTGATGCAGAGATGTCATGGAGGCGGCTCAGGCTAATGTACAGTGTTGATAAACGTGTCGAGGGTTTCACTTCTTCCTTCAAGACACTCGCTGGAAACGACAGACTGTCAGTGTCCCTCCTGCTGGAATCCATCTGAAGCTGCTCCCATGTCCCCAGTGGTCCCATTACAGCGTGTCTGGGGGGGGCGTGTATAAGTGAAACGGCCTCATTGTTGACCTTTGAGCGTTCAGACGTTGGTCCGGTTCCACATCAGGTCAACTCCCAAATGTTTGCTCTGCTCTGTTTGACTGTGACGCTCGACTCAGGGTTAATGAGCAACTCAGGTGAAAGGTAACACACCAGAACCAGGGCCTTTTATCACGTATTATTATTTCCATGGAAATATATCTGAGAGCTTCAGATGCTACAAAAAATGCAGATACCTTTATTGTGGTAACGTTACCTTGTTGTGGTTTTATTTTGAAAGTCCTGCAGTCGTGCTGTTTCTGAGTCTGTTCAGGCTTCAGTTTTCCTTTCACTTTTTCAGAGAAGTCGACTCACGTTTGATCTGGAGTCATCGATTCTGGAGAATTCTCTCTTCCTCTGTTGATGTGTTAGATGAATAATTCCAGGACCACGTGAGCCAAGACTGAGACATTCTCCAGTATCTCTGAGGGAGTAATTCCTGCTCTTGATGAAAAACAAGCACCAACCCCAGGGGACGGACTTTGATGCCTCTGATTCAACTGAGGAGTAAAAATGTGGCTCCAGTGGACGTGACTGTGGGTGGGGCTCTTTCAGGACCCGAGGTGATGGGGGTGCAACAGGTGCAGGGGAACGCCAGCCTTCTTCAGGACGCATTGCCAGCGATCACAGGAGGTCTTTAGAATCATGTTTGTTTGACGTTAAAACCACACTGTGGAACTATTGAATTAAGGGTCAGATATATAGAAGTAAGAGATCCACGTGTTTATTTCTAACCCAACTTCAGCGTGGTCAGCTGACCTTCTGCCTCTCCAACAGGTGCCATCCCACCAGGTGAAGATGAAGGAGGTCGGCAAGGGGCCCTGAAGAGGTTCAGCGCCATGTGGTCGTCCTTCCGCCGAGGCAGGAAAGACAGTGAGTGTTCTAAACCAACAGGAAATACTGGTTCGGCTCTGAGGGTTTATGACTGGGAGGTGCACCTCCCCAGGTCAGTGGAAGAACATCTCAGTGCACGTGGATCTGCGCACGGTGACGCTTGTGTTGTGTTGTCACGTGCAGTATTCATTAGAATAGAATAGAATTCATATATCATCGTGTTCTCATTATTATTATTTCACTTTATACTGGATTTGCTTTAGCCTCATATTTCTCACTCTAAATCCTCAGGCAGCGTTCTTGAGATACGCTGCGTTAGAGAGAGTGAGATGCATGAACTGAAAGTAGAGTCTTAGTTTCAGTTTCTGGCTGACAGCTGGTGCGACCGCTTCCATTTTCACTTCATGACAAACAGAGCTGACCTCAGATCAGACCCGGGCGCTGACCTCCCTCTGCTCTGTGAAGGATCCAAAGACCTGGAGGCCGCGGAGCCGCTGGACCCGGCCGTGGAGCCCGGCCCGGCCCGGCAGCAGCGCTACGTCAGCGGGCAGTACTTCTTCGAGTACCTGGTGGTGGTCAGCCTCAAGAAGAGCGCGGGCGGAGGCAACTACGAGCCTCAGATCACCTACCAGTTTCCCAAGGTCAGTGTGAGAGGAGCTGGGGAGGGTTGAGCGACGTCACTTGGTTCAAGTGTCATGACCATGAAGCAGCGTGTGTGTGTGTGTTTCAGAGGGATGGGATGGCCAGATCTCAGAAGGAGGAAGAGGAGAAGACTCTGAAGGCGATCACGCTGTTTTGTTTCCCAGAAGGCATCAGCTGGGCTCCTTTGACCGAGTACCACAGGTCTGTGTTTCAAGACGAGCTGCGTCCACTGGCGTGACTCTTTTTATTTCATCTACAAGCGTCTGGACAGCTTCACGCTCTGGAGCAGAGCCTCTCTCCTGTTGACTGAGGAATGTTCCTGCTGCAGCCATGAAGGGCCGCGGGTATTTTTAGGCTGATCTATGAGCAGTGATGTGGGCTGAGGCCTCTCTTCACCTTCACTGGTTCAACTGCTTTCCCTGAATCTTCATCTGCAGCCCCAGTGCACACACGCGTTCCTCTGACGGGGTCAGAGGTCGTCACAGATCTGCAGTCGGTTTCTTATGGGAGGCTCTTGAGCACTTTGACTCCCTGCCCAGTGAGGTCACATGACACTGGGCATGAAGAGTCACAGCTGGAGTGATAACACGTGAACAGTGCTGATGGGTCACATAGGAACATGAAGAGGAACGGAGGAACATGATCAGAGCTTCCTGGGTTTAAAGTCTTGATGGAAGCTTTGATAAAACGTAATCATGGACATATGAAGCTGTCCTGCGTTGGGTGTGACGGTGGTAACGCTGAGGCTGTGCTGCTCTGTCTGCAGCGAGACGTTCTCCTTTGTCCTGACTGAGATCGATGGCAGCAGGAGGAACGGATACTGCCGCCGGCTGCTGGTCAGTGTCTCCTCTCGCTGTGTCGCTGTGTCGCGGTTTTCACGCGTCGCTCACTGACCGCTCCGTGTTTTCTCTTGCCGTCCTGCAGCCTGGAGGGAAAGGCGCTCGCCCCCCGGAGGCGTACTGCATCATCAGCAGCCTGGCGTGTTTCGGCCTCTTTTCCAAGGTCAGCTCAGCTTTTTAACGTTTGAAATAGTTGCTGTTTTCTACGTGTTAACCTGGCTCACCCTCGCCCTGTGCAGATCTTTGACGAGGTGGAGAAGCGGCGGCAGATCTCCATGGCGATGATCTACCCATTCATGCAGAAGCTGCGGGAGGCCCCGTTCCCAGCTCCGGGAAACACGGTGCAGATTAAGAGCTTCATTCCTGAGTCGGGCACCGAGGTCAGAGCTAAACTCCTCCTCACAGAAAGTTCCACGATGCTCGTACCAGAGTGTTTGTTCTTGACTGACGCAGCGGACGATGCAGGTTCTCAGGAATCGACGGGTTACTTTAAAAAAAGCTTCCGCTCCTCAACAGCATCTGTCTCAGTGACCCAGCAGCGACCTTTGGCTCAGAGGTGATGATGTCATGTGAGGTCGTGGCAGGACGCCACTTCATCAGCCCCATTCATGCTCCTTCGCCCCACACACACACAAGCACCCACGACTGATTGAACTGTTTGAAGGTTTGGATCGTTCCAAATTCTTCTGATTGACAGGCCTGGGCAAATGACTTCATTTACAGTCTCACTTCAAAAATATCTGTTTTGGAAAGAAACTCACACACACACACACACACACCTGGTTGCAGGTCAGGCGTCTTCAGTGAGCGGTGAAAGTGTTTTTTTTTTTGGCCGGGACTTCGGCCGAGCTGAAATGAAGAAGTGTGACAACATTGAGTGACACAAGAGGAACAGGCTGAGCCAACGCACGGCCTGTCCTCCTGTCCACAGAGGACAGGCCGTCTCTGAGGCTGCTGTGGTGTTGATGGTTGTCCCGTTTGTCTTTGAAGGTTGTGGATACAAAACATATTGAGTCACATGAGGTCCTCGGGGTGGGTGTGGCGGTGTGGCGGCCATGTCTGAGCCTGCCCGCCATTACACAACCTGCAGCTCGCAGGAGACACCCAACACTTCTCCCATCAGGCCGCATTCCACGTCCAAGCACCTCTGTGCTGTCTGTCTCTGGCTGTCTCTGTCTGTCTCTGACCCCTGACCGCCTGGTCGCGTTTGTCCCGAGGGAGCCGGTCGCTTGTGGTCAAGCCACACGTCGCCTTGTTGGTTTTGCTGAATGAACAGAAACTGGTCAAATATTGTCCCACAGCCACACGTGACTGTGTTTGCTTTCTCTCTCTCTCTCGCTCATGCGGTCACACTCAGGATCAAACCACAGAGGACAAGATGGTCGTCCTGTGTTGAGGGTTAATTATCAGCAGGTCAGGCGTCTTACTGGCTGCCAGTGCACGTCAGGGCCAGTTTTGAGCCCGAGCATCATCAAGCATTTCATCTTTTTACTCAGAAACCCCCCCAGCTGAGGCTGGCCCCTCCCTCCTGTGGCCTGACTAACCTGCTCTGTGAAGGGGCCTTGGGCCTTTAGAATGTACCCCTCCTAGCCACGGCCTCTCATGCCCTGTTTGGTGGCCCGACAGTGGTGCACAGGCGCCCTCTAGTGGTGAGTGGAAGAATCGTCATAATATTATGACGAAGTGGGCGGTTCAATAATCCCAGATCAGGCTGGGTGGGGCTAGTGCACGTGTGCTGACGCTGAGCCGCCACTTCACAACTAGTTACTTTGACAGCTGTCACTCTCCATCAGATCATCAGCCTGACGCGTCCGCTCGACTCCTGGCTGGAACACGTCAACTTTGCCGTGCTGTTCGACTGCCTGACGGAGGTGGAGGTGCTGCTGGTGTTCGCCGCCGCCGTCCTGGAGAGGCGGATCATCTTCATTGCGGATGAACTGGGGTATTGTTTATTTACCTGGTTACGTCTCACCTGATGCAGTCAACAACCCGCTGGTTGAAGTGTTTGGATGATTACAGACCAGCGCTGTCTCTCTGTGCAGCACGCTGTCCCAGGTCATCCATGCGGTGGCCGCCCTCCTCTACCCCTTCACCTGGCAGCACACCCTCATCTCCATCGTGCCAGAGATCCTGATAGACGTGGTGATGGCCCCCACGCCGTACCTGCTGGGGGTGCAGAGGCGGCTGCTGGACCTGGCCATCGACCAGAGCGACGTGAGTGGCCGCCGCTTCAGTTAGAGACAGGACAGACGTTAGCGGTGAATTCACCCTGTCCCCGCCCTCTTCTGTGATTCAGCTGATGGTCGACCTGTCTGAAGACAAAAAGAAGACCTTCATTTACTTGGTGAGTGTTGAGGTTAATGTACTGCTTTTTACCTCAAAGCAACGTAAAACACTGTCATTCTACAGTGCTCTATCATGTGACGTATTAGTTACTTCAGGCCAGGAATAATTTAAAATCTAAACTATACAATGACCACAGATGAAACCTGACCATCTCATCTCGCACAGGTTTGGTGCCTAGAAATGCTCTCATGCAGGAATAAGTACATTTGTAGTTTCACCATGGAAATGTACAGTGTTTTTTGTTTTTTAGGCTATTGAACGTAAACAATAAGGAAACATCATGTCTTGAAAATCTGAATCTTGAAGTATCGCATTGTAAAATCCTCCTCTTCCTCCAGACGGGCGACGAAGCCTCTATTCTGCCCCCAAAGCTGCAGACGGAAATACTGGAGGCACTGCGATCCAGACAGGAAGCATCGAGTGAGTCGAGACACGGTCTGACAGTCACAGACGAAAGGGAGCACAAACTCTGCTCCATCATCACAAATGTCTGTGTCCTTGCTCTCAGCGACGGAGGAGCTGAACCGAGTGGTGTCCGAAGCCTTCCTGCACTTCTTTGTGAAAATCGTCGGCCATTACGGCTCCTACGTGAAATACGGTCAGGGGGCGCGGGGCGTGTTTGAGAAGAGGAGCTTCTACAAGTCCATCGAGTCCAAGACCACCCGACACTTCGTCAAGAGGTTCATCCAGACTCAGATGTTTGACCTGTTTATCCAGGAGGTGGAGCAGCAGCAGCCTGGGCCGCAGCAAGGTGAACGTGACACGATGACGTGTGTATTCACTCTGCAGTATCATCCACACGTATTCCTGCCATGCAGCTGCATGTTAGCAAAGTTCATTTATGTCATAATAGTTCATTAAAATAGCTTTTATCATCCATGTGTTTCCTTTTAACTTTCATTACCTCAGTGACTGCTTCTTGTAACACAACATGTTGTTAAACACCTTTTGACTAACTGGTGCTTTTGTCCTCTGTCCTTTAGGAGTATTCCACAAAAAGATCGTAGAATACCAGGAGAAGAAGAAAAGGGACAAGACAGGGAAACACTAACGCTCAGCGGGGCTTTGGATGTACATAGGAGCAGTTTTAAATGTGTGTGTATTACTGTATGGCGACTGTATGGTGCTGCTACTCTGTGAAACACTGGCACAATGAGAGCGCTGAGTTCCAGATGTTGATTCTCGGCCTGTGGCCTGTGAGCGGGCCGATCATTTCAAATCAAGCTTTTTCGGTTTTTATGTCCACATGCCTTCTCTGGCTGTGCTCGTGAAGACCCCAGTGGGGTCGTCATGTGCCTGTTGGTTATTCTCTTTCCATGAACCAAAATGCAAGAAATTAGAGCGAAAACAAAACTCCATCTTGAAGCCATCTTCAGGGCATTCTGGTGTTTGACATGTTCAAATGATTTAAATAAAATATTTTTACAGTGGCTTGGACTGGCTCTGATTTTGAACTCTGTCCAGACACTGCTGTGATCGCTGACGGTCCGTCTGGGCTCTTCCACTCCCCGACACATTCATTCTGTTCATCTCTGTTATTGAATTAACTTGACTTCCTCAGCTCCAAACCTTTGACTGGAGTAGGATAGTAATATTTTACAGGATATTATGGGATTATGTCTGACTACACGTCAATTCAACAATTGACACAGCTGTTCCTTTATGAATTGTGATACGTACGTGGTTACTGAATAAGGAATGTCCTCCTTTAACATCCTCAGGATCCGCGTGGAGGGTAAAATACGAAGTTATTGTGCTCTATTGTCCCAGCACAGCTCCAGTCCAGAAGGTGGCGGTGTTGCTGAACCACGACACTGACGCTCGGAAGAGGCGAAGAAGAAGAGCTCTCAAAGCCATTGGTTGGTTTGAAAGGGCGGGCAGGTGACGTCACAATTTGATCTCCGAACTGGTCCAAGTGTCCGGCAGCTAGCGTTAGCCACCGGCTCGTAACGGGAGGGACGGTGTCTCCTGACTGGGACCGAGCGGCTTCTTTCGGCCCAGTCCTCGGCTGTTAACCCGGGTTAAACCCGGTGAACTAGGCTCGCATCTGCTCCAGAGCTTCGCGGTGAATAATGGCGGAAAGCGACTGTGGCTCCGCCGAACGATACGAGTTCGATGCCCCGTCCCACGTCGTCGACCTGAAGGAGCTGGAGAACAACGACGGAGATGACCAGTGGTTCGGTGAGTGTGCGTGTGAGTGTGCGTGTCGAAGACCCCCCCGGGTGTTGTCCTGAGGAGCAGCCCTGGTTCTCCTGTTGTTCCCAATGATCTCAGTCCCTTTGGTTTCTGTGGACCAGAACAACAGGGCGGGGGGGCAGATGGTCGCCTGACCACACCTTCAAGACCTGACTGGCCCTTCACGAGAAGCAACGCACCCAACCTGCCCAAAGCCATCGTGATTCCTCAGGTCAAGACAGATGTGGACGCTGGTGAGTTCAGAAGACGCTCGGTCCCCTTCAGTAGTTCAGTGACGCGTCCTCATGCCTTGCTCAATGTGAACCCATGACTGATGGATGTTCCAGGCCCCAGCACATCCGCATCTCCTCCTGCAAACATCGTCACATCCTGGGGACCTGGAGCTGTGACTCAGGCCCATGGCCGACCGAAGAGAGCAGCAGCGCAGCAACCTCCTGTCCAGCCAAGCAGGTGCACGTCTTCTGATGGCTACTCGTGCACGACAGTGCCACGTGCAGCGTGACCCTGTTGCTTTGGTTCATCAGGTGTTGGAGCTTCAGAGGAAGTGGTCAGCAACTCTCTGCTTGTGGTGGAACTGGAGGTTTACTCTGTTTTCCTCCTTTTAGGATTTCCAAACGTAAAGAGGCATCGACGGGTTCAGCTCAAAGCCAGTCGGCTGCACCACCGTCAAAGAAATCCAAAGCGTGAGTGTGGTCCCAGCACGTTCTCGTTGCCTCCACGTCAGCCGCAGAACATTTCTAGACGCTTGTGATCTGGGCTCTGCCGCCTCGTGTCCTCTGCTCACTGTCCTTCACTCTAGTTTTCTGCTGCTCTTTCAGGAGTCCTGTTGGCAGACGAGCTCGGACGTCCAGCAGTGTCCTCCGGCGAAGTGGACAGACGAATCCCAGGACTAGTCTCCGCCGAGGAGTCCAGGCGAATCCCAGGACGGCTCCTCGGACTGGGACGTCTTCTAAAGCTGGGAACACAGAGTGAGACTGTCTCTGCGTGACATCACAGGTCATTGGTCCAAACCTGAGAGGCTGTGAGTGCAACGACGTGTTTGTTCCAACAGGCCGTGCAGCTCTGAAGAACAGGAGCTGGAGCGCATCAGGATCCTCCAGAAGGAAGTGGCTCTTCATCGCAAGAAGAACGAGGCCAGCTACAGAGCTGCTCTGGCTGGCAGTGAGTGTGTGTGTGTGTGTGTGTGTGTGTGTGTGCGCTCAACCAGCAGCTGTTTGTTGGGGCTGCTTGACAATATCCCGGTTCTTTCCTCCTTGTTTCAGACCCACCACCCAAGAAGACGGCCCTGTCCACGACGGTGCCCAAAGAATTCAACTTCAACACAGACGGCCGCATCAAGGCCTCCACCTCGTCCAGTACAGCCCACGGAGAAGTGGACTTCATCAGCCAGCTGCGCAAACCTTCCTCCCCAGTGAGTCGTTGCTTCTCATTCCAGTCGGAACCACTTCCTCTGTACAGAGCACCTGAGCAGTGCTATCGTGTCAATGCAGTAATACTCGGCCATGTTTTCAAGGCAAAGGCCACGAAAGGTGCCACTGTCCCGAAACCCTTCAATCTGTCCAAGGGGAAGAGGAAGGTGGAGGCCTCAGGGGCCTACGTGCCCATGGCTCAGCAGATTGACCAGTTCCAGAAACGAACCCCTGACCGCTACCATCTGCGCAGCCGCCAGAGTCAAGAGAGGGGGCCACACCCAGTGAAGGGTGACCCCCTGAAGCTCACCCAACCTCTGACCCCACACCTGATGACCCGCCAGAGAGGCCGGCCCCCCACCGTGAAGAGCAGTGCCGAGCTGGAGGCCGAAGAGGTGGACAAGCTTCACAAGTAAGAGCTGCTTCTGTCCCCTTTCTGCTGGAGCCTTCAGTGTCAGACGTGCGCTGACCTCCAGAGACTTCCTGCGTTCCAGGTTTAAATTCAAGGCTCTGGAGCTGAACAGGAAGCTCCTGGAAGGCGCAGAGCACCTGAAGAAGCCAGCAGTGAAGGAGCCCACAGTGCCTGAAGGCTTCCAGCTGCAGATTGAGAAGAGGCTCCAGGACAGACAGGTTCCCAAGAGCTGTGAGGAGGAGGAGGAGAAGCCACACCCCTTTAAATCCCAGCCCCTGCCCAAAAAGATCCTGGACGGAGTCGTGGTGAGTTCCCAGCCTGGAGCCTTTCATGTTCTTCACATGATGCCTGCAGTCACGTGGTCCTGCTCCTGTCACCAGGGAGTGCCCGAGAAGAAAGTTGTGCATCCAACTGTTCCAGAGTCTCCAGCCTTTGCTCTCAAGAACAGGGTCCGTGTGGATCGCAAGGTCGAGGAAGTAAGGACACGTTGGTTTGATCTGCTGCGTCTTCACACGTCCACTCTGGTTCAGGTGTCCAGCCCATGAGGGTTTGCTCTCAGCGGGTTTCACGTGATGACGTGAGCTCAACCTGCTCTTGTGTCTCGTAGGTCAAACAGCTGTCGCCGATCAAGCCCCCCCCAGTGCCTCACTTTGGCCTCCCCTTCCAGCCACGGCTCCCAGACAAACACCAAGTGGAGCTCTGTCCGTTCTCCTTTGACGAGAGGGAGCGGGAGAGGAGGGCCCTGAGAGAGAAGAAGCTGGAGGAGAAGAGGAACGAAGAGGTGAGTCTCACGTCCTCGGCCTCCGTGTGTCCACGCTGGACGTCTGAGAGCAGCTGTTCCCTCACTGTCCTCTGAACGCTGCAGGTCCCTCAGTTCAAGGCCCAGCCGCTGCCACACTTTGACTCCGTGCTCCTCCCTGAGAAGAAGAAGCTGGAGCCCACGAAGCCGGAGCCCTTCAGGCTGCTCCTGGACGAGCGCGGCTCTGTGAAGAACAGTCGCTGGGAGCACATGGTGCGACGGGCTCTGCCTCTGAACGCTCACGGGCACGTTTCGCTCTGCAGCCATATTCACGCGTGACCTCTGACCTTCAGGTGAAAGCAGAGCAGAAGCGGCAGGAGGAAGCGGCGGTGTTCAAAGCCAGGCCCAACACCGTCACTCACAAAGAACCTTTCCAGCCCAAAAAGGCGGAGCGAGCCGCAGCAGGTAGGATCGGTGGAAACGCCAACTCAGGTGCGAGTGTGGCCGCTCTGAGCCTCACCTGACCACGTCTGTCGCTGCTCCACAGCCGTGGAGAACTTTGAGCTGTCGACGGAGCGACGCGCCCGAGAGCGTCAGGAGTACGAGCGACTGGTCAGCGAGAAGGAGGCTCTCAGGGACCTGATGGAGGAGGAGCAGAGACGGGAGGAGGAGCTGCGACACAAAGAGGAGATAGCCAGGCTGCGGCAGGAGCAGGTCACTTCCAGACGGAGGATGGGGCGGGGTTTGATTCTGTTATCAGCGGCATCATGAAACATCTGATCTCTGACTCTGATGCTCCTCCTCTGTCTCCTGCAGGTCCACAAGGCTCAGCCCGTCAGACACTACAAACCCGTGGAAGTGAAGAAGAGTGAGGTTCCTCTCACGGTCCCTCACACGCCAAAGTTCTCCGATCGCTTCCGCCTGTGAGCGAACCTCATTGTCTCTTGTTTTAAAATGTTGAAGCTTTTTTATTTTAAATTTTTAAATCTTTTTTTAATCTTTTTCTGTTGAGCTTTACATCTGAACTACATGCTGTAAATGATCTACTGGCTGCATTAACGCTGATTAAAAGACAGCACATGCCATGTTCATGAACCTGTGTGTGTGTGGGGGGGGGGCTCATCACTGACCGGAGTGGCCACAGTTTATTCTTTATTTCTTTAAAAGATTAAATTGTTGGCTCTTCCAGTTCAGTGACTCACAGCGTTTCCATTCGTGTGTTTCAGTCAGTCAAATATCAGTGGCCCATATTTTGGGCTTTTGTCATAATTCATCTTTCTGCAGTATCGGCACGACTTTTCAGAGTCATTTTTGTTTTGTAACGTCATGTCTGGACCCGATGGGACTCGAGTGTTTTATTGCCATTGACTGTAATAAAACCCTTGAGTGCTGAGGAGGGGACAGAATTTGGACTATTATCAATAATAATAATAATAATAATAGTCCAAATTCACACGAGTGTTGTTATCCTCAGAAGCGTTATGTTCCCGCAGGACACGGCGTCCATCTGTCCTTATGAAGCCTCAGATACTGAGTAGATGATGTCACTGTAACTTATCAGCTTCAGTCCCAGTGTGAAGCGCTCACACACACATGACCCGTGCACTTTTAACGTCAGAGCTGAAATAGTCCAACCCAGTTATGGACAAGTGGCCGAAGATGAATGAATGATATTATTCTTGTTCATTTCCCAGACCCTTTTATCTGATCATTTACCTCAGAGATCTCAGGGGCAGTCGTTGGGGTTCACCATGGTGGACACTTGAGTGTGTCGGTGGGAGGTCAGGAGGTCAGACTTGGTCTCAGCCACAGGTTGGGAATGAGTTCATGTGTGTGGGAAACTGTGATGCAGCAGTTTGAATGGGGTCAGATCCAAACACACAGAACGTATCAGTCCTCAGACGGACCCCCCCCCCCGGGTGTCAGAGGTGATAATGGAGCCGGGACGTCACACAGAGACACACAGTCTGGACGTGGCAGGGAAGTGGGTCAGAGACAAGGAGTAATCTCAAAGTCCTCGTGGCCCCAGGTATCTGCACCGTGCTTGTCGCAGATAAACAGGTTGCATAACACACGCTGCAGTTGAGACATCGCGGCTATCGCAGCGCTGCCGCCCTCTTCATCGTATTCTGTTGTTGTTCTGTTGTCTCAGAACCTTTATTGATAACAGCACATCAACACAACGTAACCCACTAAGACACTGTGTAGCAAAGGCCCAAACAAACGAGCTTCAGTTCTCACAGGGAACGTTTTGGATCAGTGACGTAAAAATCAAACAGACAGGAAGCACCTCCATTGCAGCTTTGATCTGCTGAAATACTTCAGTACTTCAGTACTTTGCACCTCCTCGTCCCATATTTTTGTCATCATCAGTGATGATTCTTGTTTGGTCAGATGGGGTCAAAGGTCATAGCCTCTTTACCTCAGAGGAGCATTGAGGAGCCACGGATATAATAATAAGATACAGTAGCCTTTGACCACGTGGGAAGGTCAGGGGTCACTGGCTTTGGCAGCAGCTGATGCAAATATGCGTCCTGACACTAGAGGTCAGCGTGAGCTGCCCCTGCCCTGTTTGCATCCTCCAGATGAAACGTGACCCCAAGCGACCCCCGACCCCGAGTCGCTACGCTTCCAAAGGGTCTAACCTGAATGAACGCTACAGTTTCCGTCCACATAACCAGCTGCAGTCCCTGTACTAATACTGCTGGTACTACGCCATACAGGCCGATGATGTCATCAGCGTTGCTTCTGCAGCTTGTGACACATGAGACCGCCCACGCTGTTGTCTACATTTCACAGCTCCTCCTTCACGCCACCTTTCGGTCTCTGCCGCGTCACGAGGTTCTAGCTTGTGTGGCGATGGCGGCTCTGTTGTTTGTGCCTCGCCGTGTTCCTGGTCCCGGCTGAGCGCTGGCGTGTTGTGTGTTTGCAGCTGCGGCGCTGCAGATGTGACCCCGCTGATAGGAGCGCAGCACAGGGAGCGTCCAGACCCCTCGGCGGCCTTGACAGGAGCACAGGTGGTCGCGGTCTGCGGCGTCTGTTTGTGCCACGCTGTGGAACAGCGAGGCCGTTATTTCTAACATGTAACTCGCCCCTTGGTCACACGGCGGGAGATGCACCCACCCCTTCCTGCCTGAGCCCGAGCGGCGGGAACCGAGCTCACGGTGGATCGGCTGCTCCGGAGCCAAATGCTGTTTGCAAAATGTTGCCAGGCGAACGCTTGCTCCTCTGGTTTGACAACAACAGCGTGGCCGTGAGAAGGAGACGGGAGCGCAGCCCTGCACGGGAGGGACGGAGAGCGAGTCATGTGACGCAAACAGCCACAAGGAGAGAGCTGTTCTCTCCGGCCTTATCAGGAGGCCGACAGCTGTTCAGGAGGTCACAAACACCTTCAGAGGGTTGGAGATGAGACGAGTCAGCTCGTTCCATCTGATGCTGTGATCAAACACATCGAACACTTCGAATCAACATACGACGCGTTTTTATGTTCATTTCTTTTATTACAGTCTCAGTGGAATAAATAATGCACAAAGGTATTTTACATAAAAAGTTCAAGAAGCGTTTAATAAATTACAACATTTGGCCCCTTTCATGACGTCACTCCATCAAAGTACTATGTACAAGTACCACGAGTACTCCAGACAATCCTACATTTCTGTACATGAAACTGATATCATCTGCAGTGGCAAAACAACAACAACTGCATGACTGTTACCCCTGGGTGAAGAATTTAAACGAAAACTTGCCATGAGTCAGAGCCACGCTGGGTTCGAATCCCCATTACGACCGAGTCATGAGACTGTCTGGTCACGTGACGCGCTGACATCATCACTCGTCGTATACGCGCGTCCGTACGACCCAAGTGGAGTTTGTGGTATCAAAGTGCAAAGCAGGACATTCAGGCTGTGTCAGATCGTATCATAAAGGCTGTGACATGTACTGATTGAAACTGGCTGGATCAGTCTCCCCCTCACTCCCATGCAGGTCAGAGGTCAGGAGCTGACCCTCACGGCACCCGCATGTGCTGGTTTACTCCTCCTCTTTGACGAGGAGTCTTTCTGCCTCCTCTGGGCCGGCCTCCTCCTGTACGACTCCCTCTTCGCGCTGCCGGGGCCTCCCAGGTGCTCGAGGAGCTTCTTGTGGAACACAGCTCGGAACTGGCGTGCCTGCAAGACAAGGGCAGGGCAGAGCTGAGCCGCTTCAAGGCCGCGGAGCTCGGAGGGGGCGGGGCTATCAGGGCTGTCAGTGCAGTTACGGAGTATTTCTGGGTTTTGTCTGCGCTGCTGAAGAAGATGTGTGTGTGAAGCTGGAGCGTGCACTCTGTGGGTGGCCCCCCCACCCGCTCTGCGTTGGCCCTAGGTCAGTTGTTCCAGGGACCGGTCTTCAGCCGTGTGACTCTGGGTCAGTGCGTTCTTACCACGTGTTGCTGCGGCGTGGTCGGCGCTGGCGTGGTCGTGGCTGGCCCCACCGTGGTCGTCTCCTTGCTCTTCGGTTTGGCGCAGTACTTCTCCAGAAGCTGGAGGTCGCAGCCGCCCGTACGACAGCACTGGTCCACGATCCCCTTCCCTCTGGGCCGGGCCCCGTACCCAGACCACGATCCTTTACCTGCGGGGGGGGTCAGTGTAATGAAAGGGTCTATCCTCTGCAGGGCATGACCAGGTCAACATCTGCGAGCCTTTAAAGCGTGGCAGCAGCGCAGCACCATCAGACCTGCCTCAGATAACGAGTGTTTTAACAACAAAGCTATCGCACGCCGAGGCACCGCGTCCTGGTGAGCACGCCGCCGCTTTCGGGGGACGGCCACCGCTCTGATAGCAGATGGGGAGGGTGGCCTTGGTCGGTGGGGGGGAGGAATCAGGTGAAAGGGCCGCTCTGCTGCTGCGACCACGCCCTCACACTGACGCCCTGCGGAAGCGCACGCCACACGGAGCACGGAGCACGGCGCAGGCGGTCAGAGCCGGCCCCTGCTGAGGACACATGTGTGATGCGTTGCCTGACCCTCCTCAGTGCTGATGATAGCACATCTGTCTGCGTGCAGAGATTTGTTATTAGAAAGCTGTTCTGGACGTTCGTGCTTTCAAAGATCTTAAATGATGAGGGAACGTAGAACCTAAATAAATAAATATTAAATAATCCGACCGTCTGACGTGTTTCTGATCGACGTCAGGCTTCAGCTGATAAATCATCACACCCTAAACACGCTGACATTAGAATCACAGGACGTGAGTGTTTGTTTTGTTTCGTATCGTATCCTGGCTTTGGGTTCGATAACAGATTACATGACATGACCAGAGCCACAGTGAATTTATATAATACACCCAGATTATTTCTCCAAAGTGTTCAAAACACAGCTGACCTTTCCGAGCCAAACACAGCGAGACAAAGGCCGCTGTATCGGCTCCGTATCGGCTCCGTATCGGCTCCGCAGCCTCTTTGGGCGACACTAGATAGACAGAGGATAAGCCGGTGATAGCCTTACCTAAATATATCCCCCGATCGCCGCACACAAACAAGAGGTCGCTGAGCAGGTCGGAGCCACAGCGGAGCCTGGCGGCCTCTGATCCGAGGGGCCATCCGGCCAGGCACAGGGCCTGCACGCACAGCACCTGCGGGCGAGAGGAGAGGCGTCGTTAGCAAACACCGCCCACGGGCCCTAACGTCCCTGGCTGGAATCAGCTGACGCTATCAGCCCCTCGTATCCACTGTGTACAACACGAGGTAAACAAAGCCCTCTATAAACACACTGTTTCATTTCTTATCAAAGAGAAGAGATGGACATATTGCCTCCCCAACTACTCTCTCTCCTCAGATTTCTGTTAAGTTGAGCCCATGGACCAGTCTCAGCTGTCCCACCTTCTCACCAGCAGATGGACTGACCTCTGGTCAGTGTGTTGATCAACCCATCAGCTGAACATCTGGAACGCTCCTCAATCCAACATCAGCTTGTTGTATAAACTCTTTTATTCTGAGACGTCAGACTGACACACACACGCTGACGTCTCCGTCACAGCAGCATCGTTCAGCGAGTCGTTTCAAAGTAAAAGCCCTGCCTAGAGATAACGCTTTCATTTTGAAAAAGCTGTGAACTTGAGTCCGGAGGTTTTGTCTGTTACACAATCAACCTCTGAAAGGCCTGAAATTCAATAAATCATCTTATACAAAAACAAAAGAATCAGTCCGATCAAAACAGCTCATAAAAAGCTCTGACACTATAGGAAGTGACAGTATGTAACCCTGAAGACCAGAACCCTGGTCCAGACTGGTCCAGACTGGTCTCAGCCCATTCATCACAGTCTCCATGGTTAAATCCATCAGAACCTCAAGCAGAAAGTCTTACTGTGAGCGGTGCAGGTCTGGCAGAGGAGCGGCGTGTGGAGCGCATCCTGTCTGTGGCGACGCCCCTCCGCCGACCTGCAGGCTTATACTCACCCAGCAGGAGGGGAGGGCCGCAGCTCCGGGGCCTCCTCCCCCTCGGCCGTATCTAATCCACAACTCTCCTCCGAGAGGAGCTGACGTGCCCGCGGCTCCCTCATCGTCTGCTGGTCAGACTGGGAGCGATGGACCACACACAGCCACGGTGCTGCGGCCTCCAGAAGTAACGGCCCTGACAGCACAACACACAGCCTGAGACAAAATAAAAGCAGCAGGCCTTTGATAACACGTCAGTTGCTCAGATGTTTGATCCAGGGTTCATGCAGGTACCCCAGTGACCTGGTGTTGACTGCATGTGAACGCTGTGTGTGTGTGTGTGTGAGTGTGTGTGAGTCTGCAGGTGTCACTGAGCAGCACGGGAAACAAAAAAAACTGAACAGAACGAAAGGTCTTTCATTTGGACTCGTTTCCCAAACCACTGACAGACAAAAGAGGATTTTAAAAAAGGGTTGGGTTTTGTCTAATTACTGCACTCAGGATGACCATGAATGATGATTGGGGCTCCGCCCCTCTGCTCAGTCGGTGGGATGATTCCTCACAATCAGAATCTGCTTTGTTGCCGTCTGCCCACAGAAATAGACCAAAAAACAAAGCAGAACAATGTTTCCCAAGCAGTGAATTACCAGGTAGAGTCAGGACTATAGATATCTGCAGCTTTATATATTTAAATGAACATAAATCCCAACAACTGTGACAGTGAAAAACTATGGGAAAGATACAACATGTTCACAGAGTGTGTGTGTGTGTGTGGGGGGGGGGGGGGGGGGGGGGGGGGGGGGGGGGGGGGGGGGTAGTTCATACATAGTTGTATGTACTGAAATCCTCTGAGGTGCAGACTCAGGGTCAGAGGTCATCAGGGGTTAGATGCTGAGCAGCTGATTACTGGATCTTTTTACAGCTCTTTTACATTAGATCATGTTTTATTTACTGTTTTTTCCCTTGTCCCTGGACTATAGAATATTCACTTTTATTTCAATTTATAACTTATTGTCTTTTGGATTATTACGTTATTAAGGACAGAGCACCTTATTTTGCACCACTAGCTTTTTTCATCCCATGGCGTGTGTGTGTGTGTGTGTGATGAAGCGCTATAACCACAGACTGCAGCTACTGAATAAATCAGATCGTGAGCAGGGGTTAGGGTTAGGGTTAGGGTTAGGGTTAGGTCACCTCTCTGTGGGGATGAGTTTATCATCAGACAGAAATGAGCACAAAACATTTCTCAGTGTGTTTGGCTCTCCCTGCAAGTGACGTCACAGTAACCCGATACACACGGTGTGTCTGGCCTCAGGGGAGCTGTGCGCTGTCAGACAGGCCGCTGCTGCCCCCTGGTGGCGGGCCATGCACTGACACCCAAGCTTCAGGACGACTTCAGGGAAATTCCTATTTGGCAGAAACTGAATGTATTAAAAAATGCCAGTGATGTTTAATGTTAGTTATAAAAAAAGCCTAGAATGGACCGGGCTCTCCAGACCTCAGCCTCCACTGGGATGTAGGTGGGGTGTGTTCAGGGAATCCATGCTGTTGTCATCTCTCAGCTGGTACATCGCTGGAAGTCCAGAGCCCAGCAGGTAAGAACCTGTATGTCTGGTTCTATCTAATCTAACAACCAAATCCACCGCTGTGGCCGTAAGGACTAAACAAAGGGACACGTCATCTGCACGTGTGATTGTCCCTCGGCTTACTGTTGTCTCTTTATTACACGCCACCTGTTGGATATGTGTGAACATGCCTTCTGTGAATAAATGACGTCTTTGTGTCATCACAATTATAACAGAGCACCTTTCTAAACAAGCCGTGAACCACAACACTGCTCTCAGAGTAAAAACGGACGTGAAGGAAGTGCATCTGTTCATCCTGTGAATTTATTTGCATCAGTGGCTTCACACAAATCTCAGTTGTTGTGAACCTGACATGACACTTTCCATTCTTATTCTGGCATGGCCAGGCTCCGCCTCTCTATCTGTCAGTCAAAGCATGGCACACGATACCAAAGGCACTTGGCAGAGGAGCTGCCTGCGCGCTCACTTGCTCCTTGGACATTTGACTTCACAACACATGTTAACACATATTAGGCAAAAAACAAACAAACAAATTCAGGTATTTAAGAGCTTCTAACCCTCTCTGAACAAATAGTATTCTAAAAGTGTTTTAGCCACACGTTAGTGTGTTTGTTAGAACGTCCGTGACAGACTTTTAGACTCAGAGGCTCTTTGAGTGTTTGGCTCCGCCTGTCTGTCTTCACACAGTCCATCTGTGTCTGTGGACAAACTGTCCCCGGCTGGACACTCGTGAGACTTAGATTTGTGATTGGTTCTGACAGTCAGACAGCTGTTCCCAGATGTGAGCACAGCTTTTCTAGCAGCTTTTGTCCGCGTTCCTTTTCTACCGATCTGCTCTGTCCTGCACGCCCACTTCTCCGCCTCCTCTGGACGCGCCGCCGATTTCAGCGCAGGCTCCAGAGCTCCGGGGACGCAGCACGGACACATGGTGCGTTTCCTGGCTCGTCCTATTCGGCTGGTGTTCACAGTCTGCTCTTCATTGGCACAGAGGAAGTCCTCGTCTATTGGCTCCACGTAGCCAATCAGCGTTGTGTTTTCACCGCTCCCACCCAGCGCAGAGACACCGGCACACGGAGGAGGCGTGATACGTGCGTGAGCATGAACACCCGCCGGCCGATCCTGCTCAGGTAACACCGCCACTGTCCTCACGTCACTGTTCTGGTCTTCACAGGACGTGTAGGAGGGCTCCTGCTGGTCATCTGCTGACATTCTAAACTCACTACCCCGAGCCTCTGCACGTCCAGCTGAGGCCGCGTCCACCCTGCGCAGGCAAATCTTCACATCAGCTGTGATCCCGAACGTCTGGCTCAGTTGGCGGTCGGATATCCCACAGGGCGGGGGGGCCTGCAGGTAGAAGAAAGAACATTTAATACAGGCAAAACTCACAAATGCAGTAACAGGACACTTCCTGGAGGAGGAGTTTAAAACACATAGAAGATCAGCTCCCATGCTCACCTGTTGGGTGGAGGCCACGTTTAGGTCCTCCTCATCATCATCATCATCATCATCATTCACATATGTCCCAGCAGAGGCACAAACACGAGTGGCGCCTTCATCCCTCGCGTCAGCATCAGCTCTACGGCCGGAGCTCTGCTCCCGAGTGAAACTGTCCGAGCTGCTCAGCGTGTCTCTGTCTGTTTCCAGTGCTGTGTGTGTTTTCACTGTCCAATCACCAGTCGACTCCGCCTCTGATTTGGGCGGCATGTATGACACGAATATCACGTTGTCGTCATCCCGGTGAGCGGCTGCTGACTCTTTAGTCGACGCCGCTCGTTGTGAGTTATTGTGAGTGTCGTCATCGCAGAGATCGATCACCTCGTCGGGCTCATCTGAAATAATAATGCTGACGCCCGGCCGCGTTCGAGCCACAGGCGGCTCCCCGGCGAGATGGAACGAAGCTTCTGTGGGCGAGTTTTCTCTGTGTTTCATTAGCAGGCTGCATTTCTTGGCCACAAAAAAGACCTTCCCGTTGCACATGATCAAGGCGTTTTCCTGCTCTGGTCGGCTTTTGTCCAAGTCAGTTTTTTCTCTCTGTGCCACAGTTTGAGGACGCACAGGTGGAGCCGTCTGGGTGTCGTCCTCCTCAACCACCCACCTTGTTGGGCCATTGGACCCATGTGGAGCTTTGGGGATCAATTTTAAAAATGGCTTTGATGTTTTAGCCGTGGTGTCTGTCTGAGACGGGACCCTCACAGTGGTGACCGGTGACACAAAGAGAACACTGGGTACATCTGGACCTGGACCAGAACTGGCTGAGGAATTAAAAATCTGCCTCTTGATGTCTGGAGGAAGGTCAGAGGCGGGCAGCGTTCGCACATGTGCATTGGGGGGAATCCGAAGGAACTGTCCTCTGGGGAGAGCAGGAGATTTCACCATCACTGGGCGCTGACACGGGAAGCTTAGCGACGCCACACAGTTTGTCGTCGGAACTTTGGACATTAACCTTTCGGCCCGTTGCTGTGGGGACGGATCCAATCCTGCTGGCTCAGTCAAGACACAGGAGCCCTTACTGGCGCCAGCAGTTGTCAAGTTAGCTGACTCTGAGGAAACGTTTACAGCCTTCTGTGTGGAAGAATCTAAACCTGGTTCATATTGGACACACCGTCCCTTGACCTGCTGCACAGGAACCAGTTTCATGATTTTCTTTCCATCGGCTCCAACAGCAGGTATCGCCTGGTAGAAGACACCAGTCCCCCTGAGGGGACACAGCAGAGGACACACACATTAGAGGCGGCAAAGACCAGAAGCAAACCCACGTTTCCTCATTTGAGACGAAGACGCGTAGGCTGATATGGACAAAAATAACATGTCGCTGTCTTGTTAATACAACTGAGAACAGTTAGCTGCTTCAAGCTCAGAGTTGTCCGTCACTGCAGGACTGTCATGGCTTAATAATAATGCAGAGCTGGAGGAGTGGTTAACGAAGGCTACTAGCTATGTAGTCTGTTGTGACCATTAGTAATATACTTGTCAACGTGTACTATAACTGATGTTACTGCTGTTACCAAGGAGACGGCCCCTGGACAGATGGGTCACTGTTTGTTGGACGTCCTTGTTTCAACACGTCATATTGCTTCAAATCTGTTCTCTCCTTATTCGAGGATCCATGTTGTCCATTTGCTGCAGTGTCCTCATGACGAGCCTGTTATTGGCCGCACTGCATGCTGGGATGTAGTTAGCAGCTAATGTGACGCTGAGAGTGTAGAGACAGCTGTACCTGTGGACGTCATCCGTGTGTTTACTAACAGGATACATGGCTGCTGTGATCCGTCACGTCCCCCTGATTAGCAGCGCTAACCGAGCGGACACATGCTAACGCGGGCGCTAGCTCGTCATGTCCCCGTTATCTGCGTCCTCGCGACAGGACGTGGAGTCGCAGGTATTTGTCCCCGTGTCCATTTTTCTTCGATTAAGTGTTCCCATTTCACTCTCCGGCTTCGGGCGATGCACCTCTCGGCTTCCGTTGCTGTTTTGTCGCAAACTTCCGGTTTGTGACGTCAGTTGTGCTCATTGACGCTAACATTGCTTGTTAAAAAACAGATGTTCAGTCCACCCACCGGTGTCGCTAATGTCAGTGTCCATCTCAACCAAATAGCGCTGTAGAATAAAATTAATAATAAATAATGGCGGTTTCAAACACTGAAGACTTCCGGTCTGCTAATATCCGCTTCCGCTCTGAAATGTGTCCCGGGCTTTGGTCGAAAAATGTGCCATTTACTTCAATGGAAAACTTAATGAGGTGAGAAGGATTTATCCCACGCATGTTTACTACACCACGTGTTTTTTAAAAAGTAATTTATTTATTGTTATTTGACACAAATGCAGGAGTGTGTAGGAAGTGTGTATCCTGTCTCAGATCCGTTTGTGTCTGAAGCCAATGTTGTTTGGCACAGACACACAAATACATCATTTACACCTCTTGAAATCTTTTAATGTTGAATAAATCACCAGTGTTGAATTTGTGGGTAACAAACAGAGATTCCAAACTAATTAAATCGACATGTAAAATGTCACATTTATTTGTCAGCTGTAACATTTGAAAAGATAATTCACTGACCATCATATGTTGTGATGCACTGAAGCATGTAGAGTTGCTCCCCTGGAGAACTGGGTCAAATGGAGTGTGTGCTCAGGCTCAGCGAGCATGTAAAAGGCCTAAACTAACCCGAACTTTGAGTTAATGTTTAATTATGCGTGATGAGGAAGGGACAGTGCGTCCCTGGCTGAGACTGTTAAACCTGGGATGGAACCAGCTGATGGGGCAGACATTTAATGGGCCAGGTGACGCAGTAGAAGGCATTAAGTGAAACTGTGACCCGACCCTGGCAGTAAGATGTTCTTTTTAGTGTCTCACACGTAGGGCCGGCACAAAGGAAGACAAGTTCCTTCTTTCCACAGACTTCCTCTTGGTACCACACGATGTAAACTAAAAACATATTTCAGTTGGGAATGCAGTAATATCGTATACCAACAAATTCTATGAATCAGACAGCTTCTGTTTGACAAGATGACACTTGTAAATAATAAAACTTAAATGCACATTGCACTGATTATTTTTTCTTTATAACCTGATTATTGTGATTGGACTGTAAACAGCATCTCAAATCAGCATCGGTCCCATTCTTTCAAAACCTCTGTCTCACGGCTCAGTGTTTGTTTGCCAGCAGCTCATCCAGAATACGTTCACACATGTACAGGCAGCGAGGAACGTGGAAGAACCCTGAGAGGGAGGAACACAGTTACCTTACTATTGCGGCCATAGGCTTGTGTCTTGTAGTAATAAACTCATTTCTAAAATGAATTTTGTTTGGTAGGTGCTGCCTTTAACATTCTTACCTTTAAATGGGCCGCCTTTGAAATCCAGCTGTACCTTCCCTTCTTTTGTCAAATAGCCAAACCACTCACCGCTCTTAGCATCAGGGAACTGCACAGAAACAAACACGTACATATAGTACAGAGTTATTAAAATATGTGTACATGTATGCAGGTACACCAACAAGGCTCTTCCACCAGTGCTTCTGTGGGATTAGAACCCACCAAGCTCTAGCACCGAACTAGCAGCTGGTTCTTTTGGTGGAAACATGTGACGTGTGTTTTCAGGTGTGAACAATATAGTGAGGCGAGCAGTTCAGTGTGCACTCACGTGGCTGAAGGTGTACTCGTACACCTGAGAGAACCTGTCCAGCAGCTCTGGCCTCTTGGTCTGACTGTAGGCCATGAGGAAGGCGACCAGGGCCTCACAGTGAGGCCACCACAGCTTCATGCTCCACTCCAACTGCTCACACACACACACACACACGTCGTGACCAACCACACGCTAACGTGAGCTCCAATGCAAAAGCTTCCACCGTCTAAATGAAGATCCCGTCATGCTTCCTTTAAACGGCGGGTTCACCTGTGTGGGGCAGTAGCCGTCCACATCCAGGAAGTAGAAGAGCCCCCCGTGCTCTGTATCCCAGCCGCACTGGAAAGGCAGCTCCACAAACTTGTCGATGGCGGTCTTCTGAAGCTCCTCGTCCGCCCACTCGGCGCTGTACTGCAGCAGGAACCAGCCCGCTTCCAGCGCGTGGCCTGAGTCAGAGGAAACGGCTGAGCTCAGCAACAAGCACAGCTGTCACGTGCGTGCTTGTGTTCTCGTGCTCTCGTGCCGTGTTTACCTGGGTTCTGAAGTCGGCCCTGGCAACCTGGCAGCTCTGCTGCGTCCACTGACACGTTCTCTAAAATGGCCGTGCCGCCTCTCTGCTCCGACAAGAGACGTTAGAGCAAATCAACGGGAGAATGACGGAGGCTGAGTGTGGCCAAAAATAAAAGCTCGGAATCTTTGAAGAACAGCAGCACATGTGATTGTGACAGGAGAGGTTTGAAGCATTCGAGATGAACAGCTCATGAGTACTTAAACACTCTTTACCATGTCTGCAGTGAGAGCCAGTAGTATTTGCAGTATGGTCCAGAGTACTGTCACCTCAGAGCAGAAGGTTCCTGTCTAAACTAAACTAACTGTTTATGCAGTTCCAAGTGTTTCATCTTTCAATGAGCACGTTGTTTTAATGTGCTTTCAGGGTTCTGACCAGACACCGTCCCGTCCGTACCTGCACGTGCTGCAGGATCTGCTGGACACACCAGCGTCCCAGCTCTCTGTACCGCTGCGCCGCCTCCTGACCGCGGCCCTCAGTCAGCTGCTGCACCAGGCACAGGAGCATCATGGGAACGGCCATGCTGTTGGTTGGAACGTCTCCAGGAAGCTGGGGCCGGCCCAAGCCTGACGGGTCCACTCGAACCCAGTGGATGAGCTGAGCCATCATCTGTTCAGCCTCCAGCTGGGAACACAGCAAGTACTCATACGTAACGTACTGGAGCAGAGTACTGTATCAAGTACTGTCCTCCCCTCGACCACACCCCTCCATACCTGCATGTCCTCGTCGCCGGTGACGCGGCTCAGTTCATCCACGGCCATGACGTAGAAACACTCACTGAATATAGTCCTCTGGACTTTCACGGCCTTCCCCTCCCTGGTCAGGCAGAAGGCACATTTCCACTGGCCGCTGCTGCTGGGCACGCGAGCACATTTCCGCAGGAACGCCCCCCCTGAGACACAGTGGTCACGAAGCTGCACCTTAACGAGCAATTAATAACGCAAACGATGTCGTGACAGGTCTAATCGGGACGGTGGCCCTCACCGGCCTTGGCTGCCTCCAGGATTTCAGGCTTGTGGAATCGCTCCACGGTTCGGTACAGGCGACAGTACATCCACACCTGAAATGCACCAGCCACTTGAATCTCAGGTGTGAGCGTCTGTTATTACTGCATGTACCCATCGTTACCTGCCGACCCTGCAGCCACACGTACTTCAGATCATCATACACCTGTCCGTCCCTCCCGATGCACGTGAAGAAGCCCCTGGAACAAAGGTCACGCAGTATTCAGGTGTACTGTACCTCAGAGAAACATGAGCACGCAGTACTTTCACTTCTGCAGTACCCGTGTACGGTGTCGTGAGAGTATTTGAGCCAGAAGTCCACCACGGCGTCCAGCTCTGAGCGAATCCGCTGCCGGCTCTGCTCCAGGCTCAGGGAGGCAGACATCGTCTGGGGTGAACGCGGTCGTCTGCCTCGGTCAGAACAGATGTCACAGATGTCACAGTAAATGGAGTCTCCCCCCCCCCGTGACGCACACATCACACAACTCCACCCCCCTGACAACACACCAACCATATACATCGTAAGTACAAAGTACAACCGAGGCTGGCCAGTTAGTATTATCTGACTTGAGTGAAGTGCTGTGCTCCTGCTGTGACTGTCATATATTGTATACGGTAAACGGTCTGGGGTCTAAATACTTCCCCAGTGTACTAGGGCACGTTTGCTCAGCACAATCAATGTGTGTGTTCCTCTGTGTTTGTGGAATTATTCTGTTCCTCTGCACTTCCAGTGGAGGAGGAGCAGGAGGAACAAGAGGAGCAGGAGGAACAAGGGGAGCAGGAGGAGCAGGAGGAACAAGGGGAGCAGGAGGAACAAGGGGAGCAGGAGGAGCAGGAGGAACAAGGGGAGCAGGAGGAGCAGGAGGAACAAGGGGAGCAGGAGGAGCAGGAGGAACAAGGGGAGCAGGAGGAACAAGAGGAGCAGGAGGAACAAGAGGAGCAGGAGGAGCAGGAGGAGCAGACTCTGAGCTCACTGACCCAGGAGCAGCCAAGTGTCGGTGCTGCTCAGAAACACAACAAACATGACTGCACTTAACACTTCCTCTGTACTGGGAAAACAAGTACACGCACGCGCGCACGAGCAATCTGACAGCCCAGCGCAGCCTCACGATCATGGCGCGTTCCCGGTTCACTCCAACCCGCAAACAGGAAGTCCGCTGTCCCGCTGTCCCTGCGGGGACACGGGCTGTCTCGGTCCACTCACCGCGGGCTGTGTCGTCGTGCGGCTCAGACACGCTGTGCACGGAGGAGCTGCACACACACACACACAGCGCTGGTCACGTGCCCGAGCTCCGGCTGTGCAGGAGGAAGTGAGTCGCTCAGCTCCAGCTCCGTGGTCGCCGTCACCGGGAAGTGGGCGGGGCCAGGCGTCACAGTAGCTGCAGGTTGCATTCTGGGATTTTACTCTGACGGTCCAGTTCACTTGTTGTGGGTCAGTCACCATGGCAACGCATGCTGACCTGTAGGTTCCCATCAGGGCTGCTCTCCCTCAGTGGAAGGAGGAGGAGGAGGTGTAAACCGATGGTGCTAACCCGTCTCCACCTCTCCCTCATGCCCCTCCCGTCAGCTCAGACGTGCACTGTGCCATGGACCACAGGCCCGTCTGACGCCTAGTGTCTCCAGAGTGGGAGACTTCAGGTGTCATGAGTAGAGAACCAGTGTACCGTCATCACAGGGTGGGGGTCACCATCCGAGGCCTCGCTTCAGCCAAGCAAACGCCAAACTGTAGCGCCGCCTCGTGGTCAAACTGCGACACCCGCCGTGCTGCCCCGCCCTTCCTGCCTGGCCCCAGGGCAATACCGTGGTTAACGTGTGAGCGTCACTGTCAGGAAGAGACTGACACGCTCGCAGTCATTCCATGACTCATGCTCTGCAAGAAGTGACTGATCCCGCGATCGCAGTATTTACCGTTCTGATCAGATCGGTTGGTAGCTCCAGACTGACCGCCATCGTCAGTGAGGGGTTTTTATTCATGGAATAGAATAGAAAGCTCCAGATGTTGAGCTCACCATGATGCTGATGCTGCTGACATCACTGCCACTACATCCTCTCCAGGTGTCCTATTCAAGTGGGAGCAAAGGATTGTTATCTGGCTTCTGCCAGTCATGTCTGAATGTGATATCAAGTCATCAGAGGAAATTCCCTCCTGACATGTTCTGTCCTGAGGTGATGCAATCCACTGTTGGGACATGTTATATTAGCTAAGAGCCCAAACTGTTGTTTTCAGCAGCAGCAGCCTGAAGGTGAGCTGCCCCCCCCCCCTTACACACACACACACTCAGCAGTATCCACCAACTCAGCGGCGTTTACCTGAAACCGGGTCAGGATGGCGAAGGACGTGGGGCTCTACGTCTGTGGCCTGATCTTTGCCAGTGTGTTTATTGCAGGTACGTGTGTGTGTGTGTGAGACAAGATGTCCTGGTTGAGAAGGAGCGTGTCCTCACCGTGTCCTCATCGTGTCTTCCTTTCTCTTTGTAACAGCCTTCCCTGCGCTCCAGATCACACTGGGTGAGAGTCTCCTTCTCTTCTCACCAATAAACGCTTTGTGTTTATTGTGATGTGTGTTTTACAAACCTTGGAGGCTGGCAGGCTGTTTTAATGTTTTGAGATCGACGTGGACATAGACCAGTGTCCAGATGTGGGAACACACGCCCCAGATGTTGCTGTCTTTATTTCGTATGAAGGACAAAGCCACTGGAGGGAGGCTGAGTCCAGTAGTTGCTGTTGTGATTGACAGGTCACTGTGGGGACTGAATGGGGGGGGGGTCCAGTGTCCAGTGTCCAGACATCCATGGGGGACAATAAGTGCAGCAGGGAGTGTTTTGCTTCAGTCTGGTGGCACAACCTGACTTGAGTGAAATCGGTGAAAGCTCCCGTGGTTGTGTTTTCAAAATGACCACAAAGTGTTTGATCGGGAGCGGGAAGTTCTTCAGTCTGTGTTTCAGACTTCAGTCCCAGCAGGTCCATGTTCAGAAAGGGGGCCAAGAGCCGACTGAACCTTTAGACCTTCCTCTTATCAGCCCCTGACTTTGATGTTTTAGTAGAAATGCATTGAAATGTGGACATGGCTTGACTGTTCTAAAGCATGTGCTATTTAAATCACCGTGGCAACGGCGTGGTGACATGTGGCACTTGTGAACAGGGGCAGTGTACTTGTTCGAGTGTCCGGCGGCGCCGGGCGTGCCGGTGTACGTGATGGTGTGCGGTATAGCCGCCTTGCTGGTGATTGGCCTGCTGGCGTTTCCCAGGCTCCTGTGTCCAGCAGCGGAGCGCAACACCCTGTGGACGGTGAGCTTCCTCGGCCTGCTCCTCTTCGTCTTCATCTGGTTCCTGTACGGTGAGTGGCACCCGAGAGCGCGCCGACCGCGCTGGAGCCGCTCGCTAACGCTGCCCCCCGCTGTCCGCAGGAAGCGTCCAGGTTTATTCAGTGTTTCCGCCAAGCTATGAGAAGAACGTTACCGACCCGCACGCAGACAACCGCACTGTCTACGCTTCGCCCGACCTCCTCCCTGACCTGAACCGCACCCCGGCCGCCAACAGCAGCCTTCGACCTCTGCCCCTCGCCAACGTCACCGCCGAAACCAAGCAGCCGAGCTCGCAGCGTGTCGCGGCGCCAGCGGCCTACTGCGACAAAACCGTGTATCTCTTTGCCTTCTGGACCACGACACTGGTTTACATCCTGGCCGCACACGCCCTGGCCATCAGCCTTTGTATATTTGGTTTCATGAAATTGACCGATTTATTTACAAAGTATTTATCTGCCTGAGCTGGGAGGGAGAGGCGATGCTGGAGAGCTTCAGCTCTAGTTTTTATTATTGTGATGGTTGCTTGTCATCTGAAGAGTTTGTATTTGTCTGTGCTGTTATTGTGCTCTCTAACCTTTGTTATGGTTGTTATTTATAAGAACAGAAGCATAACATCAGAGCCTTTCAGAGTCAATGCTGAAGTTCAAGAAAACTTTAAAAATCCTGTTGCGATACGCCGTCACGGCTCCAATGCTGCACTTGGTCTTGAGAAAGACGGCGCTGAGCTCTGACTAACAGGAATTCAGTGTTGCCTCAAGGGATTTCTACATTCACCTCACAACGGCCCTCCTGCCAGTTACCTCACACCTCGTTGCACATCGTTGTGGTGACAGCTCTCTGCCTCTGTGTGGCAGCAGAGTCACTGACGATGGAGCCATGTTGGCACGGCAGCATCCATCACAACATGAGCTGCTCTCCTCTGAGGGTTTTATTTTTGGGATGATCCAAGTTTTCCCTCCGACACCTAGAGCTGCTCTCTCAGTTCTGTGCAGGCTCGTATTTGAACAAAATCCATTTGAATATATTTACTGCTCCAGGTGAAAGAGTCACAGCTGTTTTTATTTATACTAGTTAAAAAACAAAAGTGACAAACAGTATCTGTTCATTCATAGCATTTATTATTTTTCTGTTAAACATTTTTGTAGAAGTCATATTTACACAACTCAATTAAGACATTGATGTTCATTCAACATCTTCTCTTAAATTAAAAAAAAAAAAGATCCGGTGAAGTTGTCTGGATGTGTGTGCGTGTTGTTTAGCTGTAGTTCCGCAGGTACACGAGCCGGTGAGGCTGGAACTTCTCCCGACAAAGGGGGCACTCTGCCTGTAAGAAGCATGACACACACACACAGTTACACAGGCAGTTGTCGGGTGTTCACTTCAACCCTGCTGTGGTGACATTTCACCACGGAGCAACGTGCCCAGTCTGCTCAGACTGTCCTTGTGACTAAGGAGTTGACGTGTCCAGACAAGTCTCTGTGAGGAAACAAACCCTCCAGTTTTTGGAGTGAGTGAGCAGAGCTGCTTTTTCACTTCCTACCATCACATCTGTGCACATCTGGGTGCGACTCTAATGACCGACCTTGGTGTGGCACCACTCTGTGATGCACTCCCAGCAGAACAGGTGTCCACAGGGGGTGCAGGTGGAGTGTCTCCGCTCCTCCAGGCACAGGATGCAGCGGGCGACTCTGGAGCCGTGCGTGCGCTGAGGACTGCACAGACAGAGTGCACGTCACGTGCCGCACGCGGGACTTTTCTACGGCAGAGTACTGCAGTAGCGGGGTCTGATTGTGTACCTGAGCTTTCTGCAGAGATTCCACTCGGTCCTGGCTCTGTGTCTCCGTCTGAAGTTACTGAGCTGGAGCCAAAGAGTGGTGAGCAGCTGAAGAAGGGACACGGCTCCCAGCAGCCTGTAGCTGCTCCTGATGGTGTCATCACTGCTGTTCCGCCCCATCACATGCAGCTACACACACACACACACACACAAAGCTTTATTTTGTTTCCTCATTTGCAGGAAAATGAAACGTCTGCACCTCCAGTGGATGTTCAGCTGTGACGTTATGTCGATGTAAACAAATATGAAAGTCACGTACGTAGCTGATACCAGCCGTCCTCTTGGCCAGGTGATAAAAGGAGCCGCTGAGGTAGAACAGCGCCACGTGGAATCGGTGCAGGAAGGTCACGCCCTGACGCAGGACAGCAATGGCTGGCAGACAGGCTTTCCTCTGCGGCTCTGACAACCGCGCCGCCGCCCTCTGCGCCCACGTCCTCAGCCAAGACTCCAGGCTCCACGTCCGAGCGGTCGTCCGCCGCCGCCTGGCGCCGCCGAGGCCTTCCTGCCCGCCACCCAGCTCGTTCTCCAAGCACACCAGGACCTTGTCCAGAAGATAGGGCAGGAGGGCGTGACACAGGACAAAGAGGCCTCGTCTCGCCCGGGAGGGGATCTGCCGCTGACTGGGGTCCACCTGCACGATGCCCACGTACTCCTCACCGAGAGTCTGGTAACCTGAGGGGGAGCGATCACATCAAATGCTGCCGACGACAACTGTGCTGGTGAAGTCAGGCGGTTTGGTGACTACCAGAGAATGTGGTTAAACCATAGTAAACAAGATCGGACAGCAGCTCGATCTCTTTCCTCCAGTCCAGCCATCGCTTGGATCCTGCAACAACACAAAGATGTGATTTCAAGCTTCTGTTCGAAACATAGACCAGACACAGACTGTTTGATTGACCTCCTACACAAACAAACCACACGAGCTTTAGTGCGTTGACAGAGGGGCGGCTCATACACTCCAACACTGACGGCGTCATGGTTTATAGGCACCGGCTGCACACGCACGTCATTCGTTAGCCTAGCTGCTAGCCTCAGCTAGCCCGAGCAGAGGAGGCGAACTCACCAGCGAGCGTGTGGAACGCTTCGCTGCTCTTGTTCTTCAGGAGCCTCTGGTAATATTCGTCCTTCTGGATGGACCGAATCAGCTGGGAAGGGTTGGCGGGGCCGAGGGGCATCGTTAGCTCGGTGCGAAGAGGAGGCGGTGTCGGACATTCATCTGTTCCACTGACACAGACCCGGGTCAGACCCGGGCTAACTGCTGCCCAGGGTCGGATGACACGGGTACTCCAACTACTCCATATATTACTCTTCTCTAAGTACTTGTTGATAGTTTAGCGAAGCTTCCGCCCAGGCTCGGCCACACACGGAAGTTGCTGCTCTGTAAACAAACGAGCCCCCACAGCGCCACTCAGCGGCCGGGAGGGGTCATTGCAGGCGCACCTCCTGTGGCGGGGACACATTGTCCCCGCAGACATATTGACACGTGAAGGCAATAGCTGAACCTGAGCGAAGCTAATCCCATTAAATAAGACTGTTAAGCAACCCAGCTGTAAGCAGCAAGTTCAGCACTGCAACATGGGGTTGTTTTTATTTATTTATTTACTTTGAGCCTTGTCAAAATGTCACCAAGTGAGGTCTCATTACTGGGTCTCAGCCACAGTCTTCGCTGAGGGCTGAAGCTTTGCTTTTCACAGCATCAGCAAATGAGTTAGAAAGAAAACGACAGTGAAGCTACAGATAATTATAGTTCACAAGGAAGCAGATTTAATTTACCTCATTGTGTCATGTCGCCTGTGAAGGGAAAACATAAAAATGGACATTTCACCAAACCAGAAGCTTTTTTGGCTTTGTTCCATTTATTTGTATTATTTCTAGACACTGGACAAATGGGAATAATTCATCATGCTGTGCTGAGTTTACAAGTACTGGAAAAAAAACTTAGTAGTAATTTCGTTGTACATTGAGTATTATGTCAATAAAAACATTCTATTCTCAATGAAATTCCCCTCCAGATTACAGAATCAGTTCAAACACCAGGAGGGCAACAAAGCTGTGTGAAAACTAACTCTGATGTATTTATTACACACGTAAACGATGCTGTAGAACACTGTGAGTGTGGGCGGATCATAACGTGACCTTCTCTCTGGGTAAGTAGGTGAAGTATCGTTCATTCAAAGCTGCTGAACCAGTTTCTTTGTGTCCTCGCCGCTGCTCCCTGAGCCAGCCGGGTGCTCTGTCACCGCTATGAATAATCCCACCTATCCCTGCTCTGAGAGCCGCCAGTGCTTGTATCAACCCTCCAAAGCGGGCCCGCCATCCCGCACACCAGGAAGCTGCACTTTGCTCTCAGCGTGAGGGGAGGAGCTGGGGGGGGGGGTTACCTTTGCCTCCTCCCTTTAACCTGGGAGCAAACTGTTGCTCGCTGCAGAGGAAAGGTGGATGATGTGAGAAGCTCTTGGAATAAACTGTTGGACTGAACCACTGAAGAGCAGAGGTAAGACGCTCCCTGTGTTTGTCTCCCGCTGCGTTTGTTGACGAACGGTGTCGAGGCATCAGGCCAGACAGGAAGTCTGATAAGAAGTCATTACGCCCAGCCAGGCTTCCCAGCGCTGCCCTGGAGGCGCCGTGATTTGACCGAGACTCAGCGGTTGTGTTAGTTCAGCCTACATGAAGGAGTCAGGCAAACAATATTCAGCACATTACTCTGGAGGAGTGAATCAGGGCAGCAAAACCACAAGACACACTTTGAGGAATTCTCTAAACTTGTGAGACAACCCTGAGATGGAAGGTCATATAAAATCAAAGAGCTGGAATATAAACGTGACAGCGCCTTTTTGGTTTTACCCCACGTGATGTTCATGTAACTGAGTGTGTGACAAAGGCAATGAATGAGTGATGTCATGTGTAAAAGATCAAAGTCTTTGTGTCTGACTGATGCAAATGTCACTTGTTTGTGAAGCTTCATCAGATAAACAGGTGAACAATAGAGGACACAGGCTGCGTAGGTGGCAGCTTGATTGGAAGAGGACATCCTTCAAGGTCCCCACTGACACACACACACACACACGTGGAAGGAAGCGGGGGAACTGAGGTGACATGGATGTTCATAGCCAACTCAGCCAACATCTGTTTCAGCTGCAGCATCAAACACAACGCAGATGTAGGACAGTTAAATTACAATTACACTGTGTACATTGTGTACATGGTTCGCCCTGTAACATCAGTGCACGCGGTGAGAGTGAAAGAACTGTGGGGCTGCAGGGTGCAGACAAGCGATCATTTGTAGATCCCAGTGTCCATTCATATTTGTGTGTTTTCATTCAGTGAGCCGTTGGTTTTTAACCCGGAGATGTTTGTCATCATTTTGATTCTGTGGTGTTTTAACTGGAGCTGTTGGCGGTGCTGTGCAGCTCGGTCCGGCGGCTTCACCGGCGAGACCCTGACACAGCAGCTAGCACGTGTGAGGTGTGTAATTCCTGCTGCGAGACATCAGCGAGGTTTGGACCGAACATCGCTCAGCTCTGCCAGAAAGACCCAACAGGAGCAGACTCCCCGACCTTTTCAGAGTTTCTTGTGTGTCTGGCTGTGAGTAACTGACCTTTCCAAGCTTGTTGTCCACGTGCTGCGGCTCAGGAAGGAAAACCACATCTGACTTGGAAACGTTGGGTCACTTTCCATTTCACCGTAAAAAGATGGTTTCCTCCATTTTCCTCCAAAAACACAGACGCCCTGAAACACTGAGGCTTTTAATATTGTTTATTATTTTATACTTGTGTCATCGAACCATGCGCCAGTTCATCGTCTCCAGTCCCTTTCACAGCGCTATCGAAAAGAAGAAAAAGAAAAAACAGAAATCACTCACTTAGCAAATCTTTATAGAACGAAACAAAACCAATCTGTCTCGCTGAGGTGATTCTTCATTTGTGCTGAATCCAAACGTCTTACGGCCAGGAGCTGAGCCTTCAGCGCTACATTTGGGTCGGAGTGAGACACAGGAGTCCTCTGACATGGTTGAACCTGCTGAATGAAATCATCTGACAGAGGTATTGCATGAGCTCTGAATGGTTATGTCAAATACCTGTGAGCGCCGCCTCGCTGTGACGTCCTTGAGGTGGATGATGATAGACTGAGCAAGGTGTTTGAAGCTCAAGCCCCCGGGTCCCTGGAATATGGATTAATGATCAGCTGAGTGTGCGTGTTGTTAGATTATTCATCTTAGAGATTTGGATAGAAATGAACCAGTCATTATATCTGATTCTACTCTGATCACACAGATTCATACAATACACAACATTTAAAACAAATTAAATTCATCTCAGGTAAAAGAACCTGATGAGCAACGTACGACCTCGTGCTTGATGCCATGACAGAGAACACACACACACACACACATAGATTCTGATTTCCCTGCTCCAGACTTTTTCTGATCTGCTTGACGAGCTTGAACTGTGCATGTGCGACTTCTTGACTTTCCTGTGATGAACGCACAGCGACCCGCTGCAGTCTGAACTCGCCACTTCTCCAACCCTTTGCGGAGAATTGCTTTTCAGCAGGGTGTTGGTTTTCAGCCTCTTTCAGCTCAGTCATGGGGGATTTACCGGCGCTGAAACCCGGCACCCCACCTGCAAAGACCCTGAGAGGCTGAACACAATCCTCCCTCCTGGGAAAGCGTCCGTGCATGTGTAGATTCATAATACATAAAAACTCAAACCTTTCTGTGCACTCTGCAAATCACACTGACTTCCTCATAAGACTGAAACAGTAAGAAAAAAGTCCCTGTTAACCAAAAGAGCTAATCTCATCCATTTCTCTCTGTATGTTGCAACTAGGAACAGGTTCATCTGCTGGGGAGCATGAGCACGTTAATACAGTCAATCAAAGCATATTCCTATGGCACAGTTTGTTTCACGTGCAGCATCCTGTATCCCCCAAAGAGGAAATGTGTGTCCCCAGGTGTCCCCCTGGCGTCCCCAGGTGTTGGACCAAATATCGTGGCGAGCTGACGTCATGTCTCTTGTTGTGTTGGCGTGCACGTGCCCAGCACCATAAGCAAGAGACTTCTCTTCACTCCTCAGCTCGTAACAGATCTGATCAACACGAGCTCTTAGGAAGGAGAGATAACAGCCCCAGTGTGTGTGTGTGTGTGTGTGTGTGTGTGTGTGTGTGTGTAAGTCTCCAAAACACCCACTGGCTGCCTCTGTTTAAAATCCTCCATCCAAACCTGTAGCTCCCTAAGAACCAATAAAGTGAGAGCCAGAGCAGCTTTGTCTTTACGTTTAATTCTAAATGCCAACACAACTCACAGGTCCTAAGTTCATAGAACTGACTCTGTGCTTCAATAAATAATAATATTATTTACAAATGAAAACAAAAGAAACAGAAACTGCCAGCCCTCTTAGCTCCTCCCACAAGTCACTTCACGAGTCTCTGTCATAAATCACGCCACAATAGAACGGTCACGTAACACCCCTCTGGACTGGCCCACACGTGGACTCCTCCAGACCCCCCCCTCTATAGATGTGGTTGGACTCTTCCAGCTCTGTTTGTCAGGGGGACAGGGACACTGCCTGCAGGTGAGACAGGTTGGTTAGCAGCTAACACGCTAACGCTAACGCTGATTCATAGCTTCATAGAGATGAATGAATGTTTATTCTGTCATTCTGTGAGCCGTGGTCAGAACCATGTGAGGTCACAGCGACCTTTCACCGCCACCGCTAGCCGCCAACGTTTGGCCAAGTTTGAGGATGTTCCCTGACAGGTGATCGACCCCGAGCCACGGAGCGATGAGCAGGTCACGTGGTGGAGGCGCATCGCTCGAGGCTCCGCCCACTTGGCTTTTGTCCTGTTAGATCTTCTGAGTGAATTAAACTGGGGAAACGTTCACATTCTGAACCTTCTACCACACGTGCACGTCAGCACAAGCCCAGGTGAAGTGGGCCGACCAGATCCTTGTCAGACATTCCCACTGCGAGGCCTTCATGGACACTATGGCCTCAGGAATCTCATCTTCATCGTTCAGGGATGATGATAAGTTCACCAGCAGTCAAACTAACACTGGGTGCAAACCTCACATGGCTGAATGGTGGAAGCTGCTGAGGTCAAAGGGTGAAGCAGCAACTGGGGAAAATGTCTTACAATTAAATGTTAATTGTCGACTGCTCACGTTGAGTGTTGGACTAGTGAACTAGTGGAGATGAGGCAGCTTTTCTTTCTGCATGCAGGGAACAAGTTGTCAGGTGCCTAACCCACCACCATGGAAGAGGAACTTTAAATTACAAGCCAACGTTAACGAACACCCTTGAAAAAAAGAGGCTTCTGAGTTGTTGTGTCTCAATTCAATTCATTGCTATGTGTTGTTTCATGATGCCACTGGGACCGTCACCTGGTTGATGGTTGATGGTTCACTGGGTCATAATCGTGGATTGGGATTAATGCTGATGTGGCTCTTGAGTAACGAAGGGGCCACGCACTCATGACTCGCTCTCACACCAAAGGTTTCGCTTCAGTTTTCACACGCGTACTTTTTCTATGGACAGATTTTTTTTTCCCACTGGAGGCTTTGATTCCTTTCATCTCTTCTGAACAGGAGCAAATGGAAAGTGTGTGTTTTGTGTTGAGGCAGCAAAAACTTAAGTAACCTCGTGTCTTTAAACTGCTTCGGCTCGTACTTCCCTTCATGACGTCGACACGTTCACCTTCGTTTCAAAATGTCTGAGCTGAATGGAGGAGGACAAACCTTCTGTCAGCATGTGGGTGTTGGAATCATTACTTAACATTCCAGCTATTGACACACACACACACACACACACTCTCCTGTGTCCAGGTGGAGTGTGTGTGTGTGTGTGTGTGTGTGTGTGCATGTTTGGTGGTAACTGAACGTGCCCAGACCTGCAGCTCTGACAATCTGACCGGCAACCTTTCAGAACAGTTCTCAACACGTCCGTCAGCCGGCCCACCTCGTCGACAAACCCTGACTCCCCCCCCACGCGTTGCTCACACACACATTGTTCCCGTGTCTGTAGCTGGGCGGCGGATCCCCGCAGCATCAACGCGTTTCAAAGCTGATCTGAAGGAGCCTCGTCTTTGAGCCGCGGGAGGCGGACAAAGGAAGTTTAGGTAAGAGCGGTGAAGTCGGCGTGAGGCGTGTTCCAACCGCCACAGAGAGGCTTTGTCTCACTCGGTCTGTGTTGGCAGATTTAAACTTTGTAAACTCTGTCTGTAGCTTTGTGTCTGTCGGCCTCCAGATTTCATTTCTTTACACAGCTTTTTGAATCATGACGTTGCAACATCGAACTTTAGCAGCTCTGATGGGATCTGAGTGAATTGGAGCCGCCCACACTGGGTGTGACCCCAAATGACCCCAGGCGCCCTTCACTCTGTGACACACACACACCGATGTGTGTCGATGTGTGTGATGCTGCTGGTCGTCACTCTGCCTCATCCCAGCGTTACAGTGTCCTGAACCCTGGAAACATGCTAATGCTAACAGATGACTGAGTGAGTGAGTGAACGTGTGAAGCACCCGGAGAGATATCAAGCCTCCAAGAGCTTTACAAACATTTCCCAAACTGAGCAACAGCTCCTCATTCGTGTCCCTGGATCTGGTCTTCTTGTCAATTTAAATAGTGGAAGGTGGACAGCAAACAAACCCTGACATCTAACCAATCTGTGCTCACACACACACACACACACACACACACAGCGGCTGCAGATGAAATGTGACGGACTCTTTAATCAGACCGTGGGGTGGCGAGCAGCTCGCTGTCAGCCCTCAGCGGCGCTGCCTCCTCCGTTGACTTGTGTTCAGCTTTGTGGTTGCAGTGTTAGAGCACAGGCAGTCTTCAGCGTCTCTCTCTCTGCGTGGGGGGGGGGGTGTCTCTTCAGCATCACCTTAAAAAGCGTATGGCTTTAACTACATGAGTGCATGATGTCACTGCTGAAGTCCTTTGATTATTTCTTCTGTCACCTTGAGTCTGGCTCTGTGGATGAAAGGGCCTTTAGAAATAAAACAGCCTTGCTGTGGCTTACGTAAGAGCATGAGGTCCGTTGTTCTGTGCCGGTGCTGTTGGTCCCGGAGCGCCACGCTAAAATACGAACCATTTCAGCTGCAGCCTTGACTGAAGCTTCGTCTCCCTTGTCCTCTGCAGGCGAGCGCCGCGTCCTGGCCCGTCTGTGATTGCGGTCTGGACCGGGAGGACCATCGATTTTTGGGTGGAGCCGATTGACACATGGACCTTGGACAATTGGAATGAAGCTTTGAGGCTGGCCTGGACTGAAGTATTTTCAACTGTTCCCTTCAAATAAGTTTGAGAAGTTTAGAGAAGTTCCTCAACTCCAGACTGACCCAGTTTCACTCAGCCGGCGTCCGTCATGGAGTCCGTGGCAGCGAGGATGGCCATGGTGACGGACTCCCCCAACCTGTCCCTGAGGTCGAGGACGACCGTGACAACAGACCGCAACTCCTTTGTGAGCACCGCCAGCCTTCCCTGCTGCCACTTCCTGTCGGCCAACGTCATCAACATCGGTAAGCGTTGACCTCTGTGACCTTAAACAGGGCGCCGTGGGGTGAGGGGCCAGCTCGTGTTGTCTGAAGGAGGGACTTTCTGATGTGGCTCCACAGGCCGGTGCAGGGGTCAGAGGTCAGGGGTCAGGGAGCGATGGCTGAAGCGTCATTTTCTGGAGTCTTTTCATGGCCGTGACACGGTTGAGGAAACATCTTTGGCAGCGTGTCTGTTAGCTGTGAGATCTGCTGCTGTCAGGCCTCTCTGTTCAGGATGTGCTCCTGTGTGTGTGTGTGTGTCCTCGACCCTGTGCTGCAGCAGCTCTCAGACGATGTGTTCACAGACGCTGTCTTATGTCCATTTAACAGCTGAGTAATTTCACGTGTAGGACAGAGACACGTGTGGACACGCAAATCATAATTAAACACAAACATTAAAAAAAAACCTGTCAACAACTGTGCTGACGGGACCTCAGGGCCCTGCTGGGGGTCAGGTTAGATGGCTTCCAGGTGAGGAGGTTGGCAGCGCTGCGGTCTGGACCCTGATGGTGTGTTTCCGTCTTAAAGAGAAGAGCACTGAGCTGAAACTGAAGCCGACGCTGATCAATAAAGGAGTCACTCATTAGTTGAAACGCCATTATGTGGAGCAAGCATGAGTGACAGCCGCTGCAGACCAGCAGAGCAGAGAATGACATCACATGACTTTCCACACGGAGCATCCAAACAGTCAGCGTGCATGTGTGTGATCAGAGATGTGACTGAGCTCAGGAGTGACGTCACTGGGAGCATTAGCGTAATTAAACCCCACGTACTGTGGTGGCATTATGGGCAGCGATTGCTGTCTGTTGGGACACATCCGTCCACGCTGCGGGACGCAGCTCTGCTCGTCTGCAGTGATTGTGCCAGGACACGTTTGACCCAGGATGTGTCTGCCCTGACCGGCGCCACAGGGTGCTGTGCCGTGCCGTGCCGTGCCACAGGACCACCTCAGGGTCTTGAATTCAGGGAATGATAGAGGAGGGGAAACAGTTGGCGTGGACCAAAGTCTTCATCCACAGAGCGACGCTAACGCTGCTTTAGAGCCGTGACGAGGTCATCAGCTGTTAACAGTTAGTCAGCAATCTCACCAACCAGTTTCACTTATTGCTCCCAGTTAATGTGGGATAGAGAGATTTCATATTTTTGGTGAAAAACTTCACGGAGGTAAAATGAGTTTTCGGTCCCCTGAGATTGAACTCTGCTCTCATTCGTCAGAATAAGGAGAGGAGATCCCGGCTCGCTCTGCGTTCCCTTGTTGCTGTTGTTTTTACTCCTCCCTGTGTTCGTGATGATGGTGTCGGCTTTAATATTCCTGATGAATGCTGGGAAATATGAGGAGACCCACTGCAGTCGCTACAATATAAACGTCACAGCAGTTTCCCACTGGTTTCCATCCTGGATTGATCAAAAATAATGAAAATACTTGAAGACGATCACGAACCGGGTCTGGGAGGACGCCATATATTTCCAGTGTATATAATCACTGGGGGGGGGGGGTACCTGATCATCTGCTGGGTCTAGTTATGGGTCAGGGTATTAGTACAATACAGGATACTCAAAGTATCTACTGTGCAAATATGAAATATTAAAAGATGATGAAACATTAACATGCATCGTAGTGCACCACCCCCTGTGGATTCATCCGCCACTGAAACTAGTCATGCTGGGCAACGGAGGCAGCGTTTGGGAACACTGTCTTTTTAGGGCGCTGAAAGCACAGAAGGACGAAGAGTGAGATAAGATACGAAAAGACGCAAATTCGTTGGTCCCGTGTCCGATGCTCCCGCAGCAGAGATGAAATCAATACATTCAGTTAATAATTATACAGAATACGTTCACTACATTAGCGCGACATCGTTTTCTGATTTGTTAAGACACTGATTTTCTGGCGTCCTCTGAACGCCACATTCGTCTTCCCAGATGTTTCGCCGCCACATTAGCTTGTGTTTGACGGTGCAGCGGATGTGTAGGGAGAATGTATGGCGCCATCAAAAACACATTTCCTGTGTGTGTGACGAGGACAGTTCTGCTTTCGTTTACTCTCGTTATCTTTCCAAACTAATTAGCACCAATGGCACCTCTGGCGTGCGCGGCCCAACTGCTGCCATTTACCAGCTGCCACACGCCAGGCTGATGAATAATAAAGCACAGCGGCGGTGTAACCGTGGTGTGTGAGATAATGAAGATGATATCATGCAATATTTAGCGCGTGTTGGACGAGGCAGCGGTCGAGCCGACCGACGGTGCACGTGCGCGGCACCAAAGGCTCCGGGGACCCACGGCCACGGCCCCGTGGTGACGTGTGTGTGTGTGTGTGTGTAGCAGTAACGATGAGTTATTATTCATTAAACATCACGAGCAGGTCTGTCAGGTCGGAGAAAACAACACAGAGCAGTTCCAGACGTTCATAAAAACGGCTTCCCACATTCAATGAGGGCAGTGAGCAGAAAGGTTCAAAGTGCCGCACAGCTTTGATCCCTTCACCTGCTCTGATTTCCAAAGTATCCGGAGGCGTGCCGCTGAGCCTGAGTGAGAGGAAGGATGGCGACGCTGTGCAGGAGCTGGCCAGAAAAACGCCATTTAAGCCTGAGAGCGAGCACCACGGAGTTACAGGAGAGAGAGAGGGCGAGTTCCATTTGAACAGTTCAGAAATGCGTGGGGCCGCAGTCGGGGCACGACGAAACGTTTGGGCTGACCTGCAGCCAGAGGGAAGGGTTTGAGTCCAAGTCTGGACCTCACAGTAAAGCTGCGTACGCTGGGGATCAGTGACGCTCTAGTGACGTGGTTTCAGATGGTTTATGGCTCGTTCATATTCCATCATACCGTGGTCGGGTGACAGCAAAGCTCTGATATGGAGGCTTTAATAAAAGTCGTTAATCACATCAGCGTCCATCTTTGGCCATCGGTCCCAAACGATAAATCATCTCTCTGCTATTGTGTGAACCAGATCAGTATCACCTGCCTCCACGTCCAGGGCCCAGGCTCCCAGGGCCCAGGCTCCCAGGGCCCAGGCTCCCAGGGCCCAGGCTCCCCGGGCCCAGGCTCCCAGGGCCCAGGCTCCCAGGGCCCAGGCTCCCAGGGCCCAGGCTCCCCGGGCCCAGGCTCCCAGGGCCCAGGCTCCCAGGGCCCAGGCTCCCCGGGCCCAGCGCGTCACCTGATTTAAACATTAGAGACTGTTTTTCAAATCAAACAGTGGGTCACGTTAATGTCACCGCCTGTGTGTGCAGTGTTGGATTCTCGATAAAGTTTAACGCAGCATCAGTTTACCGTGGTCCCTGTAACGAGGCCCTGACAGTGACGGATGCACTTTGCTTTCATTGATAAAGATGATGAAGGGAAAAGTTCTTTCTCCCCCTCATCAATATTTCAGCAGCGGTAATAAGGGAAGACCCCCGTGTGCATGGATCAGTGCCGTGCACTGCACCGCGCTCCTTCTGTCGGCCAAACAAAGAAGAGCAAAATGTGAGAAAAGCTCATTTTGTTCGGAGCATTTTTATTTCCATTGAGGCTTCAGGCGTCAAATAAAATAAACACAGAGGTGCAACAGCTTCAATACGGGGAATATTTAAATGTGCTTTTACATGTAAGACTTTAGAGAAAGGATTTATTTGCCAGTGGATTAGATGAATAAATGTTTTGTGACAGTGCATAAAATGTCCTTTTACTGACAGTCACCAATAAAAATGTCCAAATCCCTGCGGAGCGCCGAAGCTCCTTCAGGCAGATTTACAGAGCGCAGTGATTTTTTTTAATAATTACAAACGAGAGGGAATAAAGAAAGGACGGCGAGGTACGACGAGAGTGACAACCCCAGGAGGAAGGAAGTGAGCGCACAGGAGCAAAGCAAGGTCAGTCGGGGAATATGGAAGAGACAGGAAGCCGCTCTGCATTGTTCTCTGCTGAGCCTGAGGGGGTGCGCAGCATCTGCAGCTGGAGAAGAGAAACGTGTCCTCAGCTGCTCCGCCACTCACGCTCTGGCTGCCTGTCTGTGAGCGTGCACAGTGTGCGTGCACGCTCACAGACAGGCAGCATGACAGCACATGTGTGAGTGTGCTACTGGATTCTCTTCTATCATTATATCCCAGCCACTGAGACTGCAGCAAAAAGAACATGTGTGGAAACATCACGGCTCAGTTATTCGGTGGGGGGGGGGTTCTTAGATGGAAATGTGACAGCAGTAAAAATGATGATAACTCTTTAATGGCGTCTTAATAAGAAGCTTTTACCCCCCCCCCCCCCCAGGCTGGTCTTTAGTGGATCATCTAACTGGTTTATTTTATTAGCCATCAGTTAGTTTACCACCTCTTTCAGCCTCGTTTCTGTTTTCAGAGGCTTTTTATCGAAGCGGTTCAGAATGCTTCGCTCCTGCTACGGCAACAAAGGGCAGACCTTTTATTTTGACAGCTCTCCGTCCCTCCTGCTCTAATTGATGTTGACAGAGGATCAAATGAGTTAAGGTCTTCCAGGCGGCGACCTGAGATCGGCTGCCCCGCCTCCTCAGGACCCATCGGTCAGAGAGGATCTGCAACCTCCAGATTCATGATCTGTGTGTCTCCTGAGCCAAAGTTAGATCAAGAATTTCATCAATTTCAAAAACTCTCCCAGCCTGAAGGAATCAAAGCTGTTTCGTTTCTTCACTCGGAGGTGAACGGGCAGCGCTACAGCAGCTGCCTATACCTCAGCAAACACGGGTACTGTCAGTTCCTGCAGACTCTATTAAAGCTCTGAGCTCATGTGAGGCTGCGTGATGAGGCTGCAACATGTGAAACTGAACCAAGCCAGAGTATAAATGTGAAGGCACCGAACCCGAACCCAACATCAGTGAACGTGGCTTCAGCTGCCGCTGGGTGAGAGTCGGTGAGAAGAGTCCAGCTCCTCTGACAGCTGGAGGATCAGCAAACCAATCAGTAAACAGTCCACCGCTGCAGTAATTAGCATCTATTCCTCTGCATCGTAAGATTTAATCTATCCTTTCAACCCAGTGATTTTCTGACACCGTCGATTCATGAGGATCTCTCGGGTCTGCCAGCTGATCACTGCTTGTTCCCCGCTGTCGTTTCCCTGCTTCATTTCCACAGAATGCAGCAGCTGGTTTTCATCTGCGTTTACCTGCTCAGGTACGGCTACGTGCAAACGTTTCTGCCTCAACTCAGGGCCCAGCACCTCCTGTGGCCTCTGGCTCCCAATGCTCGGCCTGGTCAGCGTCTCCCAGGGTCTCCTCATGTGTCTCACGTCTGTCCTCGGTGTCTCAGGCTGCTGTGCACAGAACGGAGCGTGTGCATCAACCTGCTTGGGGCCACTGTCACGTGCGCTGGTTCCCCGCTGCCTGGGTCTCTGAGGCGCCACCGGGACCGCCCACAGAGGCGGAGCCGCCGAGGACAGGTGTCCAGAGTGAGACGTCAGGAGAGTTATTCCAGAGTTATTCCGCCCCCTGATCTCAGCTGGGAAATGAGTCGAAACTGGTGAATGACATTTAAGGAAATTGGAGCGAATCTTGCTAGAATTTTGATGAGCTGGGCTAAGAAGCGAAGCACGGCTCCTGACGAATCAGAAGAATAAATCAATGCTCTATCAATGCCCCCCCCCCCCCCCCCCGCACCACTGAACCACATGACAGCTAATTTAGGGCGTAATTGAGCCAAGGACTCGACCACATCCAACATGATGTAAATGTTGTTGTTGCATCTGTGTGAAAGAGTGTGCACTGAAACACACAGCAACACACTGCTCCCAGAGGACACACACGACACGCTAGCGCTCTCGGAATCCTTTAGTCCTTTAATGGTCCCACGATGGGGAAGTTTACACACACACACACACACACACATGCAACATGGGCCAGTTAAACATACGTACGTAGCCACAGCTACATACACATACACAGTATTGTTTGTTTTAATTATTGTTTTTGATGACATCCTTCACTCTGCCGCTGCACGCTAACACATTAACAAGCGTTACAGCTTCTCATGCTAACCTGGGCCGTGTCTCACGAGTCCCAGTCTGGGTGGTTTTACACAGTTTCCTGGACTCGCTGCTTCTCAGGGGCCCGGGTCCGTGAGGACGAACCTTCTCCAGTGCTTCACTGCTCTCGTTTCAGATGGTAACGACCCCAAGGTGACAATGGCTGAACGCAGCATGAACGCGCCTCCATTTGCATCTCTGTGGCGCCGCTTCACGGCTCGCCGCGGTGTGTGTTCTGGAGGCTCATCCATCACTCAGCCTGCTCTTAGTGCAGATGAAGTGTTATTGGCTGATAGGAGGCGGCTCATTAGACCCTCGACCACCTCGCCGCGGCGCCCGCTGCGCTGGCCCATCGGAGCGGTCACGTGTGGACAGGAGGGGGTGGGGCATAGCCAGCCAAGCTGAAGCCCCCTCACACACTTGAATAATACATGTATAGATACTAACACGACTTAAAGCTAGTAAGATGTGGTGCTACCTCACAGTCAGAAGGTCCTGGGTTCGAGTCCCTTGCCTTTCTGAGTGGCTCCCATTGAGAAGTGAATGAATGAATGAATGAATAACCATACAGTGACCTGCTGTCAACCTGCCCCCCCCCCCCCCCCCAGCGACAGCACTGATGAAATAAGACCCCCCCCCCCAGCGACAGCACTGATGAAATAAGATGCAACGACCACAGGTTCACTGTTTGTGACGTGACAGTCTTTGGTCTCCTGGTTGTCCTTTGAGCCTTGTCAGTTGAGCTGATGTCGCCACTGGTCCACGTCAGCGTGCACGTTCGTGCCCCGCCATGTACGTTTATGTATGAACCCTCCGGTCGCCATGCGCCGTGTGGTGAGGGGATGCGGCTTCACTGGGGAGCGCATTGAGTGTGTGCTCCCCCGGGCAGCTGCAGACGTGTGTGTGTGTGTGTGTGTGTGCTGGGTTTATGAATTACACCGGAAAACAGTATAATTGAAGCGTCTTGGGAGAGTGAGCACTGTTGTCGTGCCCGTGTCACTTCCTGCCATGGAAACAGTCTCATTTCATACCCCAGCACCCTCAGTGCTCGTGGAGGTGTGTGTGTGTGTCAGTAAATCCTTGTTTATACTTCTCATACGTGACATTATTCCTCCTGCTCCTGCAAAGATATTCTTTGATGGTTTTTGCCAGTACAAAGAACAGGGGTGTGGCCAGGTGGAAGATGGCCCCGCCCACTCGTCCGTATCGGCTCACGGAGCACACGATCTAAACACACATGCAGCGTTCGTTCATTACGAACCATTTCTCCCATATGAATCCCATTAACCAGTAAGTGTTGTCAGCTCAAGATGGCTGCTGAGTGGTTATTAGCCTCAATAAAGAAATAAAGCACTTAGCTGCTCACTGGCTGCAGGGTTTACTGCACTCACGCCAAAGGGGAGTCGAACACAGGGAATTAGCTCTGCAGAGGATCGTGGGGCTGAGCTCCGATCCCTCGTCTTCAGGGGACAGGCTTCACATGAGTGAAGTTTTCTGACGCACTTGTATTGAATGATGAATGAATGAATGAATGAATCTGCTGCCTGGTGGAAGCAGAAGCTGCTGGAGCGTCCTCGAGTCAGCGAGCGGCCGGAGAGCCAAGTGTGTGTGGAAACACTGGAAGACTGGAAGCTGTTTAACGGCAGTGAAACATGGAATCACGACCAAGCTTTCGTGAGGACATTTAGCTCAGACTAGTGTCCTCTGAGGACCGGAGGGTTCACGCTCTGTGTCCTCGCTGCCTGCTGTTCTCTGATTGGTGGAGCGTCTCCGGTGTGGCTGTCACCCTCGGTGTTGTCTCTCCTCGGCTCTGTCTGAGGTGAGCTGGGTTGGGTGTCGTTTTCCTCAGGTGTCCTTCCACCATTGTACTTTCCTATACATCATCAGGGACGGAAAAAAAAACCTGAGCCACCTCAGAGGGGCCGTAACGTCTCAGCTGGGTCTGATCCCAGCCCAGACGGGCCGACATCTGGATGCGTTCTGTTCTGACAAATGCTGAGAGCTCAGGTAAACTACACCTGGCTGACGGAGCGCACTCACAGTCTGTCAGCTTTACACAAGCATAGCATGACGCCTTTACACACAACTGGTGTGCATGGCAACCAGGGCTGCTGGGGGGGGGGGGGGGGAGGGGGGGGGGGGGCGGGGGGGGGGGGGGGGGGGGGGGGGGGGGGGGGGGGGTGAAGAAGACTCATCACAGGGAGAGATGGGAAATGAGAAAGAGGTGAAAAAGAGGAAAATTAGGTTAGAGCCATCACAGCAGAGAGATATCCATAGAAAGAGAGAGAGGGGGGGAGAGAAGAGAGGGAGAGGGAGGGAGGGAGAGAGGGAGGGGGGGGGGGGGGGGGGGGGGGGGAGGAGGGGGGGGAGGGGTGGGGGG